>JAJOZX010001899.1:155000-502500 GCA_023014485.1 Bathynomus jamesi | reverse complement strand
AAACCTTGTAGAAAAATATCGAAAACGAATCATTGAAGTCATTCAAGCGAAGGTGAACACACAAAGTATTAAATTATTTTGTACGTAAATGTATAAACAATTTTGCATTTTAACTTTTTTTATTTTCCTCAAATTCTTTGATGTTTTATATTATACTTACATGTTTGAGTTATATTTAATTTGTTAAATTTTTTCATACGAACGGTAAATTTTTCATTATTATTAATTATATTATTATTATTATTATTATTAAATATATATACACAGTGTATATATATTTTTCGACATTATTAATGACATGCTGATACCAAGAAATAATTAATGCACACCTATGTTTGGGTGTAAACTGATTTAGAAAATCTTTATTGTTGAGAAAGTTACACTGCCGACAACCTTAGGGATTCGATGGCTGGGCACATTACATTGTATTTACAGAGAGAAGGGAAGAGAACGTTAGATAGATTGAGAGAGGATTTATGCGACATTGGCTCTAGATGACGAATGTATATATGTGAAAAATGGGAGCAACGGGTTGGTGAGAGTAAGCTCGGAAGTTATTCTTTTCCAGCAGATGAGGCGGGGGTTCATTGTAGACAAGATGTCACTTATTACAAGATTTTTATTTTCAACAGGATACACAAATCGTAAAACTGTACCATATATATATATATATATATATATATATATATATATATATATAATATATATATTATTATATATCACACACAAAGAGAGATGACATGGTGTTGATATGTCCTTCTGTTAAAGGTCTGGATTGGCTTCCAAAGTCTGCGAGTTATTCTTTTTAATATTTAAAACTAGGTTACGTAGTTCCACCCTCAAAACTCTATCAGACAGCTGATGTTGGTATCAAGTTGATGCATGATGCACGTTGTCCCTTGCATGAGCAAACAAGCGCTGATCCATGTTTAAGGAGCTGGATCGTAAATTTTTTGCTTCGTAAATGATTGTTATCCACAATGTTTAGAAGCACTCGGACGCTGCTCCAGTGGTATGATACATTCTAATGCATAGAATTAAAAGTCATCCATGATTTATAAGTTAATTTTTATCGTTGAATAATGTATGGAAACGCTGAAATTTTCGCTGACATGATTCTGGGGTGGGTAGCCAGTGTTTAGGTTCCCAAGAAGTGGATGGAAGTGGCAAGCCAGACTGGCTTTTTAGGCTGAA
The DNA here is from genome assembly GCA_023014485.1 of Bathynomus jamesi. Classification (NCBI taxonomy): domain Eukaryota; kingdom Metazoa; phylum Arthropoda; class Malacostraca; order Isopoda; family Cirolanidae; genus Bathynomus; species Bathynomus jamesi. The sequence continues at coordinate 501,306 of JAJOZX010001899.1, read as the reverse complement.
CGTTTCATCCGATTCAAACGGGTACTGGTTTTCTGGGTCTCTTTCCTTTGAGAGTTGACAGTGTAGGAAGGTGTATTAAACTTAAGTCTCGAATTTTGTATAACTTATTTTGAAAGTGTTAAAAATCGGCTGCGTTCAGAGTCTTTCAATGGTAGAGAGACAGAAGCGTTCGGTGCCGTTCAACGTTCAGTATTATTATTTTTCTTATTATTTATATTAGTAGTAGTAGTAGTAGTATTGTTATTATGTTCCTAATTCAGTGTTGCCGGTGGTCTGGTGACCTCTAAAGTTCATATATTTATTAATTTTAAAAATTTTGCCATTGGGGTGGTGGCCTCCATAGTTCATATTATTATTATTATTATTATCGGTAGTAGTAGTAGTAGTAGTAGTATTTTTATTATGTGGCTAAGTCAGTGTTACCGGTGGTGTGATGGCTTGTAAAATTCATATTTATATTTTTTTTTTTACTTTGACATTTTTTTTACCATTGAGATGGTTGCCCCTATAGTTGATATTATTATTATTATTGTTATTATTATTGTTATTATTATTAGTGGTAGTAGTAGTAGTAGTATGCGTTTAAGTCATTGTTACCGCTGGTCTCTATACTTTATATTTATATTATTATTGTGTCATCATGCTGTCGGTGGCCCCTATACTTTATGTCAATAACAAAATTTTTTGCTCTTAAGACGGTGGTCGCTAAAGTTCATAGTGTGACGTCACATGTTTTTTTTTAAAGAAAACCCATTAACAGATTAAGATCTTATCAGGGATTAAGAGACCTTTTTAGAGATTAAAGTTTTGTTTTACTGGCACTTCCCCCTCTTTTCCTCTTGTTTCCTCTCTGCCACTCCCCTCAGTGGCACCGGCACTCCCCTCGTTTCCTCTCGGTGGCACTGGCACCCCCTATTCCCCCCCCCTCCCATTTCGTCGTTTTTGGCCCCCATGTTATTTTCCCATATGTAGTAACTCAGACATATTTGGAATGTCTTGTGCTCTTTGTTGATTCTGATGTGGTTGTGCACAGGACAGTTTTCAAATTGCACGAAAAGATAGAGGTCAATCCTATAGATGATAAATCTGCGTCTGAGGTGCTAATGTTGTGACGAGATGATGTAGTGATGGTTTTGTCATCCTTGCTTTTGAATTTCTTTATTTTATCTTCCATCAAAAATTGTAGTGACAGTACCAAAGGAAAACGTTTTTATTTATTCCTTGGTAGGGAACCCGGTATTGAAAAACCCGCTATGACAATTCTATTAGATGCATCTATGTACTGTAGATATGATTGAATTCAAATACAAAATTTTCAAGATGTTAAAGTAGGTTCATTTTACAACCACTACAAATTAATCATTAACTGACGTATGGTAAATGATCTCACGACCTCCCGATCAGCAGCTCAGCGTGTTAACCACTGGGCTACCCAGGGTACCCATTTATCTATCAACCAATTTTTATTGTGTGGATTTTGCTGCGCGCCGCCTGCCGTCACCGGATCTCGATCATAATCTTGATCTCGATCAGCCGATGGATTCGTAGTCAGCGATGCTAACCACCACACCACCGAGGCCCATATATATATATATATATATATATATATATATATATATATATACACCTAAATTTGGTAAGATCTATAGAGACGCATCTAAGAGATTACATTCGGTTTGAGATTTAGTTGAGGTGTGAATGCATGTTGTATGAGTGTATGGATGTATATTCATGTATATATTCATATTTTTGTAGTGTGTGCATTTGCATCTTAACTAAACTTCAAAGATGCATATAATATTTAATATATATTTAACCGTTAATTCAATAACCACAGTGGTACCAAATGCCGCTTCCAGAGTATTCCCAATGGATCACCCAATAACACCGAACAGGAACCGCCCAGAAAATCGACCAGAAAACGTCCATTATCCAGATAAAGTGTGCAACAAGTGTGTTAGCCCTGTAAATTTATTATATACAAATATCAAGGTCGGCACAATGATCATGCAGACTGCAAATTACAATATCCGCACAATTTAACTCTGGAAATCGGCACAATCGGTCTTTCTCTTCTTTCTCTTTTTTCTCTTTTCTGCTTTTCCTTTTCTTCTTATCCATAACCTTCTTATTGCATCTGACAAGGTTATGGGATGTATGGTGGCCACGCTTTTATTTGTCATCTTGATTGTCAGCGGTACCCATTAGGCGAGTTGGGTGTCGTTACTTTTTATCCTTACCTGGTGTAGCGGCTCCACCAGGTTACCTGATTAATTCCGTCCACATAATATAATTTGTATGGTAATTTTTCATTATAATTTAATTTTTTATCTCAATAATACCAAGTGGAGTGGTTTTTACCGGGATCAAAAACATGTTCTTTCTCTTAACAACCATTTGATAAATATCATAAAAAAAAAGCATTCTTGCTAAATTAATCAAGTCACGTATTAAAGACAAGGCCTGGTTCAGTGATACATGTAGATAAATATATCATGAGAAACAGGCAGCTTATCATCTTTGGACCCGTAATCGATCTTTGCTGTGTCGGAGGAACTATACCAGACTTCATTCTGAGGCGCAAGCGGTTTACTCTGCTGTGAATCTGATTATAACGCCCATGTAAAAGATGTACTTCGTGATGATAGACAGCCTCATAAGTAGTGGTTTACACTTAAATCTGCCTTATTTCCTTATTTTAAGTTGATATAATTACTCCTCTTTTGCTTAAAGCCAATGGTTTCGTCACTTACTGTCCTGTTCTAAAGGTTTGCTTATTGGCAGAAGATTTTAATGCCAAGCAGAGTGGACAAGTACTTGCTTTGCCTCCAACCTGTATCCTCGAAACTAATTTTGATAACTTTTGCCTTTAGGTCTAGGGAAGAGAAAAATATCCTTTTGGATCTTGCTTTCTGAACCACACATCCCTGCACGTACTACTAGGAGAGCTTCTGCATCGCTTGCTCATGCATTTGCTCCTATAAGGTTTAATACCTATCAGTTTACCATAAGCTTTATTCCATCAACCACCAAAATGTAGACCTCTTTCCCTAGCTCGGTAGTTAGGACCAATGATCTTTTTCCTAAGTAAACCTTTGTAATATGTAGGCAATTGTGGGGTCTGCTTTTTATGTCATTTATTTTTTGTGTTTTATTGTTTTTTCTTTTCGTCAATATTTATACCTTTGGTACTGTTTGTTCTCTTTCTATTTTTTTTCTTCTAATTGTTTTTCATTCCTTTCTTGTTGAGCCGTTTCCTCTGCTTGAACTTTTGAGTTGTTTGTCTCTGACTTTTCTAGTGGGGGAGACTGTTTAGATTGACAATAATAATAATTATTATTATAAACAAGCACAGATATAAATGCAAAAAACTTCACTTTTTTCTACGTGAAGGTCAAAATATGAAAATAAAAACCCACTCTAATAGACAGAGTTTATTTCCACGACAGTTTCGACGCCCACTGCCAGTGGGCGTCGAAACTGTCGTGGAAATAAACTCTGTCTATTAGAGTGGGTTTTTATTAAGCACAGATATCATATGCCTAACGGAAAAACACTTACATAAATGCGAAAAAGTTGTGAAGACTGCATCTATGATAGATAGATTGGCTAGAAAAAGGGGAGGCTGTTGCATTTACATGAAAAACGCATTCACATATGAACTGAATCACTGAAAATTCTTATTTTAAAGGAAGTGAACCTAATCATTATGAACGTGTGCAGACCACCAAACACCGCTAAAATTTAATTCCAAGTTGTTACAAATGAAATAGGAAATATGTTAAAATCACTCAAAACCCCAACACCAAATATTTTTATTTGTGGGATTTTAAATTTCCATTCACTAAATGGAAGAAAAATGACAAAGTTTTATATGCTGAGAAATTTCATGGTAACATTACGAGAGGTGATAGAACCCAGGCATTAATGCTACTAGATATTATAGAACACTAAGCACTTACCAAGAAAAATTGTGGAGCTACTAAAAAAGAGAAGGTTTTGGATTTAATTTTGACAAATAACAATGATATAACAATAAATAAAAAGTAACGCACACAAGTTTCTCTTACCACAACCTAATCGATATGTAATTAAAATTAGCAACCAAGGGACCAAAAATGCATCCCAGAGAGTCAGAAGAAATATTTGTAGGTCTAAATGTAAATTCAAAGTAGATTCAGAAAGTGTAAATGAAGATTTAAAGAAAGTAATTTAGGAACTGCTACTTCACGAGAAGACTCCAGAAGAAATATTATATATAATAGAAAATGAAACTAAGCCTATATTGCTGAAACATGTTCCGAAAAAGCAACAAAGAAAACTAGCAAGTCAGAGAGAAAAGTAAGGACATTATTTAGACAACGGAAACAAACCGTAAAAAATCCCTACAGATGCAGAACTGAAGCAAGAAAACTCAAACTAGAGAACAAAACAAACAAACAAACAAACCTAAAACAAACATTCATCCATAAGACAAACGAGGAGGAAAACAAGATAATTGAAAACATAAAAAAACAACCTAAAATACTTCTACACTTTTGCGAAAAGAAAAATGCAGTGTAAATAGATTATTGGTCCGTTAAAAGATGGGACGACCGAATACACAAATGACCCAGAAAAAATGAGCGAACCGCTAAAGGAACAATTTAAACCTATGTTTAGCAACACTAAGTCCTGAGAAAAAAGTAGGAAACACAGATGAATTCTTTGACATGGCTACAAAATCAGCGAAGAACAAGTTCGGACATGAATCTATTAATAGATTCAGAGTTCTTGGGAGGAGACGTAATTAAGCTCTATCACAAGCACAAGAAACTTTAGTACTAAGGCCAGACACATGGAGTGCCACGTTTCTGAAGAAATGTAAAGCGAGTATTGCCAAGCCGCTATACTTACTGTAAAGAAAATCACTCGACACAGGACAAATTTCATCCCCATTAAAGAAGTGATCATTGCCCCCTTGCTCAAAGGAGGTAACAGAACAAAGCCTAAAAACTATCGGCCAGTGGCTCTCACCTCCTACCTTATAAAGTTGCTTGGAACGGGTAATTCGAGGCAAAATTGTTTGTTACCTGCAAGAAAAGAATTTAGTCGGTCCGAACCAACATGGTTTCAGGACTGGAAGATCATGCCTATCAGTTATTAGACCACCAAACTAAAATACTGGAAACATTGTGTGGAAGACAGAACATTGCTGGAATATGTACTAATTTGGCTAAAGCCTTCGATAAATGCGATCATGGAATTATAGCACACACACTTAAGCATACAAAAATTAATGGAAAACTGGGACAATGGATATTTAATTTTCTAACTCGAGGAACATAAAGAGCGGTTGTAAATAGAGTCAAATTTGAAGTCTCAGAAGTCGTGGGGGTCTGTCTCACAGGGTACAATATTAGCTCTCTTGCTGTTTATATTAATAATTGCAGACAATGATGCACATATTAATGACAGGATCATATCGTGTTTCACGGGTGAGACAAAGACATGCAAGAAAATATCGAAGGAAGGAAAAATTACAAAATGACATTGAGACATTATTCGAGTGGGCGGAAGACAAAAATATGAAGTTCATCAAAGAAAAATTCCAACTTACTGTATAAGATATGGTAACAAGAAGGTGCTACAGAATAAAGGGTACAAAATTCTGCAAGCCTATCAGATGACACCAAACCCATAAGTCAGGGATCTTGGAGTTATAATATCATCGGATGCAGAATTCAGAGAGCAATATATCATTAAAATTACAACAGCTAGAAAAGTAAAGGAGTGCAGGAGCTTCCTCAGCAGAAAAGCAGACATGCTAAAATTATGGAAGAGTCTAGTCCAACGGTGGCCAAACCCTGGCTCGCGAGCCGCATGCGGCTCTCGAGGTTGTTAACTGCGGCTCGCGAGACAATTTTGGTTTTTATTGTATTTATCATAAAAGACAAAATTCATAATACAAATATAATTTTTTTTTCACATATTAAAAAAATATGAAAAAAAAAGAGGAAAAATTGAATTGACAATAAAATGCGTCATGCGTACGACAATTTCTTTTGCGTGACAGGCAATAAGCGGGATAATTACGTAATTAACACCAATCGCCACTCACCAGTGTCCAGTACCCCTCGAGCTACCCTGCGGGTTGCGTGTAGTAACGAGTGAGTGTGTTTTAAAATTGGCTTCTTAGATCAAATAGCCTAGTGGCTATTTTTCTCAGCTATACAAGTGAAAGTTATACAACCCTTTAGTTGATTAAAATGACTGAGCAGACAAAGTGTAAGAAACGGAAATATGAAGAAGAAAATAAAGTTTTTAAACAGGAGTGGGAGAAGAACTTTGCCTTTACTGTTAAGGATAGGAAACCTGTGTGTCTTATCTACCACGTGGCACTCAATCACTTTAAATCAGTAACTTAAAGCGTCATCATGAAACTAACCATAAAAATTTTATTATGGAATTTCCTTCCAAATCAGAATTGCGGAAGACTAAGTTAACAATGTTGAAATCTAGCCTAGTTGCCCAACAAACTGTCCTTTCATCATTGTGTAAGACAGCTGACTTAACTACTGAAGCTAGTTTTGTTATGGCATGGAATATTGCTCGTGCTCAACTTCCCTACAGTAGTGGAGAATTTGTGAAGAAGAATATTGCCGATGTTACTGCAATTCTCGCTCCAGATAATACAAAGCTTCGAGAACAAATAGCAAGTATTCCTATTTCCCGCCACACTACAGAGAGACGTACTTCCCAGATCAGTGCTGAAATTACATGCTCGTTGCAGAGTGAGTTGAAGAATTATGTTCCATTCAGTTTGGCCATCGATGAATCCACAGATATTAAAGATAACCCTCAACTGGCGATATTTGTTCGTTATGTTACTGGCGATGGAAATATAAAAGAACTCTTGGACTTAATGACCATGAGAGAAACCACCAGAGGGGTTGATATAAAGAACGCACTTGACGAGGCATTATCAAATGCTCAAGTACCATTGAATAAACTTGTCAGTCAGTGTTGCAACAGATGGAGCTCCAGCTATGGTAGGACAAAATGTAGCCTCAGTTGGGCTCGTGACACGCGATCCCAAGTATCCTGTGAGTCTCTTTAGTCACTGTATCATTCACCATGGTCATTTGGTAAGCAAGTACTTTAGGTATGACAGTGTTATGAAATGTGTTCTAGATATTGTGAATTTCATTCGTTCAAATGCAAAAACGCACCGAGCGTTTAGAAATTTTATCGAGGAGCTGGATCTTCAAGATAAGCCAGATGACCTTTCATTTACTGTATTGTAAGGTGGTTATCAACTAGTAATTTCCTGAATAGGTTTGTTGCACTGTTGGAGCGTATCATTGATTTCTTGAAAGAAAAGGGAAAGTCATATCCACAACTAGAAGATCACGAATGGGTGCAGGATCTGATGTTTTTTACTGATGTAATACAACACCTTCAAAATCTAAATTTGGCACTTCAGGGAAAGGATAAGGTCATTTCTGACCTTACATAGACAGTTTTCAATTTCCAGAATAAAATAAAGCTCTTCCAAGAAGATCTTGTAACAAAAAAATATGACCACTTTCCCCACCTGAAAAACCGAGCAAACACTTTTCCTGATATTGAAATAAAAGATAGTAAATTGGAGGAATACAAAGGTAAATTAGAAGGACTAATTGATGATTTTCAGTTCAGGTTTGATGAACTGAAGAAGCTAAAACCATGCTTCGAATTTCTTGTAAATCCTTTCCTGATTGATGTCGTCAACGATGGCTGTCCTGTTACCACACCTTTTGTTACGGAAGCTGCTTCAATACAAACAGAACTTTTGGAGCTACAGGAGGACGTGGGTTTAAAGTTGATACATAAAAGCTTATCTGCAGTTGAGTTTTGGAAGCAAGTACCAAAGACAAAGTATCCGCACCGCAGGAAAACCAGTTTCCGACTTATCTCAGTTTTTGGGACAACTTATTGCTGTGAAGCACTCTTCTCGGTAATGAAGTTTGTAAAGTCAAAACATCGTGCTGCCCTCACTAAGGAACACCTGACTGAACTTCTTCATACCGCCTTAACATCACATCAGCCAGACTTTAAAGCATTAACAGCCAAAATGAAAACCCAAACTAAGCCTTCTACAAGAAGCAGTAATTAAACAATTTAATAATGTGAATATAACTATATGTATATGTATATGTTTTTAATAATTAAATTCTTTTTAAAATATTTTGCGGCTCTCGTACATCTGAAAAACGTCGTATGTGGCTCCTGGGTCCAGGAAACTTGGCCACCCCTGGCACTCTAGTCCTACCAATAACTGAGTAGTGCTCAGTACTCACAAGCACATACAGAAAACGAGGCATTGCAAACATAGAAAACATACAAAGAACTTTTACGTCTAAGGTAGAGGAAACGAAAGGTGTAGATTATCGGTCTCGAATACAATTTCTGGAAAGAAGACGAGCGATACACAATAATACGATTATATATATATATTTATAGAACGTAGTGGAGAGGTGTGTCCCAAACTTTAGTAATGAAATAAAAACACAATGGAATGAAAGAAGAGGTAGATTCTGTACTGTACCAGCTGCGATGAAACAGAGGGATATGAAAACGAGGATGGAAAATACTCTCCGAATAGGAAGGCCAAACTTTTCAGCCTACTCCCGAAAGAACTGAAGAACCCCTCCTACACCAGCCTAAATAATTTTAAAAACTAGCTGGACAGGTTCTTGTGCAAAGTCCCTGATCAGCCGTGCGTGACCGGCTACTAGAACGTAAGGAGAGTTGAAAACAACTCTCTCCTCTACCAGATCCCGCAAATGGGCAGCGATGTTGCAGAGGGGTCAACTGCTGGTTAACCCTGAACCTTTGTTCGAAGCCATCGTACGGTATCGCATACTGTGTGTGTGCGTGTGTGTGTGTATATATATATATACATATATATATATATACACAGTATACAGTATACTGCATATGGATGGTGAAATTAATTTTATCAAATTAATATCGAACTGATGCTCTTTCTTTCTGCTGGTTGACAAAAGTACTCGACATTCTTTAAAATGTTAGAGTTACTAATTGAATAGCTAAAATGAAACTAAAGTAATGTATGAACCGTACAGTTTCGGAAAAAATTCGACAATAAAGCTGAAATTTCAAAAAATGCCTCCCAAAACTACTAATTAACTGCATGCCTCCTCCTTTAAGGAGAGCACGCAGCACCAAACTTTCGACACTTTCTCATTTCTTTTCTGTCCAACTTTCTAACGCAAGGGTTAATCGGTATTTCCAGTCTTTCATCTACTGAACCGGTCAACTCTGGAACAATTTTCCTCAATCCATCTTTCCCCCTGTCTATGACCTCCAATCTTTCAAATGCAGTGTCTAGACCTCTTCTTCTTTGGAGGGGGTACTTTTGTGGGCGTTCGCCTTTCGCCCCCTCCTTCCCGCATAAAGAAAAATTAGTAACTGATAATATTTTTTTATTTTCTCTCAGAAAGTAGATTTTTATTTTTTTTAAGAGAAAATTTGCTAATTATATTAATTTTGGGTAACTTTTTAACATTTTATTTTTCTAGCAAACTTTTTCCACAATTCCTACAAAACGCTCCTCTGCATCGAGCCCACAAAGGTCGACGGAAATTTGAAATCAACTTACTTTTCAAAGAGAGGTTTGAGATGCGAATCGGTATTCAATTAGAAGTGGTCAATTAAGGGCATGTAAGGTTTCTGTTGAGCTTTCTTCTCCAAGATTCTCTCCAAGTGAATCACGCCCTCAAATACGAAAGATTTAAGGGGTTTCCCTGACCTCCTAATTGTGTTTACCCTGCCACCACACACCCGAAGGTAAGAGACTTGAGACAAACATACACAGAAGTACACAGATGTAAAGACAGGGATGCAAGTGTATATATAGTACCGTATATATACTTTATATATATATATATATATATATATATATATATATGTGTGTGTGTGTGTGTGTGTGTGTGTGTGTGTGTTTGTGTGTGTGTGTAACTTACAATCCACAAAGAAAAATGAAGACCGATTCCAAAGCCTTTCGTGTATTTACCAATACATCTTATTGGTGAATGAAGGCAAGAAGCAGAATATACCTTTCAACTTTTCAAATGTTCCGCGAGGTGATTCCTCATTTCATGAAGTAGTATATATATTTATAGAGCGTAAACAAAGTACTCAGGAGGCATTAGCAAAAAATTAAGAATTAGTGATTATGAGTAAAATGTATTTTAGCAAGATATAGTCCACTTTCCAACCTTACTTAAAAAAAATTAGAATTAACATAGATTTTGAATAAAAAAAATAATATTAACCGTATAGGAACAACTGTTACAAATTTCTAACCTTTCATATACATGCATTTATAAACCGGACAGAAACTTCTGTCCATATAGGGTTAAATGTGGCCAAATAAAAAATACATAATACAGTTGGTTATGTCTATTCTATAGGATGTCAACAATGCGATTCAGTTTATATACTGTAGGTCAAACGGGATTAACATTACATGATGGAGAAAAGCAACATAAATATGCTCGTAGAACAGTGAATAATTCTAATGACTTATTTAACTATATATAAAGGGTGGGTAAAAAAATGTGACCCCTTAGAGGTGAACTCTCATATTAAAATAAGTAAGGGGACTAGAGCTCCCAAACTTCATAGATGCTTACCTTAGTATGTTGTTCGTCTTAATTGAGAAGTTGCTCTATGTGTCCCCCTTCCTGCTCAACGCAGGCCTACAAACGTGGACGCCACTGATCAATACACCTGTTTACATATCGTTGAGACACCTTCTTCCAGCCGAGCAGAATTCTTTCGCGTAGTTCATCTATGTCTCTTATATTGGTACCATGGATGTAAACTTTGGACTGCAGGGCTTCCCAAACACCATAATTTAGTAGTGAAAGATCGGGGCTACTAGCCGGCCACATGTTGGGTTCGATAAAATCAAGTCTTTCGCTCTCAAGGAATGTGACAGTTTGGCGTGCTCTGTGAGCAGGGGCTCCATCTTGTTGGAAAGTATATCTTTCACTCTATCTAACTGATATTCGACGAATTAGTGGTGAAAAATATGCTTTCCAACAAGATGGAGCCCCTGCTCACAGAGCACGCCAAACTGTCACATTCCCTGAGAGCAAAAGACCAAATTTTATCGAACCCAATATGTGGCCGGCTAGTAGCCCCGCTCTTTCACCACTAGATTATGGTGTTTGGGAAGCCCTGAAGTCCAAAGTTTATATCCCTGGTACCAATATAAGAGACATAGATGAACTACGCGAAAGAATTCTGCTCGGCTGGGAGAAGGTGTCTCAACGATATGTAAATAGGTGTATTGATCAGTGGCGTCCACGTTTGTAGGCCTGCGTTGAGCAGGAAGGGGGACACATCGAGCAACTTCTCAATTAAGACGAACAACATGCTAAGGTAAGCATCTATGAAGTTTGGGCGTTCTAGTCCCCTTACTTTTTTTAATATGACAGTTTACCTCTAAGGGGTCACTTTTTTTTTACCCACCCTGTATATATATATATATATATATATATATATATATATATATATATATATATATATATATATATATATATAATCATAGCATTAATTGGGAAGGTTCTAAAATTGTTGTAAAAAATTAAAACATGACTGAAAAGAACAATTTAGAATATACACTTATATGTTTTGTAAATAATTTTAATAAAGGTTCAAGAACTTATAAAATAGATCATATCTTGTTAAAATACCTTTTACCCTTAATAAATAATTGTTAATTTTATGATAATCTCTCCCAACTATTTCGTTTACGCTGCTTAATTGTAAAAGTTATTCCACTCGTGGAATCAGCGCTTTTAATTTGATTTCAACATGCAAGAATTGTGAAAATATTTTTTTTGTACTTTCTCATGGTTCTCGCTTACAATTGGTTCATTTCGTTACCGTGTTAAGTCATTTCTTGAGCTATCCCTCTTTCCTTTTCCCTCTCCCTCTCTTAGTTTGTCTCTTTTCAAATGTACAGTATATATATATATATATATATATATATATATATATATATATATATATTATATATATATATATATCCCTTTTAGACCCACTGGTATGAGACAAATGTTTTACAAAATCTGATATCTGAATTTGTTGTACTTTAGTATCCCATGAAATACTTTGACATTAATTAATTTTTTTTTATGAAGATTCAAATTAAAAAGTCTTTATTTCAGAAAAGAATACAAGTGACAATGATTTACAGTTTTTAGATATTTGATATAACATTACTATATTCATAGTACTCTAATGTGAATATGCAGTTCAAAGCATGGAAGCTTTTTCAGACAAAATTAATGGTGTTTACCTCTTAACCTCGTAGCAGTTCCATGCGTTTCTCTCTCTTCAAACGAAGGTCAAGAGTTGCTCTCTTGCGATCTCTATCGCACATAGCCAGGCACACCAGGCTCATCTGGTACCCTCCCGAGTCAGGGATCTAGTCTTCTTTTGAAGATTTCAACTTTGGCCCTTGTGATGTCCCTTGTCGGACCTTTAGTTCGGGAATACTGCACATTCTACCTTTCCTATTTTCCAGTGTTGTTTGAATGTTAATTGTGTTTACTTTGTGGTTCGTTACCATTTTTCCGATCATTTCTATATGTAAATTATGGTGGCTCTCTCTCCATTTCTTCCCACCAAATACAGATTTAATTTATGTAGTCTTTCCCAGTAGTTGAGTTCTTTGCAGCCATCAATCATGGCTGTGAAATTTCTTTGAATTTCTTCTAGTTTATTAATTTCTTTCTTTTTATATGGGGACGTCAAGACTGAGCAGTATTGGCCTTGGCACTATTGATCTTTAGTTTATTTATTACATTGAAAATGTGAAAGTTGCAAGTAATAGTAACAGTGAAACAATATAATAATAATTAATAATAATAATAATAATAATAATAATAAATACAAATAAAGTTTACAAAATGTTACGTAATTTTAAATTAAATGATTTATTGTAGAGTTCGTCGAAAAAGAGATGCTTAATGAAAAATAAAAAAAAGAGTAAATTATAAAATCAAAAGTGTTTAAGGAAATTATCATATGTTAAAAAGTTGATTATAAAATGGCAACTTCATTTCTATGGTAAAAATGGCAGTAGTGAACTTACGCACCAGTAGTGAACTTACGCAAATGAAGTGGTTTTTTAGAGATTTGCAAAACATTTAGTGATGAAGCCTGCTGATGTGCAAATGAATTGCATTCCATACATCTGCTCGTTGAAAGAAAATGCATTTCCTGCACTTTCTATTGTATAGTTAGGTCTGTGTATAAAATTCCTGGGCAGTCTGGTGTTATAACGCCGGTGTACTTGATGGGGGTGATTGCTCTTTGAATGAGTGGTGTATGTTGATTTTTAGTGATAACTTTGAACATATTGACAGCAACATTGAATATGCATGTCATTTAATTTAAAAATATTTAGCTCTTTAAACATTGGGGAAGTGTGACTTTGTATGTTGCCATTATTCGAGAGAATTCGCAGACATTTTTTATGAATTACTTCCAAAGGATTTTTATATATTTCTTTGAGCTACCTCATATTGTAATACAATATAATAAATGTAGATGGATGAAGGAATAATAAAGGTTAAGGAGTGCGTTTTGAGGAAGGGTATATTGTAGTTTAACTATAAATAATATGAAGAGAAATCTTATTATTTTGGATTTGATATGTTGTACATGACTTTTGAAATTTAGTTTTTCATCTAAATTAATGTCAAGTACTTCAATTTCATTCACCCTTGGAAGAGTATTATTCCCAATTTTTATTTGACAGTTTGCATTAATATGTTTTGTGGTAATTATTATATAAGATGACTTTGCCATAACAGTTTATTAACACACATCCTTTTATACACATTTTATAATTACCCGTTCGTTTCTTTAATTAGAAAATATAAGTTATGATAGGAAGAAGTAAGTGTGGTATTATCTGCATATTGTACGCAATTTAATGTGGTTGAGAGATGAAAATCGTTGACGTGAATTAGAAACAGTAGTAGTCCAGGAATAGATCCTTGTGGGATTCCACTAGTTAGCATCCACTACCCGACAAGGATAACTTATCTTTTAATCTGATGCAATGATAACGATTTAACAGATATGATTCAAATCAATCGAGAATATTTCCTCTTATTCCGTATATGTGAAGTTTATTCAATAAGATTTCACGCTAAAGTGTATTAAATGTTTTTGACAATTCGAAGAAAATGAAGGTAGTGGGTTTTTTGCTGTTTAAGTTCTGATACCCAATTTCTAATAACATGTTAATGGCATCTTCTGTTGTATGTCCACCTCTAAACCTAAATTGTGTGTTAGTTAAAATATCGTATTTGATCAAGAATTTTGTGCGTTTATTTAACACGAATTTTCACATACTTTACTTAAAGTTGCCAATATAGAAATGAGGCCATAATTAGATGGAGAGTTTGGGTTTCGCTACTTAAATGCATGACATACTCTGGATTCCTTTAGACCAGTGGTGCACAAACTTTTTTGATGTGAGGGCCAAACCAACCATCTGTTTTATATGTAGGGGCCAGATATATAGATATTCTATTTTTTATAAATATGCATTTTTATAACCAGGGGTAATATTTCAGATTTTTCTTTGGGTAGCTACCCTTTTCATGTGAAAAATGTGAATTGAAAAGACCCGTGGGGGCTACATTTGGCCCGCGGGCCAGGGTTTGTGCATCACTGCTTTAGACTGTCAAAGAATATACTTAGTTACTGATTCATTCATTAGCTTACTGAGTGGTATTGCAATTTTATCGGATAATAATTTGTATATTTTTACTGGGATCGTATTGATATCAGAATCTTTATTTTTTAGATTTTTTTATTGCTTGAGAGATATCGTATGGTAGGACTGGATCGAAGAAATATTAGTTTGGATTTGGTTGTGGCATGTATTGTCGGTAGTGCGTGTCTGTAATTGGGATCGAGGCTGTAGTATTGGAGCCGATGTTTGCAAGGAAGTTGTTTAATAAACTGACTATGTCTTTGGGGGTCACGACAAGAATTTCCACCGTGTGTGAGGGAGAACAAGGGATTCGTTTTAACTTTTTTGTATTAATTAATTACATCTTTCAGTTTTGCTATTTTTAATGACTGCATCAAGTCTGTTATAGTAATTTTTGCATGTTTGTTCGGTAATAATATCAGTTTTCCATAATTTAAAGTGAGTATGCTTGCGTTTAATACTCACAATGAGTAGTGGGGTGACCCATTAGTTGTTTTATTTGGTATTAGATATTACTTTTGATTTAAGTCGAAAGTTCATGGTGAATATTTCCACTAGTGTCACTGGGAATGCTTGAACGTTTGTTCCAATGTCATCATTACTTTCCGGTATTCTAGTCTGGTCAAAAGCTGTTACTTCTCTCGTGAACTTTAATTTGTTATAATAGCTGTAAGGTCTATCGTCAACTTTTATCGTTTCCTTTGCTAAGAAATGTGTAATTAGTATAGTGTATGTAGACAAGTGATCTGTGATATTTAATATAATTATACCTAAGATGCAGTCAAGCGGAGACCGCACCCAGATCTGATCTAGCAGAGTCGAATTTCTAATGTCATTGTGAAGTCTAGTTGGCTTTGTAATAGCTAATTTACAATCACTTGCAGCCATGATGTTGTGAAGGAGGCTTCTGTTATTATTTGATTGTTCTTTTGTGAGCTCAATATTTAAATTTCCTGCAATAACACAATTGTTACCAATATAAATGGAGGTTAGAATTCTTTCAATATCTGTAATAAAAGTTGATACGTTACCAGTTCGTGGTCGGTACATGCCTAAAATTGAATACTGGGTGTTATGAATAAATATTTCAATTGCAAGAGTTTCTGAGATATTGTTTATGCTTGTCAGTTCTTCGATACTTTTACGCTTGTAGTTTGAGTCTACAAATACGTACACTCACGCCTCCTCCCCTATTGTTAGCCCTACATACATGGTAGCTTGTGTACTCTGAAATGTTAGGAAAATATAATATTTTTATTTAACCAAGTTTCAGTTAATATGATGCACGTGAATTTACGTCGTAATAATTTTAGGTTAGCTGTC
Source organism: Bathynomus jamesi (assembly GCA_023014485.1). Lineage (NCBI taxonomy): Eukaryota > Metazoa > Arthropoda > Malacostraca > Isopoda > Cirolanidae > Bathynomus > Bathynomus jamesi. The sequence continues at coordinate 485,189 of JAJOZX010001899.1, read as the reverse complement.
AATTCGTCAAAGTGGTTTGGGAGACTGCGAAATTTTGAGTTTAGGAAAGACTGGTTGCCATTGTTGTATTTGGTATTTCTTGTTTGGAAAGTTGTCTACTGAGATATAATCGGAGTTGGCTATGTTTTCAGATTCAATACTTTTATTTGTAGTATTAAGAGTATTTAAAGTGTTGATCATGATATGAATAATAAGGTATTACGTGAGTAAAAATAGTAAATAGGTAAGAACAATATATAGAGCACACGCACACACACACACACACACAAACTCGGAATGGTCCCCTCAGAAACTTATATGTTAAACACAAACCGTGCATGGAACAAGGAACTCTTCGGGGAAATTACATCCACTATAGTTCGAATAAGTAACGATAAATGACAAATACTATAGTTTTTTCTTTTTCATGATGGAAAGCCCAACGTGGTCACCGGGTTACTTGCAAAGAGGCCCAAAAATATAGCTTCCCTCACCAGCTATCTGCAAAGCAGATAGGATCCAGCTTTGGGACAGGATCTAGGGTTTACAGCTTACACCTAGCCTACTACATTCAAAACCTCAATATACGTAAGAAACTCGTTGCATTCACGACGGATTGAATACATCAAAGAAAAAGGGGTAACTATTGTATTTTTAGCCAAAAAACAAAACTTAAACTTGAACCGGGACATTGAGCGTCCACTTTTCAAGGCACATAACACGTTCCATGCATGGTCTGTGTTTAACATATAAGTTTCTCAGGGGACCATTCTGAATTTGTGTATATTAAACGGACGTGTTATGTGCCTTGAAAAGTGGACGCTCAATGTCCCGGTTGAGGTTTAAGTTTTGTTTTTTGGCTAAAAATACAATAGTTACCCCTTTTTCTTTGATGTATTCAATCCGACGTGAATGCAACGAGTTTCTTGCGTATATTGAGGTTCTGAATGTAGTAGGCTAGGTGTAAGCTATAAACCCTAGATCTTGTCCCAAAGCTGGATCCTATATGCTTTGCAGCTAGCTGGTGAGGGAAGCTATATTTTGCGGCCTCTTTGCGAGTAACCCGGTGCCCACGTTGGGCTTTCCATCATGAAAAAGAAAAAAAACTATAGTATTTGTCATTTATCACTACTTAATCGCACTATAGCGGATGTAACTTCCCAGAAGAGTTCCGTGTTCCATGCACGGTCTGTGTTTAACATATATATATATATATATATATACACACAGTATAGTGTATATACGTACATACACATATATGTTAACCCCACCGTCTATGGCCTTGGTCGGTTCGAAGTTGACGGGGGTTCTGGTTAGGTGGCAGCAACGGATTTGTTACTCTGGAGTAGTTGGTACCGTATAGGGCAGTGGCGCTAGGCCTGTTCAAAAATCAACTTTTTCTTATTTTCATAGGTTTCTGTACATTTTCCCATGCTTTTTGACCTGAAAAAGCCGAAAATCACAACTATTTTGACCTAAGATGTTGGGAAGCATTGCCGCATGGAGCTTAAATTTTCTGCCTTGAAATCGGCCAAAGTGCCAATTCCGGGGTCCCTTGAATTATGTTTTGCACTTTAACTTTTGATCTAAACAAGATAGAGCAACAAATTTGGTATCAAATGAAAGAGCATAAAATTAATAAATAATAGTAATAATAATAATAATAATAATAATAATAATAATAATAAATAAATAATAATTAATAATAATAATAATAATAATAATAATTATCTATCATTTTTCAGGAAACAACAGAAACTCAATCAGAATCTAGAAAACCATCTACAAGTTACAACTTCACAATGGCATTAAGCAAGAGCTGAGGGAGCTCCGTGGGCGCACAGTTGATATCTCAGAACCTCCACGTACTGTCCACAGGCAGGTGTCAACTGGGCCATCTACCAGATCTCTCACTGAAACTTTCCTGGTTGGATACCCTTCAGCTTTTATCAGTGGTTCCCAGCTTCCCACCAACAGACAGGCGTTCCAGTATTTCCTTAATCTTCAGAATTTACCGGAAAATGCAGGGAGGCCCATGGTTCAAGACCTTGCATATGAAACAGTTGAATCTATCATCCCATTCTGGCAGATGGCTAGGATCAAGACAATGACCAAGTACAACGCAATGAAGTTCTTCATGAAACTACATGAGAAACATCGTGCTCTGGTGAAAAGCAAAGGAAGAGCAAGTAACCCTGGAGGAAAAACAGGAGCATTTGTGCTGGAATTAGACAGCCTGTTCGATATAGGAGCTCCAGATGCAATCCAGGAAATACAGAACAACAGAGTGTTATCCAGAGAGAAGAAAGATGAGGATATCAGGTTCTACGAAGACCAAAAGACTGAGAGGAAAGGTCATATGTCTGGTCATGACAAGATTTTTGAGACAAGATCCCTGCAGCAAGCAGCGAGGAATGAAAGACTGCAGCATAGACAAGAACAAGGTAAAACTAATTACTTTGAACGTCACAAAAAGTTTTAAGTTTTACTCCATTGGATATTTCATGTACTTAACAATTACTGTCTTAACATGTTGTACTATTTTACAGCTGCAGCAGAACAAGAGGCAGTTGTTCATGTGGCTGACATTACCTGGGGTGACTCAACTGACAACGACGCTAACACAGAGGAGATGGATTACCATCAGCCTCGTCCTGGATGTTCTCACCATCAAGACACTGTGACTAGTGTGACTTTGACGTTTCCAAGGAAGGTCATGGAATGTGATGTCATCTGCAATACAGCTGATCGTCTTGGTTTATCAGACAATCAAGTTACTGCCATGGTTTCTGCCACCTTGAAAGCTGGAGGGGCTGATCTGGATAACTTCGTCATCTCAACCTCAACAACACGTCGCAACAGAATGCTGTCCAGGTATAATATCAGCCAGAGTCACATGTCCAAGTTTTGTGAAAAACCCCCACAGTACGCTGCCTTACACTGGGATGGAAAGTTGCTCAAAGATGTCTTGGGCAGTGAACCTGGAAGTACCTCAGAGACTTTAGCTGTGCTAGTGTCTGGTCCACCTTCATACACTGAAGGAAAGTTATTGGGAGTACCTGTCATCGACAATTCTTCTGGCACAGCTCAGGCTGAGGCTTCAATGGATTTACTGGAGACATTGGAACTTACGGATAATGTTACTGCCCTTGTTTTTGACACTACATCCAGTAACAGTGGAGTTCACAGAGGAGCTGCCAAACTGCTAGAGAAAATGCTGAACAAAAAGGTGTTTTATCTGGCCTGTCGACATCACATCCTGGAAATCCTAGTAGGAGCAGTTTGGGAGAAGCTGTTTGGGAAGGTGAAGGGGCCAGATAATCCCTGGTTTGAGCATCTGAAGGATGTTTGGACGGACTTGTCCAAGGAAAACCCAAAGATGCTGGCTATCAACAGCAAATGGCTGAAGGAAAAGAAGAAGAACAGTGAAGAAATACTCCAAGACATTCTAACAGCAGAAAGGCTTCCAAGAGCCGACTACAGGGAAATGGCTGAACTGACAGTCATTGTTCTTGGAGGAACGCCTCCTCGAGGTATTCACTGGAGTCGACCAGGCGCCATTCATCAGGCCAGATGGATGGCCAGAAACCTGTACTCCATGAAAATGCTGATGTTTGCAGATCAACTTGAGTACGACGAAGACACTGTATCAAAGCTGGAAAGACTCAACACCTTCCTTGCGCTGTTCTACACTCCTGTATGGATGATGTCAATGTCTGCTGCAGATGCTCGTGAATGATCTAAGTCTAATCCAGGACATGTTGAAGTACAAGAAAACTGACCCAGAGCTTGCTGATGCAGTACTTAATAAGATGGAAAACCACAAATGGTACCTGACGCAGGAAGTCGTGCCATTTGCCCTGTTCAGCAGTAGATTGAGTGACACATTGAAGCACGACATTGCTGCCCAGTTACATGCCACTGAGAAGCCAGACAGCTTCAGAACAGGAAAGCCTCTATTCCAGAGAGTCACAGCTAAGACCACCCTGGTTGATCTCATTGGCCCAGAATCACATTTCCTGCTGGACACACTGAACATTGGATCCGAGTGGCTTCTGGAATCTGTCACGTCTTGGCCACAGAATGAGGACTACAGAAAAGCGTTGGACTATGTTAAGAATCTGAAAGCGGTGAATGACATTGCTGAACGTGGTGTCAAGATGATGAGCGACTTTGCAAATGTCATAACAACAGATGCCAAGCAAAGGGACTATCTCCTTCAAGCTGTGGAGTTCAACAGACGCCGCTTTGACAGCTTCAAGAAACAAACTCTCAACAACTGACTGTGTAAATGTCATTATGAAATTAATCATCATGTAATGCTTTCACTTCTTGATCGATTAGACTTGTGACAAAATGTTAATCTCAAATTTGTGTCATGAATAAGGCGCCTTGTCTGCCTTGAGTGTGAGAAAACGAATTTTGTGATATTTCTGAAATCTTTGTATGTACCAATGTGCCATTTCTTGTTCCAAGACTATCATAATTGTATAAGTTAGAAAGAGGATTAAAAACACTTTAATTTGGTGCCTATTTTGTTGCTCTATCTTGTTTAGATAAAAAGTTATAGTGCAAAACATGATTCAAGGGACCCCGGAACTGGTGCTTTTGGCCGATTTCAAGGCAGAAAACTTAAAGCTCCATGCGGCAATGCTTCCCTACAACCTAGGTCAAAATGGTTGTGATTTTCGGCCTTTTCAGGTCAAAAAGCATGGAAAAAAGTACAGAAACTTATGAAAATAAGAAAATGTTGATTTTTGAACAGGGCTACAGTGGTGCTCATTGGGCGGCTCGCGAACCAAATATATATAACGCATTTGACTCGCGAGCCGCGCAATGAGTACCACTGGTATCGGGAATCGCAGTAGTTCTCTTCTATACTACTCTCCGATTTCTTCTTGTAGTGGATCGGAGGATTCTGTGGAGCTTACCAAATTCTCTGAAGGTTCCCAATTCTTCTTGTAACGTATCGGGAAATTATTTTTCTCTATTTAAGACTAAGTTCTCTGAAGAGAGCAAGGCTCGAAGGAGAAGACAAAGATTTTTTTTCTTACTGTAGTTTTATTGGTAAAATGTTACAAGTAATGCTCAGCCTCTAAGTTAGCTCAGCGAAATCAGAATGACCATTTGAAAAATTACATGAGTATATACCCAAATTTTGTGGACATCATTATTATTTAATGTTGACTTGTTTTGTTTTTATTCTCAATAGGTTGCATTATTTTGCCAAATATTTGAAGATAAGTGGTTTTCGTTCAAGTGTCTTTAAAAAAAAAAAAATAGTGTTTGGTGCATTCTTAACTAAATTACTTCGTGTTACTAATCATTGATTAACGAATTCATTTCATTTATTGACTTTATTCATTACTACATTACTTGACTAAACCAAGGCTAGTGCCTTGTTTGTTTCCCGAATCTATTACTACACGAGGTTTCATAAGGTTGAAATTCCCTTGTTTTGCCTTTTTTGTTTTTTAAATCTATCAGAAACGAGGTTTCTTAAGGTTCATTTTCCCTTCACACTCTACCTGACCTCCCGAAGGGTCACCCACCGTGGGAAAAAAGGAATTAAGTCGGTCGAATAGCGGACAGATAAGTCTCATTTAATACTTTTTCTTTAACAGATCTTTCGTCGGTAGCTTAATTATATATTCATTTAGCATAAAATTGTGTTACAAGAATCTGTTTCTGCGTTTCAAGAAAATTTTTGCGGGTTTTCGCAGGTGACGGCACAATAAGCACGCGGTAGACCTACGTTGTAATTTATTAATTTCCAAACGCTCGTTTGTTTTTTTTTTTTTTTTTTTTGTTTTTTTAACTAATTAAAAGCATGGCACCCCCGTCAAGTACTTTCAGTCGCTGTGAAGGGAAATTTGCCGCTTACGCGTTTACAATGGCCAATAATAATGAACAGTTAGTTTGCAGGTGGTGCTCATGCATGGAAGTCCTGAGGAACGAGTTAGAACGTGAGAGGGAGGCCAGGGTGAGGCTTGAAGAAAGCGTGATGCTCCTGACGGCAAAATTAGAATCCCTTGAGACTCCAGTTGGTGTCCGGCGAATTTGTCTACAACAATTTGTCTAAAGATACAATTCATCTACAACAATTTGTCTACAACAATTTATCTACAACAATTAGTCTACAGATACAATTTATCTACAATAATTTGTCTACAGATACAATTTGTCTAGAGAGGAAAAATGAAAGCTATTTGATGTTAATTATTATTAATTTTTTCAAAAAAATGAAAAATTTTATTTTTAATTTGAAAATTTTTAGTGACAAAAAAGATAAAACGTACATTCATTTTATTAAAATGCTAAAAAGAAAGGTTGTGGGCTATACCACGAACATAGTCGATGATGTTCTCAGGATTGAAGTTTTCAAGAATTCTTCTGATGCGTTGAGCAGCATCACGGTATCGCTCCTTTGGATTTTGTAGTTCTCTTCCAGCCACGTACTGCTCAATTTGAGCCTCGTTGAAACTATGCTCTTTCTTCAGACACTTTACAACCCCAACAAAATTCGGAGCTATTGAAGAATAGGGACCCCAGCCTTCTTTAGTTAGGCTTATAAAGCTAACTAACGAAAATATCACGACCTAACCTAACCAATCGTTAGGTTAACTGTACGCCCTTGACGATTGGTTAGGTTAGGTCATGATATTTTCGTTAGTTAGCTTTATAAAGCTAACTAAAGAAGGCTGGGGTCCCTATTCTTCAATAGCTCCCAAAATTTTGCGCCACCATTGCATCACAATATCCTTTCCATTAAAATCCTATTGTTTTATTATGCTAGGCAAACTAGTTTTTTAAAGTGGCTTCTTATTAAATATTTCAATTTCTCTTAATAAATATTTTTTTTTTCGAAGTATTTTTCCCTGTTGAAACATTAGGTTTGCCATTCTTAACTTGTTGAATTTTGGGTTCGCTATTCTTAACTTGTTTAATTTTGGGTTCGCCATTCTTAACATGAGGTAAATGGGTTCGCTATTCTTAACCTGATCCGTTTCTCTAGACAAATTGTATCTGTAGACAAATTATTGTAGATAAATTATATCTGTAGACTAATTGTTGTAGATAAATTGTTGTAGACACATTGTTGTAGACAAATTCGCCTAAAACCACTCCAGTTCACTCCAGTTACGACCCCTCCTGCCTCAGTTTCTACTAATATTATAAATAGTACTAATAGCCCTCTCTCTTCCCCTAGTTCCCAACCCTTCGTTCGAGTACGTAATGGAGCCCCATTGAGAAAACCTAAGACTTTTCTACCAGTAATAACAAGCAATAAGTTTTCTGTTCTAGGTTTCGAAGATGCTGATGAACCGGAAATACGACTCGTTGGCGATTCCATTGCTCGAGGGCAGCTCAAGGAATTCTGTGGGAGAAACCCTCGTCGTAGGCGCCGTTACTGCTACCCTGGTGCAAGGGTGGAGGATATAATTAATAGTGTTGACCATTTTACAGACGGTACCGCCGAGGACACAACGTATGTTATTCATGTCGGTACTAATAACGTTTTAAATTCTAGATCGGAAGAACTGCTGGCTAGGTACAGGGACTTACTAGAGCGACTAAAGGAGAAAACTAATAAGATTGTTTTAACAGGTATACTTCCTCGAATTATCCAACGTAACGATTTCTATAGCAAGGCGACCTATATTAACAACAACCTAAATTGTCTTTGCCAACAGGAAGGAGTGCATTTTGCGAATTTTTGGAACAGTTTCTACGGCAGGAAGGATTTGTTCCTCGAAGATGGACTTCATCTTAATGACGTTGGAGCTGCGGGTTTAGGAAGACTATTTCATAATACTGTCTCTTCTTTTCAGGCTGCCGTAACTCGAACGGTCCCAGCGTAAATTCCACAAATTTCCCCTGCGTTCGCGAAGGTGTCGCAATTACAAACAATTGAAGGTTCTATTCCTAAATGCTCGTAACCTACGAAATAAAATAAACGAATTTTTTTCTTTAATTCCTTGTAAAGACTATGATTTAATTGCGATAAATGAATCGTGGCTTAGCACTGAAACACGTGACTTTGTAGGAGAGTATCAAATTAAAGGTTATAGACTTTTTGTTAAAAACAGAATAGGTAGTCGAGGAGGCGGTTTTATGTTGTATATCAAAGATAATATTGCGAACGTTATAGAAGTAAAGCACACAATTCCAGAACCGATAGATTCGACTATAGCAGACCTTAAATTAAACGATTTCAAACTTCTTGTTGCGGTTATATATAGGCCCCCTAATCAAACAGCTGATACGGACGAAACGTTATATCGTGAACTAAAGAGAATAATCGGTAGTGAGCAGGCTTTAGTTATGGGTGACTTTAATTGCGCCAACGTTACGATACAATGCAGGGAGACGCGGAAGGTAATCGTTTAGTTAATTTTCTCGAGGATAGCTTTCTTATTCAAAAGGTTGGGGAACCTACGAGGTTGCACAGTATTTTAGATTTAGTAATAACTACGGATGATAGGCTAATTACTGATCTTCAAGTAATAGAACCGTTAAGCAATAGCGATCACAATATGGTAGAGTTTGGCCTCTCAGTAAGTCACTCGAAACCAACTAACTCGGCTAAAATTCCTAACTTCCAGCACGCAGACTTTTGTAAATTTCGAAATAAATTGTCACACGTCAATTGGGAAAACGTAATGGGAAACTCCAACGCCAAACTAATGTGGGAGTCGTTCGAAACAGTATTTAGGACTATAAATGAGGAATGTGTACCGTGCAAAATTAAGCGTGCGAAAGTAAACAACAAACCCTTGTGGTTTACTTCTAGAGTAGGAGACATTATAAAGAGTAGAGATAGAGCTTATAGGCTACATAAGTGCGATAAAGACAATTTGTGGTTACGAAACAACTACATATCTCTAAGGCGTGAAGCGAAAAGTGTAATAAAAAAGTCCAAGCGCGAATTTGAAATGTCAATAGCTCGTGACGGTAAAGAAAACCCCAAGCGATTCTTTCAATACGTCAACAATAGAAATCCAGTAAAAAGTATCTTGGGGCCGTTGAAAAATGTTAACGGAGGTCTAGTTTCTGAAAACAAGGAAATGGCTACCTTGCTGAACGAATTTTTTACGTCAGTTTTTACTATAGAAGATGTAACGAATATCCCTACGGTCATAGACATAATACCTTTTGATAATGGTAATATTTTGGATAATATTGTGGTTAGTGAAGGGAAGGTAATGCGCTATATTGATAAAATGAAAACGCGTAAATCACCGGGGTAGGATTCCATATATCCCATACAACTAAAATAATTAAAAGATAGCATTGTTGTGCCGCTAACAAAGATTTTTAATGCGTCTATTTCTGATGGGTGCGTACCAGATAATTTCAAGTTAGCAAACGTAACACCTATCTTTAAGAAAGGCGATAAAGGTGCGGCTGGAAATTATAGGCCAATCAGTTTAACGTCTGTTGTAGGTAAGCTACTGGAATCAATAATAGGGATCGTATAGTCGAACACTTGGAATTGCATAAACCAGTTAGAAATACGCAGCACGGTTTTAGGCGAAACAAATCTTGCTTAACTAATCTTTTAGAATTTTTTCAAAGCGTGGTTGACGTTTACGATAGACATCGGGCGGTTGATGTAGTGTATTTAGATTTTCAAAAAGCGTTTGACACCGTACTGCACAAAAGACTCATTGAAAAACTAAGGCTCATGGAATCAAGGGTGTAGTAATAAATTGGATAGAAGAGTGGTTGCGAGGTAGGAAACAGAGGGTGGTCGTTGATGGAGCGGAGTCGTGTTGTTCTAATGTAGCGAGTGGCTTTCCTCAGGGTTCTGTATTGGGCCCCTTGCTTTTTCTTATATATATTATCGATTTAGATGTCGGCCTAGTCAGTACAGTTTCAAAGTTTGCGGATGACACGAAGCTGGTGGGGTAGGGCGATTATTGACGAAAATAGAGGTAAAATCCAGGAAGATCTGAATAAAATCATTGATTGGTCAGTCACATGGCAAATGAGATTTAACGTCGATAAGTGCAAAATTTTGCATATAGTTTCGCGTAACGGTAATTTTGGGTATAGTATGTCAGGGAAAGATTGGACAAGCGTAGAGCAGGAAAAAGATTTAGGAGTTATAGTCACTGGTGATTTAAAAGTAGCGAAACAAAGTACAGCGGCTGTCAATAAGGCGAACAAAGTGTTAGGTTTTATAGCTCGGAATTTTGAGTACAAATCGCGCGATATTATTGTTCCTCTTTATAAATCATTAGTTAGACCCCTTTGGAGTACGCGGTCCAATTTTGGAATCCGCATATGCGCAAAGATATAGACAAAATCGAAAGAGTTCAAAGACGAACAACTAAGATGATTCCGTCGCTTAGGTCAAAGTCGTACGAGGATAGGCTTAAGGAGTTAAAATTGACTACACTCGAAACTCGGAGGCTAAGGGGTGATCTAATCCAGGTTTTCAAAATTATGAATGGGTTTGATAACGTAGATAGGGATAGCTTTTTCGAAATATCTCAATATAATAGGACTAGAAATAACGGGTGTAAGTTGACAAGTAGAAGGTTCGAGACAACAGTTGCCAAAAACTCTTTTACGCACAGAATCGTAAATAGCTGGAATAGTTTGCCGGTAGAAGTAATTGGTAGCACGTCTATAAACATGTTTAAAAATCGATTAGACGCATATGTTGATAGATTGGGTATAGTTTAAGGTAGTAAAATTAAGGCTTGGTGGTGATAGATCCTACAGCTCAACATAAGTGTTGTGGGATATACGGACGCAGCATCTTGGGTTCGGGGATACTCTCTGTCCTTACACACCCCATTTAAAGAGATTCCTCTGCCGAGCGGTGCCCCCCCATAGTACTGTGAGGTATTGAAAAACTCATGATCTTCACTTGCTCCACAAACACCTTTAAATGGGAGACCTAAAATGGGTGCACACACATTTCTTTACAGCCGTACCTACACTTTTCCTCCTAAGTGTATATATTGTAATTGTGTATATATTGTAATTGCAAGGTACTGGTAGTGATGGATACCGTAATGAAATTGACTGGATTCTTTGGATCTGATATATTTGCATGTCGGTTATAAATAGATATAGAGTGTAACATATTTGTGGATAGTAGTCTATTATGACTTGATCCTCTGGATAGAGAGATTCTATCTTTAGTTTTTAATTGATAATTAATTAGTTTTAAATTGATAATTATTTAGTTTTGTAAAAATTGGTTGTTGCCAATGTACAGGCAATTTTTACATAGTGGAGCCACCTCGATGGGCCGAAGTGGCTCCTAGTGTGCCCACTATAAAAATTTCTCATGTTCTTATGTTCTTGTGGTTCGGAACCCACGTAAAATTGTAGGTCCCCTCCGCCACCACGGAGGACATGCACAATACACAATTACGAACACAGTTAGGTAGACCAGCCATGAGTGGATCCTAGGGTCTTTGTTGGTCTGAAACATTATAACATCATAACATCTGAAAATGAAGCCATATTTTTATTTTAAACCGCATATTGACAGATCTGATGTTATCATGATCTGCCGAGTTAACTAAAAATGAAAATTGAAATATGTATTTTATTATGAATTACACTTAAACATGTACATGAGCAAACATTAAAGGCTTAAGATTTAAAATTAAATGTTAAACAAGACATGACTTCATCTTTTATAACGAAGAGAGAATGTATACAGAAAATGAACATTGCAGAATTTAACCAGGTTTCATTATTAAACTAAATAAAAAAATGATTAAGTAATTTAAAAAGAAACAATTCACCCATTATTTGGCAGAAATAAAATAGAAAGCAAATCAAAAATTTATCCAAACTCGCGTAAGCGTTATGCGATTTTGGTCTCTATGTAAAAATAAACATATGAATATGAATGTATACAAATATAAGTATTATATGAATATAATGAATATGACGATTATATAAATATAAGGATTATATAAAGATAAGGATTATACGAATTATATAAGAATTATACGAATGAATATAAGAATATAGGAATTATTCATTGTTCATTTTTACATGTATACATACATAGAGTACATTTACACGTACGCATTAAAAAACACAACAGTACATGCCAAAAAAATACAAGATGAAATAAAAAGCGATTGTAGTAAAGCAAGAACGTATGTAAGAACGTGATATTATACATGCATCCACAGAGAGAATGTAGAATTGAAAGTTAGAAAATTATAGAAGTATAAAAACTTAAATTAAAAATTAAATTAAAAATTAAAAATTATATCATTATAAAACCTTAAAATTGACAATTACGGAATTTGATAAGTAACCCATAAGTAACTTATTAGTAACATTTTGTAAACATTATATTATATTTATTACTATTATTATTATTATTTGTTTTCACTCTTACTATTATTTGCTACTTTCACTTTTTCATGAAATAAATAAACTAAATGCCATTAATTTTGCCTATAAAGACCCCATTGCTTTCAATGGCATATTCAGGTTAGGGTACTGTGAATATGTCATATCAAATATCTAAAAGTTGCAAATCATTGTCAGTTGTATTCTTTACTGAAATAAAGATTTTCGAATTTGAATCTTCCTAAAAAAAATTAATTAATGTCAAAATATTTCATGGGATACCAAAGCACAAATCCAGATATCAGATTTTAAAAAACATTTGTGTTGTATCATTGGGCCTCAAAGGGATATAATATATATATATATATATATATATATATATATATATATACACACACCGGGTGTCCCATTCGAAATGAAACAAATATATACCGGGTGTCCCATTCGAAATGAAACAACTTTGAAACCTTATAATTTTTTATTGAATGATGTAAACAATGTAATATTCACACAGTAAATAGTCACTGTCATAGAGTTTCATATGATATATGTGAATTATAACATTTAGATATATTAGAGTTATTTATTGTATGCATTCAATATGTGCACCATTTGTAGCACGGACCAGGTCGCAACGGTACTCAATTTCCCTCCGCACGTTGTCTAGCATCTCAGGGGTTACAGAGTCCACCGCTGAACAATTTGAAGCGTATATGGATAGAGCTACAGCCGCTTGCGCACAACTCTATGCACAGTTGAACGAGGAATCTACAGTTCGACAGTGGCACGACGGATGGACTTTCTCGGGTGACTACCATAGGCGCCGCGTATTCGTTCAACATCTTCTTCTGATCTTGTTCGCCCTCCAGAGTGTTCCTTTAGAACACTGCCAGTCTCCTCAAATTTCTTGGTCCATGGATATAGGTCTCTTCTGGTGGGTGGTTCCTTATGAAAGGTTGTATGGAATCGCCGTTGCACCAGAGTAGGAGACTTCAACTCAGCTATCTATAACACACATTTCGCTTTTTCTTGTGGGGTAAACATAATTCAATCTGAAACAAACAAGAAACATTATGACAAACCTTATGCATATTGTGTAGTAACTGGCAAAGTTTCAACACTCTCACATTAATACTTTAAAAATTACAGAGTTTCAAAGTTGTTTCATTTCGAATGGGACACCCGGTATATATATATATAATATATATAATATATATATATATATATATATATATATACACTAATATATATATAATATATATATATATATATATATTATAAGCAAAACAAATAAAGCGAGGGAGAAACAAAACGAGGAGGAACGGATAACGGAAAGTATGACTTAACACGGTAACGAAAAGAACCAATTGTAAGCGAGAACCACGAGTGAATGTAATGAAGCATTTTCACAATTCTTGCATGTGGAAATCAAGTTAAAAGCGTTGTTTCCAAGAGTTGTCATAAAGGAGTGAAATGGAGAAATGAAATATACACAATTCTCCAAAATTCCATTTGGACGTGGAAATCCTCGAAATACTTTTGGAATGAAATTGTCGCAAAAAAGGAGGAAGAAGTTGTAATGGAAAGTATTAGATTATTTTAGCTTTAAAAGATTCAAAACTGAAGATCTGTTTCGCTCCTTTAAACTTAGATGTTAATCCAAAAGCACTCCATTTAATAGGTTAAAATCTCAACTGGCAATTCTTATCTACCTGAAACATTGCACCCACACCCACACACCCACACACACACACACACACACACACACACACATATATATATATATATATATGGGATGAATTTCACAATTAAGTACGTGAAATGAATGAATGATGCAAACCCACAAAGAAAAAGAAAAATGATTCCAAGTCCTTTCGTGTATTCAGAAGTACACCTCGTCAGGGAATGAGTCATTCCCCACCCTCTCGGCGGCCCTGCCTGTGAGTAGTCATTCATGCTCTCAAACACACACTTCTCTTCTATTCCTCACTACGCATACATGCATTTTACACACTACGCAATCTTTTCAAAATTTATATAAAAAATAATAAAATGGCATCATGAGCCTCAGAGACCTTGATTTTGGTCCTCTTCTTATATTGGGGTGTGGCATTTTTGCGGGAACTTACCCTTGCCCACTCCTTCCTACATAAAAAAACGTACACCAAAAAAACGCTAATTTCAATATACTAGGGGCACTCAATATATTTTGCCCCACCCTTTTTTCTTTGCTAAATAATAGGCCATGGAGCTGAAATGTCTTTTGGGTAGTAAGTTTGAATTTCTGCGCTTCACATAACCGGATTTTTCCAGTTTGAACCTCCCCTCCTTGTATAAAACCGCTTTTAAACGCCCTTGTATAAAACCGATGGTTAACGCAGTTTCGAAAATGGCGTCTGACAGTGATGTGCGTTAGGGCGGATCGAAAATGAGGTTTTTAAACCTTTTTTCGAAATTCAAATATGGCTAGTGCGGAACATATGTGGGTGCTATAGATAATGACTGTGCATAAATATTAGTCCTGCGAAATTATATATTCAGATGCCACAAAGCCGTCGAAAAAAGTGAAATATAATGATTTTCTTATATTCTGCATTAGTACAATAACTGAAACTTACTTGTTATTATTATATAAGTGTTCCAATTACCAAAATAGTTACTGAATTACGCAGCTCTTAGTTTATTTAGATCAATGTTCTTTTGATTAATGATCTAAATAATCCAGAACTCACCACGAGGAGGTGGCTGCGTGTCGAGCTCCACCCATGCCCTCCCAACCACCCATCCTTGCGCATGTTTTTTTCTATTAACGTTTTATTTAAACTTTATATTCAGCTTTACTTTCGAATGATGGCATTTTTTTACGTGACTGAAGTGTTGATCTTATGAAGCCATCTCGCGCGTTCAATCCAAATACTTTTGATGATGCTTCAGTCACTAATTTTACCATTCTTTCTACTACTTGTGTATGACAAGGGAATTTCTCGAATGGAGGGGTACTCTTGTTTTCTATGAATTCTTCAATCTCATTTTCTGTCAGGTGTCTTGTCACAGGTGGTTCAGTGACAATGCATTTTTGCCAATTAATTAAATCAGTATAATCAGTAGCTTCAAATTGAATAACAGGTACTGTGAAACGCCTCACAACTTTTTCCTTGTTTGTTTGCCTTGCTTTCTTTATTCGCCTCCACGCTAATTCTCTTATGGCGCTGCGGTCACCATGAATCATTGATGCTAGAATATTTTCTGGATTTGCAAAAAATGCATTTCTTTGTATGACAGGGTTTACAATATCCTTTACTTCGTCATTCAGTGTTCTTGTTAGTTCAATAGTTTTGAAAACATGTTTTGAGCCATTGACAAAAGACGTACTTTGCTTAATAGAAAACCACATTGGGATGTAGACCTTCATTATAAAAGAAGCAATGTTCATGAGGTTCTCAGATGGACTTACAGTTGAAACGTATAGACGAAGCAAACGATTTGCTGTAGTCAGCCATCGTGAATGTGCCATTTGCCTGGACTACGATGAGCAACATCTGGAGAGCAATATCCCTTTGTTATGGCCTGATGAATATCAATTAGATATTTTTGGTCGGTGCTAAGATCTTCACAGTCTACAGTTGGTTCCTCAGCATCAATCCTTTCAAACTCGACAATAGGAAGACTCTCACAGTTCTCTAATTCCCTGCCAATAGGACCGGTGAATCCGCGGGGGCCAGATGTTTTTCCATCCAGCTTTGCAACTAAATGGCGTAATGGCAATTCATTGGCAAGGAGCTGGCACACTAAATGTTGAACTGGCTTCTTCAGCTTCAATTCTATAAGCCTTATAACGCCTCCCTTTTCTCCATTGTTGACTGCTGCACCATCGCATCCAATGGCAACAAGGTTTTCCAGGTTCATGTCATTATTTCCAATATACTCAAACATTCCTTTACATATTTCTTCAGCTGATCCAGAATTCACAGAATAATGGCCCAAATAATCTGAACCAGGTTCTCTCACTAAAGTGATATGTTCTTCTGTTACCTTCTTCTGATATACTTTGGACTCTTTTTTTCTTGGAAGAGGGTAGAATCTTTTCGACCATCAAATAGATTCCTCTGATTGGGACCTGATTTTGATCTTTCATAATTTCTGATCTCTTCTTTTGTCTTTCTCTTCTGATTTTACTCCTATCCACTACTTCAGATGTATTGTCAATAGAAACTTCTCCAATATCTTGCAATACTGCACTAACAATGAATGCTGCAGCTCGATCTGAAACTGCAGTCCTGTCACAAGCAGTAGCCACTAAAGGTAGATTTGTAGTTTTCCTTTTCTTGAATAATTGTTCTTCAGGTTGTTCGAGCTTTCTCTTCGAGCTAACTGGCTCTGGAAATGTATCGTCTGATATTTCGACAGATTCACTTTCACTATTTGATGTCGATGATGATAATTCAACATTTGTATCCTGCAATTTCTCCTGTGAAGATTCTTTGGTGAGCCTCACAGCTTCTTTTTGCTTTCTTAGCAACGTAGATGCTTTTTTCTTTGAGAGTATAATATCTACTCTATCAATAAACAGTTTTCTTTCACTCCTTTGATCTAAGAGGAACGTCACTTCTTCCTTTGGAACCGTTTTTACTTTGGGACAAGAACATTGTGTTAGTACTTTGCACTTGCACGCTGCAATGTCAAAAAGTTTCGTGTGTGCTTCTTTTTTGAACATATCAATCTTTGCTTTGTAAGCTTCAGAATTTTCTCTGCTTTGGTATGGCTTCATAATGACACGATACTTTTCGTGGTAGCTTCTGAACATTGTTTCAATTCGCCTGTCTGACAGAATTGGGACGGAAGCACTTTCCCAAATTGTTTTCAATTTATCAACAACTTGTTCTAATATTTGAGATATTGAAGGATCTTTATTAGTATTCTGTTTCAAATCGTTTCTTACAAACAAGTAATATTTAAAAACTCCTTCGTATGTAGGAAGATTCCTGTGCCACAAATCTTCCCCCATACCAAACATGGGGCACTCAGTTGAGGCCCTGGTTGATTTTGCACAAACTCGAGACATTTTGAAAGTATACAAATCTGAAAAAGAAAGAGCTAATATCAATTATACGTTAATTTCAGTTAATAGTACATGGCAAACTTAGGGCAACACAATACAGAAATGCAAAATATATAAGAAATATAGTTTAGACTATCTGAGTAACGCCAACAACAGAACACCCACCTGCTACGAGAGCGACAGCTACACTGAACCGAGGTACTCACGTGACAGCTGAGTGAGCTGACTATAGAAAACTGTTTTTAGAGAATAGAAACTTTTTTTAAAGGTTGACTGAGCTATTTTTATACAAGTGTGAATAAATTCTTGTCTATTGTGGATCGTGGACTCTTCTGTAATTATTGGTTAAAATCTGCTTTTTTCAATTTTTTTCAATATTGAAGGTCATTGTGGCACCTGAAGATATTAATGTTATGATTTTAAATTTATACCAGCTTATTTCCTCACTACTCCACAGATTTACCACACTAGCCAATTTGAAAATTCGAAAAATGAGTTTTTCACTCCGCCCTAATGTGCGTCGTAAAAAGAGAGCTGTTATCGAGTTCTTAACTGCAGAGAAAAAACAATTGGAAATATTCACAAACGTCTACAAAACATTTACGGAGATGCTGTTCTTGATCGAAGTACAGTTGGACACTGGTCTAAACGTGTGACATCATCGGAGAGAGGGAGAACCAGCCTCGATGATGAGCCATGCAGCGGTCGCCCAGCATTGGCTGTGACATCTCACACTGTGCAACGTGCTAACAGCATCATTCGATCAAATCGGCGCGTCACATACAAGGAGCTATCACTGGAGCTTGGAATTAGTGAAGGAAGTGTGAATACAATAATTCAACAACTGGGATCGACCTGAAAGAAAACTGGAAGACGTCCTTCTTTTGCACGATAACGTAAGACCACATAACAGTTTGCAAACAAGAGAGGCCATCACAAAAAATGCCATTGACTGTGTTACCCCACCCTCCATACAGCCCGGATCTGGCACCTTCATACTTCCATTTGTTTGGGCCAATGAAAGATGCTATTCGTGGAAGAAAGATTTAGAGTGACGATGAGGTTATTGAGGAGGTTAAGAGGTGGCTCCAGCGGAACCCAGCGGACTTTTACCAGCAAGGAATAAAGGCCCTTGTTTCGAGGTGGAGGAAAACCGTAGAAAAGGATGGAAACTATGTGGAAAAATAAAAACTTGTAAAAAAGGTATGTAACTACTTGTATACAAAATTTCTGGAACTTACAAGGAAACTTGGAAAGGAAAAAAAAAGGTGGGGCAAAATAAATTGAGTGGCCTCGTATTATATTTTTGGGGTTTATTTTTTCCAAAATTTTCCAGAATTTTTTTGTCGTCGACGACGGATCCGGTCATCGGCAGGGGAATATAAACAATGGTCACCTTTCTTTTCAACTTTCAGGCGTTCTCTGCGATGATTTCTCATACCATAGAGGTCAGGCTAGTTGCCTCTCCACTTGAATTCGCCTATTGAGGTAGAGAGTTGGTTTCTTGCACTCTCCACTTCACATACTGTAGCCAAGTACTCCCGGCTCATCTGGTATTGTTCTGGGCCAGGGGTCTAGTTTTCTTCTGAAGATTTCCACCACTAGACCATTCGTGTTCCGTAGTTCCTTGGGCAGCTGGTTGAATAGTCTTGGTTCTCTGAAAACAAAACTATTTTCCTTCCGGGTTGAAGATGTTCCCTGTCTAGCCTTTAGTTTGGAAATACGACACATTCTTCCGTTCCTACCTCCCACTATTGTTTGAATGGTTATAGGGTTATTAAAGTGAGATCAGGGACTAGTTTTACTATTATTTTCCATGTATAGATAATGGCGTACCTCTCACTTTTTTCCAGCAAATAAAAATTTAATTCACGTATCGTTTGGCAGTAATTTAGTTCTTCGCATCCATTGATGTTGGCTGTGAATTTTCTCTGAATCTCTTCCAGTTGACTAGTTTCTTCTTTTTTATATGGGAATGTTAAGACTGAGCAATACCACAACTTGGATATATATGATCAATGTTTTCAACAGAGAAATCATTATATTCTTCTCCCTCCTTTTATAGGTTCTCAGTATCTTTCCAGTTATTAAGTTTGCTTTGCTGCTGTTTTACTTTGTGTTTCAAATTTCGCGTCATCACTCATTATAACTCCTAAAGCTTTTGCTTGGAGTTTCGCTGAATTTTCTGTTCATTTCCATGGATTTTAGTTCTGCCCTTCTTCCATCCCTTAATACTGTAGTTGAAATTTCTCAGTGTTAAATTTCGTATTGTTACCTTCTGACGAATTGTAAATTCTGTTCATGTCTGTTTGTAGAGATTCCATACAATCTAAGTTTCTTATTTATCTACTCATTTTTTACAGAAACTTTAGCAAATTGTTAAAATGGTTTAGAGAGTGGTTAGCTTTTACGTTGTTTCCCTTTTAACTGAAGATCCTTTCGAAACAACTTTGTCTTACCTAGAAGAGTTTCTTTTGGAAAAATGATGTATGTACCTTTGACTTTGCCTATCCTTCTCTTTTCAAAACTAATTCGTTTATGTTTGATGCATCCTTTTTTTACAATTAATAATTTATTTTTTAGACAGAAGGACGGTCTGAGTGTGGGTTCTTCTTATTTATGGAACTTTTCAGAAAAAGTTTCTTCCCAAAATTCTTACTCCAGCCAGAAGTTCCTTGGTACAGATATGTTGATACATTTTCGTTCTGCTTCCTCTGGAATTGGATCATAATTATATACTGTGCAGACTAAACAGTGTTTTATCCTCTATCAGGTTTACCGTTCAGTTGGAACACAATTCAACTCTTTCGTTCCTCCATGTTAAAATTATAAGCACTCCTAATAATAGAACTGCCTTTACCGTTTTCAGAGAGGTCACCCATTCTAACGTTTATGTTCAATTTAGGGTGCAGTGAAAATAGAATATAAAAAACTAGAATCGTCCAGGGTGGGGAAAGTTGCCATCAAAGGATTAAATGACACTACTAAAATATTTTGAGTCTGCGGTATTATTTTATGGGTCCCCGTGGATGTTGAATATTTTGGAAAATTTGTAAATATATCGAAAACATAATCTAATCGTACATTTTCTTCAGTGCAAGTGTTTTATATTTACCATAAGGATTATACATGTTGGCAACTGTTGCCGGTTCAGTATTGCTACTATTGCTTTCTCGTCACTCAATAGTTAATATTAATATTCTGTTTGATCTCTTGGATGGTGCATGTGTATGATTTGTACTGGTTCAGTTTTTCATTTACACGTAAACTCGAGGAGTCGTCGATACCTATGGTAGAGGTTGTTATATTAATATCACTGTTCTTAGAAAAATATTTGTATTTCCCGCATTTGCGTTTGATAATTGAACATGTCTAATAAATAATTATTTATATTCTGTTTCAGGCATTCAGTTTCAAATAAAGCAGTTTAATAAGTAATCTCCGACTTCATTTTGACAATGGCAAGTGTTAAAACAAGAAAAAAAGTGTGCGTGTTCTGTATTTGGGAGCCCAGGTGAACTAAGTGAAACTGATTTGCCTGCTTGCGAAACTGCTTTCAAATATTATCTATTTATGAGAGAAAATTTGAGAAATGATGGTCGGAAAAATCAACTAGCTGTGTCAGAAATTGCTGAAAAGCTTGTCTGTCGAGTGGAAGAATTGTGGATGAAAGCATCGATACATGTGATTTCTCATAAAAGTAAAATTCGTAAAATCAAGATATACAACGATAAATACAAGTCTGTAATTAAACAAGCAAAGGGAAGAAAAACACAAGATACCTACAGGACCAAAGTAAACGAATTCCGTCTTGATGCTTCCCGTAAGTTATTTGATATAACTGCTTATTAATGTGACTTTGATTCTTGCTCCTGTGAGAAAGAACGAAAAGTGCCAGTGCGCGAAAGGGAGTATTCAGCTGGCCAGAGAAAAGAACGTAAAATGATGGTAGGACAAGTTGATGTGGTTATCAGTAAAATAATCAAAGCCGCTGAAAAAAGAAAAAATGCAGACGATCTTCAGGCTACGATTCATAGACCATCTGATCGGGTGGTTCATTGTGTACTCTCTGAAAGCTGTTCTGAAGGTGACATCGAAATTCACTCTAGCTTTCCTGTTAATATTGAAAACACTGGAACAGCAACGTCAGTTCAAGAAATGAGCAAGTTGGATAAGGTGAATGAGACTTACACTCCCAACTTTGGCCAGCAAATGTGATCGCCGAGGATCTTTAGCTACTGCAGTCATTCAAGACCTTGGTATCGATAAAGATTATGCCTCATTTGCAGTGGCGGATTATCACTGAGGCTATTGAGGCTGAAGCCTCAGGCTCCCACCATGCTTGAGGGGTCCCCCAGTCAACTGTTTCGATAATATAATTCGAGATTTCGCAAACTTCTTTGATTAAATATGACAGAGTACACAAACTGACAAATTCCCTGTTTTATTTTATGTTTTTTAGGTCCTAAAGTAAAATTTGTTTAATACTGTTTGGTTTTGGCAAACGGCAAAATACACTGTGTTAAGGTTCTTTTAAGTTTGTTTCTCAATTAGCCTGAGCACCGTACAAATAATTCGTGTAAATGTACTATGTACTGTACATTAGGGTGGAGCGATTTCCCTGATTTTTGAAATGACATTAGTAATAGTGCGGAAAATGTGCTATTGTATGTTGAATGCAAAGTGACAAAACCGTTTTTCTCTAAGACAATATCTTCAGGTGCCAATATGCCAATGAATTTCCAATCAAAACTTAAAACCTCTTTATTTTGACAAAAAATTATATACAGCGACTCCGTAAATAAACAAATTTATATGTAATAGTACCCCACACATGATGACGATTGGCATATTGACGCCAATCACCTACGTGTGTGGCCAGCATAACACAGTGTATTAGTGTTAGACCAGCTGTTGCCGTGGTAAGGTGTTACACTCTGTCCGCTTGCGCAATCACATCAGATCCTTTCACTATTTAATATTTGATGTTGCATTTCAGCACATTCTCTTACACTTTTGTGATCTTGTTTTTTTAAATTTGGATTATATATTATAAATCTTGTATAGTAAAAGATTTATAATCAGGTCAGACATGGCAACTAAAAGAATGCCTTGGCAGTCAAGAACAACGGACTGTCACATATTTGGCAATGGAGAACTGAGTCATCGTGTTCTACCAACATTTGAGGGTGTTATGAAATGCTATATATATGAAAGAAGACGACTGAAAGAAGAGTTAAACAATAAAGATCCTTCTGTTCATGAAATATCATCGGCGGTTGCAGAAAACTTAATTTCATTATACAATAAAGCATTAATTCCAACTGTATTCTTCAACCGCGTTGTAAAGAAAATAAAAGATTATCATACAAAATATAGATCTATATTAAAACAGCCTAAAGGTATGAAACAAACGGAGTCTTACTTAGATAAGTGCAAAAAATTTAAAGATGATGCTCAAAATCTTTTTGATATTGCCGCTTGTAAATGTAAAGACTTTCAATCCTGCAAATGCCCAAAATCAAATCGAGTACCGAAACATGAACAAGAATTCCCAAAAGACCAAAGAACAAAAAGAAAAATGGCCATAGGATCAGTTGATGTTTCTGCTTCTAAAAAAATACAATTAGCACAAGTTAGAAAAAGCAGTAGAGATTTGTATCTTTCAAAACAACTGCCAGTAATGTCATCGACTTCATATTCAGAAAGTTTTCAGTTTGAAGATATATCTTCTTTAACAGATACAAAAAAAGAATCTGACGAAACATTTGATGAGCCAATCTCCATAAAACTGAAACGCATCAGAATCGAACGCGGAAAAAGTCGAAACATAAAATCTCTGAAGCGATTACGCTTCCCTTCACTTGCAAAAGCTTGTGATCGTACAGGTATTTCAGATAGAGCAGCTGCCATAATAACAAGTTATGTTTTGCACGACATTAAACAAACATCTCAGCCTGATCCATCCCTGATAATAGATCGCAGTAAAGTGCGCAGAGCTAGGAAGCATCAACGTGATGAGCTTCAACAGGATGCTAGCGTAGGAAAAACAATTATGAGTATTTATTTTGACGGTCGCAAGGATAAAACTATTGTCCAAGAACAGAAAGGTTCTAAATTTTATCGTAAAGTTGTTGTGGAAGAGCATGTAACCTTGGTAGCAGAACCAGACCAAGTGTATCTAGGGCACTTTACTTCTGAATCTGGGACATCTAAAAGTATATGTAAAGGAATATGCAATTTTTTGAATACACATAACGTTGATTCTTCAAATTTAGTTGCTATGGGATGTGATGGAACTGCTGTGAACACAGGAGCGGAAGGTGGAGTCATTCGGCTTATGGAAATGCATCTCAATAGACCTTTGCAATGGATTGTGTGTCAGTTACATGCAAATGAGCTTCATTTACGCCACCTCATGGAGAAATTGGATGGAAAAACCACTGGACCTCGTGAATTTGTTGGCATCATCGGCCAGCAATTACAGAAATGTGAAACACTTCCGGTTGTTCATTTTGAAAAAATCGAAGTTGAAATTCCATCTATTGACAAAAACGACTTGAGTACGGATCAAACATATTTGTTTGATATTTATCAAGCCGTTTCAATTGGCGAGTGTAGTACTGACCTATCAAGACGAAATCCCGGCAAGATGGTGCACTCTAGGTGGTTAACCACTGCAAATCGTATTCTGAGATTATACGTAGCTACACCTGAACCTTCTGATGATTCGAAAAATTTGGTTTCGTATGTTATGCACGTATATATCCAAATGTGGTTTACAATTAAACAAAGCAAATCAATTGCATATGGAGCTCCTAATGTTTTCGAAACCATTCAGTATTCCCGAATGTTGAACGATTCTGTTCGAGCAGTTACGGAACCAGTGATCCAAAGAAATGCATTTTTCGGTCATCCAGAAAACATACTTTTGAGCATGATACAAGATGAGCGTAGCCATGTAAGAGTACTTGGATGGAGAAGAATAAAGAAAGCAAGAGAACAATATCGTGGAAAAAGTCTTAGACTCTTTAAAATCCCATAGTTAAATTTCGAAGCCACAGACTACACAAACATGATTAATTTGCATGACATCGCAGTAACTGAACCTCCAATGACGTGTGATTGTGTTTCCGACGATGAAATTGATACAATGATTGCTAATAGAGAAGTGAAAGATTTCAACAAGATGCCATGCCATACTCAAGCTGTTGAACGAGTCATCAAGTTAGTTACAGAAGCATCGTCTGCTGTAGGTGGAGCAGGATCTAGAGACGGATATATTCGATCGAGAATGGTAGCACGGAAAATGATGCCCTCATTTGAAACCAAATCTGAATTTCGAATATAATTAGATATTGACTAAAGTTTTCATTACATAAATCATGTCCATATGGTTGGGTGGTAGGGTTGGGCATGGGTGGAACTCAACATACAGCCACCTCCTCGTGGTGAGTTCTGGATCATTCAGGCTGTATACGAATTTACGTGACAGTCAGAATGAACGAAGAGCTGTATTTATGGAACCAATTATTATTCGGAAATAAAAAATCAATGCAAATAATATAAAAGCTATTTCCGTTCATTAAAAAACTCAATATTTAAATCAGTTAAATTTTCTTATATCACTTGTCTGTAAAATACCATTTTTTCAGAATAAATTCATAAATTTAGGTAACATTGGTACCTGGAGATGTACCCTTAGGAAGCTACAACTTTTATACGTGCTTACTATCAGGTCGCAGCATATTTTGCGCACTATTAGGAATCTTAATTCAAAACTTACATAGAACTTTCCATTTATGCCTTTTACTGAATATTGCTATTTTTTTGCCATAAATCTACATATTTTGAGTACGATTGGCACCTGAAGACAATAAGTTAAGGTGCTATAACTTTAGAATGCACTTACTATAAGGTTTTGGTCCATTCTCCACATTATTACAATCCATAATTCAAAAGTTACAAATAAATATCCAGTTGTCTATTTTTTCTAAATATCACTATAATTTCGCACTATATTCATAAATATGGAGTGAGATTGGCACCTGAAGATATTAATGTAGGAGGCTAGAAATGTAATACACACTTTGTTTCAGGTCGTAACACATTTTCTACACTATTCATTGCCCCGGGGCCCTGAGGTGTCTTAATCCGCCTCTGCTCATTTGTTATCGACCCAAGCAAAGTGAGAAGAGAACAGCAAAATCCGGAAAGAATTACAAAATCAGGAATCTAGTAATAAAGAATTGCACGGTATGCACAGTCCCCTGCAATAGTCTCGCTCGACCCTTATGTAGCACTCTCCGAGATGTGATAACAACGCAGTCCCTCTTTCTCCCCCACTCTCATTCCCTCCCTCTCCTCCTCCCACTCTCAGGTGTTGTCATGGTAATACTTTTATTTTTTTGAAAACCAATGACTGAAGAAATATATTGTTCACTGTAGTTTTGATAGTAACGATAGGACGACTGTGTATTTTATTCATGCATTATTCCGAAATTTAGGGAATAGAGTAATTAGGTTATTTCACAAACGTGGGATACTTTAAAAACTTTCAGTCATAGGATTTTGATGTGGTCATGTTATAGTTAAAGTGTAAGATAAGTTGTAGTAGCGACTTTTCCTCCAGGCAATAACCTTTCTGTTAAAAGTACATGCATCATCAACAAATGATTATCCAGAAAAAGGTCTATCCATGGAGAGATAATGATAACATAGTTCAATTTTTTATTACAAAAATAAATATGAATCAAGTAAACTTAAGGATTTTCTTAAGAACATACAAAACATAATTTTCAAATTATAAGGAACTGACAATTGTTCAAGTAAATAAATATATATTTACTACATCACAACCATAACATTATTTTACACAATTACTCAATACTTGGTCCATCCTCCATTATTATTAATGACCTTTCGTAGCCTATTTGGAACAGATGCCACGTGATTGCAGATGACTTGTGGGTTCATGCGGAAAAGTTCCCACTCTGCCATGGTATGTTCCAGCAAGTGCCAAGATGTCCACTCCTGCCCAGGCCCATAAGCGTTAACCACATTCGCCCACACATTTTCAATTGGGTTTAAGTCACACTCCTTGGTGGGCCAGTTCAGCAGCTCGACATCTCGTTGTTCCTGAAACCACCGTCTGATGATCCTACCAGTACGAAGAGGGCAGTTATCCTGTAAAAAGAAATTAGCAAAACCTGAGAATTCACATTTCATCCATACTTTTTTGAAGTTGTCTTAAGAGGACGCAAAACTAAATAAATAAATAAATAAAAATAAAGATACATTTAAAATTACATTTAAAACTACATTTACTAACGTCTTCCTTTAATCGCAATACCTTAAAATATACACTGCTTGACCTTAATTAAGTCATTTTCTTGAAACCATATTCTGTGTAATGAAAATAACTTAGTTGTATTACTTACCTACATAAATATAATCCGCTCAGGATGGGCCAAAGCGTATGTCCTTATGGTTGGCAGCATCACCTCCTCCAGTATCTCTAAATACTGGTCGGTTGTAAACCTCCCGTTAATTTCTGCCAGCTCTCAAATGCCGTACAAGGTGCATCCATCCCAACACTCCTTGCCACTTCATATATGTGTTGGCGGGCATACCTCGTATTGTCTGGTCGCCAACAGTGAACACACCCCAAGAGCGGATCTAGAGGGGGGGGGGGTCGGCGACGTCCGGACCCCCATCTCAATTTCTTGTAAGTGCCCTTTTTTCAAGTGCAAGTTCCCTATTTCCTCTGAAAACAAATTTTGCTTTTGTAAATAGATCATCGTTATTTTATTTTACTAAAATTCTATTTTCAGTCTTTATCCTTATACACTGTACTTCCAAATCTGTTGTTGTAATAATTTTCATAGGTGCCCTTAGTACTGGTGCAGCCATATCACTATTTTTATCTTCATCTTATTCTGATAATACTTTTAATTGACAAGACATCTGTAATTGCTTGAAATATTTTCTGTGATAACTGTTGTACCCAAGTTAGATTTTTATTTTGTATCATATTTGAATGAGACTGATCTAACAAAACAATACAATTGATTTTACACTCGCTCATTGCCGGTCTGTTTTAAGAAAAAAAATTTAGTACTGTGCCCTTTTTATTTTAGGGGTGCCCTTTTTTCTTTGGACCCCCGTTACTGAAATACCTCGATCCACCCTTGCACCCAGTGAAGGCGAATGTGTTTTCATCTGAGAAGATGACTCTTCCCCAGTATGCGAGGTCTTCAGTAATATACTGTTGGCCAAACTGCAGCCTCGCCTCTCTGTTTCGCTCCTCGAGTCTCTCTTTAACAGAAGGTGTGCGGTAGTGACACGTCCTGATGAAGCTGATCTCGAACAGCAACTACATTTGTGATGGGATTTCTCTGGACTTCATCCAACATCCTCCTATCTTCTTCCGGGGCTGTTTTTCTTAGTTTCCCAGATCTAGGAGATTCCCCGATGCCTCCCACCTCTGCAACCAACAGCGAACTGTAGTTCGAGCGATTCCCATCTCCCTCGCTATGGCCGAAGCCGAGAGACCTGCATCTCTCAACCCAATGATGTGCTCTCGATGTGCAAGTTTCTCTTGAGAGGAATTTATTTCCAGAGCGGATGTTCACAAGACGGAG
The DNA here is from genome assembly GCA_023014485.1 of Bathynomus jamesi. Classification (NCBI taxonomy): domain Eukaryota; kingdom Metazoa; phylum Arthropoda; class Malacostraca; order Isopoda; family Cirolanidae; genus Bathynomus; species Bathynomus jamesi. The sequence continues at coordinate 457,169 of JAJOZX010001899.1, read as the reverse complement.
TACTAGTGCTCTCTGAACTTTGATAAAGTCAGTAATCCTGTCAACACCTCGGGTTGGGCCGTCCAAGTTACGTCACTACTATATACGAGCTGTAAGTCATTTCCCTTTTACCCTACTTTAGCCCATTTCTTATATTCAGGTATACCATAATAACTGAGATAATCGTGATTTTTGTTTTTACTAATGCAAGAAGTTTCCCTTTCCTTTTCTGTATAAATTATAGTCGATTGCAACAATAGCACTATTACACACTTTGTATAACAATCGTTAATCATATTGCTCTTTTCTCTATTTAAGAATATTATCTATTTTATACGTTGCATTGGAAACTGATCGAAAGCATATGTGAAAACAGTATATAGAGCAGTGTTTCAAGGATAAAAAATAAAGTGTGATAGTATTTACACACACACACGCGATATCCACCTCTCGCTCTGACCGGATGCTACCCCTGTCCCCTCTTCCCCTCCTCATATCCCCACCTCCTCTTTCCTTCTGCTTCTCCCTCACCCACCACATCACACACAGTTAATCTGGTGTTTTGATATTGTCTGTTACACATGGGTTGCAAAAAGATCGTCAAAACGAAACGCTAATTGAGGAGATTTCCCAATATTTTTTACCTTACATATATAATATATTTCGTCGCTGCGTTGCTTCTACATTTCGGAGAGGGCTATACAGTGGTGGAGCGCGACTAATGCAGGGGACTGTACTTCGATGGTCGAATAGATAGAACACAGCCCCAAATCACAAAAGGAACAAAGAAGCGCACCACTCGTATACTTGAAGAACACGTGATTGTAAGGGAACCAGAATGTAAATTCATGGACATGTTCCCCCTCCCCCCCATCGGGTGCCTCGGTTAGCCTTCAAACAAGTATAATACAATTTCTTAACGTTGAAGCGTTTTCCACTGATCAATTGGTAGCAATTTGATGTGACGGAACAAATTTCATTATAGGGGTGGCAGGAGGAGTAATTCGGCGTTTTAAAGAACATCTAAAGTTCTAAACAAACCACTACAATGGTGTATCAGTGGCGTGGATATAGGGTAAGCTGGGTATGCGCCTGCTACCCAGTTAAAAGTCAGATTACAAAAAGTCGGTATATTACTATAGTAATCGAAAACTAATATAAAGTTATGATGCTTGTATATAATATATACGAGTGTGTATATATATATATATATATATATATATATATATATATATATATATATATATATATATAGATATATGTTTGTGTGTATATATGTGTGTGTGTGTGTGTGTGTGTGTGTGTGCAGCTACCCTGTGACCACCGCACGCCACTGTACGTCTCTTACATACTAATGAATTGCCTCTGCTACATCTATTGCAAAAACTTGATGGTTCAACTTACGGTTCCAAAGCTTTCCCTGGTCCTATCGGAAAACAGTTCTCACAATGGCAGTGACAATACCCAGTTAAAAGTCAGAAACGTCCAAAACTGGACGTTGCTGAGCTGAGCAAGGATCAAAAATAAATGTACGAGATGTGTGAAGCTGTCACGTCAGACCACTGTTCAGAAGATCTTGCTGCTCGCCAACCTGGACCCATTGCACATTCGAAATGGTTCACAACTGCATGTAGAATTCTCATATTATATATTTCAACAGAAAAGCCATCATCACATTTATTGTTATTAGCTTCCTATATTGCACAAATATATATATCATATACTGTATATCAAATATATATATCATATATGATTATATGATATATATCATATACGTCAAATATATATACAGGGTGGGCGGAAAGTAGCTCCCTATTTTGGATTGGTAAAAAAATACGTATATTATCCATTTATTTCAGAAGAAATAATATGAAAAGGTAGGCATACATGGTAGGTTTTCTCTAAAATTCAATGTGGGCTCCAACTCTTTCCACCAGCTTCTGGAGCCGCCCAGGAATGGCGTCCACTGACTTTAGCAGGAACTCCGGCGGGATGGAGGACATGACTTCCCGAATTCGGTCCTCCAGTTCTTCCAATGTCCTCGGTTTGGTGCGGTAGACTTCTTCCTTTACCCACCCCCAAAGAAAGAAGTCGCACGGTGTCAAGTCGGGGCTCCTGGCTGGCCATTGATGTGGACCACGACGACCCATCCAACGCCCAGGGAAGTGGGCATCCAGCCCTTCTGCGCAACACCATGAATGCTGAGCGGTACCTTGCTATGTTGCGAAACGAGGTCGTCTGGCCGGTTGTCAGCACATGGGAGAACATCGACGATCTGATATTTATGCAAGATGGCGCCCCTCCGCACTTCGCTCTTGTTGTCCGTGAGTGGCTGGATGCCCACTTCCCTGGGCGTTGGATGGGTCGTCGTGGTCCACATCAATGGCCAGCCAGGAGCCCCGACTTGACACCGTGCGACTTCTTTCTTTGGGGGTGGGTAAAGGAAGAAGTCTACCGCACCAAACCGAGGACATTGGAAGAACTGGAGGACCGAATTCGGGAAGTCATGTCCTCCATCCCGCCGGAGTTTCTGCTAAAGTCAGTGGACGCCATTCCTGGGCGGCTCCAGAAGCTGGTGGAAAGAGTTGGAGCCCACATTGAATTTTAGAGAAAACCTACCATGTATGCCTACCTTTTCATATTATTTCTTCTGAAATAAATGGATAATATACGTATTTTTTTACTAATCCAAAATAGGGATCTACTTTCCGCCCACCCTGTATATCATATACATCATATATGATTATATGATATATATCATATATATCATATATGATATGTATGATATATATCATATATTTCATATATATATAAAATATATATATCATATATATCATATATGTATTCTATATCATATATATACTTACAGTATATATATATGATATTTTCAATTTGCGAAGAACTGCTCTGAATGCTTGGGTTACTTAATAACATTTCAGTCCTGCATAAGAAAATTACTCCTTATTTTATCATAAAAGGTAACAAAATTACCAAATTTCCACTATTTCAAGGCTATGGAGAACTCTCGAAATGAAATGAATACCTGTGTATATGCAATGTGGTTAAAAATGTGGTTTAACAATGTAGCTCACCAATGTGGTTCGAAATTAAAACATGCTCTTCATGCACTGAAGGTGCTCGCCATATCTGGCAACTAATTCAATACTCTCGCTGTGATGACACTAAAGTTCGACAAATAACCCAGGAAATTCAGAGGAACGCTTATTTTGCCCACAATGAAAATATGTTGATTGCAATGTTAACTGACAACAGTCATTAGAGAACATGCTCTCAGACGCATATTGGCTGCCAGAAAACAACCAACAGTTGGGAAAGTGCGGAAGTTCAGGGTGCTCAAGCTCAAATTTAATGCTATTGATTACACTGATATGACTCTCTGGGATTCAACACAGCGATTTAAGCCACATATGACAAGGAACACTGATGAAAAACAGCTCCAAAGCTACATTTTGAGAGGTCATGATTCACCTAAACTTCAGTTTCTACATTTTCCTTGTCATACTCAAGCAGTTGAGCACTGCGTAAAATTGGCGATTGAAGCATCAAGCGTTGTTTGTGGTTCTAAGAACAGGGATGGATTCATACTTTCTAAACCTGAATCAAGATCAATAATAAAATTTCAACACTAAAACTGACTATAAGCAAAAGTAGTTGCATACAGCTCTTGTGGATGGGTGGATGGTGGATGGTTAAGTTAGGCTAGGGCTGTATTGCCCTTAAGGTTTTGTTTTTAAAGGTTTAAGGTTTAAGATTTTGAAGGTTTTACTCAAGTTAAGTTAGGGTTATTTTGCCTTTAAGTTTTAATTGGGACTATAACAGCCATTTAATTATTGAGTTAGGGCAGTTGTAGCCCGGTTCGAGTTTCGTCTAGGTACCTAGTTTTTTCTCTTACCTTAGTTATTTTCTTTAATTAACTTACTTATACCTAGTTCTGATAGGCCTCCATTTAGTTAAACAGGGTTTTTGCTTAATTGCAGTGGTTAGTAAGGATAAGGTTATAAGGTTTAAAGGTTGACTAAGTTGCCCGGTTTGGGTAACCACGAGCATTTTTCTTTTCGAGAAAAAAAAGCCCGCTTCATGCGGTCAAACATTTTCAAGAATGGACAAAGCTCCGTTTTTCTTTATCTCAGAAACTTTTCTTTCTTCTTTTTGTTAATTAGGGAAACCCAACTTCACTAGTTGGTTAGAAACGAGGGTTGTTATTTTTATTTATTTTGTTTATGTTTTATTTGGAAATATATGCGGTTATTTCTAACCACTTTTTTTAACATATATGATGCTTCCAATTAGCAAAGAACTGCACTGAATGCTGGGGTTACTTAGTAACATTTCAGGCCTGCATAAGAAAATTACTCCTTATTTTATCAAAAAAAGGATAAAAATTAACAAATTTCCACTATTTCAAGGCTATGGAGGACTCTCAAAATGAACTGAATACTATTTTCTGTGATTTTCTCAAATCTAGTCAGTCGCACTTTTCTACACCATGTCCAAATTTTATTTTAGGGGCAAAAAAGCTATTTTTACACGTTCTAAATGACCCTCAAAGTGAATACCTACAGTACGTTCATAATATTTTATCTTTGCCGTTCTTACATCAAAGTGGGCAAATTTAATTTTAAGAAAGGGAATATTTTTGCGAGCCCTTAGGATATGTATCCCCACTTATCTTGACTCTGCTTTTATTATATTAAAAATTACTTTATAAAATTGGAATATCCTCCCACTCTTATTGAGAAAATCTTGCGCGCTGCCAAAAAGAAGTTTTATAATAATACTGCCAAGAATAAGGCTTTTAGGGATGTTCTGGTGGTACTTTTCAACGCACAGGCACTGCGGGGCGTCGTTGCTCTTCAACTTAACTTGATATCCCAGATCTCTTGTGCTACACGTAATCTCATGCAAAAAATAAATTATTTCTCCCTTCTTCTAATGCTGGAGCATGTAAGATTCCATATACTGTAGAGTAGAGGCTGTTCCAAGAGCTACAGTATATTGCCAAAACTATTGCCTTCAAAAGACGCCAATATCAACATAAATACAATATAGACATTGTTTGATTAGCGAACATAAAACTGATATTAATAACGCTCAGTTATTTTTAAACATTAATAATAATGTAAACTAAAACTTATTTAATCTTTTATTATAAAAAATACTGAAAATTCTAATACAAAACACTAAACTTTTTCATTCGATCTTATGACCAACGTTTGGCTTTTAAAATCTCTCGCTTTTAGGAATATTACACCGGTTGCAGCTGCCTGAAGCAAGACGTTTTTACCATTTATTTTTAAAATTTTGACTCTTACTGTCAGTTTTAGTCTTGTCGCCTGAAAGAAGAGAGAACATTCTCTCGAAAAGTTTAGTGTTTTTATCTCTTTTAGCCTTTGGCGATTTTACCTGTAATATATATATATATATATATATATATATAATATATATATATATATAAAGTTTGATCAACGTTCACATCAACATTTCAAAGATTTAATAAACAAACTTTTTGGAAATCAAACTTCCATTATCAGTGGTAAGTTTAAATTAAATTTGACTTTTTCGTATACATATATTTGTATATATAGAGAGAGACCCCATAATTCTTAAATCAATGTCATTGTGAACATTACTTGCACTGTAAATACATACATATATACATACATACGTATGAGGATACATACATATATACCTCGTAGTATTCCCAAACTTCGTAAGTACCAAAACCCAAATCATACAGAATTAAATGGAGATTTCAGCAAAATGAGCTAGTCAAAGAAATTTGGATAGTCAGTAGAATTAGGAGAAAGGTAGACAGCGCAGATATATTTAGTTTGGGATTTGCATGTAAGCCGTAGCCAGAGGGTATAGAATTTAGAGGATTCGAGTTCGGGAATAGGAGAACAAGTTATGTTACTGCGTACATATACGTGACAACCACCTTTGGGGTAAAACTGAGTAGAGAGAAAGTAGAAGGGTACAGAAAAGGGGTTGCTGTCAGTCGTCCCAGACACCTGATTTTCAGTGAGGAGGAGAAAGTGAGGTTTAGAGGAGGAGAGGTGGTGTTCAACAAATTGAAGATTTGAGTTAACGCCACGAATGTTGCAGAAGTTTATTAAAAGTGACTCAGGCAGAGGCTCAGAATATCTCGAATGGGCAGTAGCAGAATCAGCCCAGCTACTCGGGTCTCCATTCCCGGTATCGACAGTGGGGCCGCATGAAGTAGGGACATTTATGATCCCCTCCCAGGAGGACTCCGAGGCTCTTGAAGATGTTGCCATTTTTTTAATTTTGAAAAGATTATGTCGTGTGTAAGATGCATGTATGTGTAGTGAATTAGTTTAATTAGTTGTATCGTTGATTACCATGATGAATTTTTGACTCTTTTTTAGGTGGGGGATCTGTCTCCTGCCAATAAACATTATTATTGTCATTTTCAGTACCATCATTATTATCATATATATATATTGATAGTGTCACTATGTGTACTTTTTATTTTTAGCTCCTTTTTTCCTACTTTTTAGTCTTTGCAGTGGGTAATTTCTAATATTACTTGTTTCAATACGTGTCTTATATTTATTTCTCTTTTAGTCATAATTTTTAGTTTTTTAAATTTATTATTATTTTATTTTTATTATATCGTTTATTAACTTCAAGAATAATTTACTATTTTATGGAATTTATAATCTTTAATATTAAAACTTGTGTTTATGATTTTCAGATTATAGTTAAAGCTAAAAATTCTTTAATGAAGTACAAAATGTAATTCTGTAAGCCCATTAAAGCTTAAGGCTTAAGAACCAATATCGCCGCGTCATAAAATATAACACAGAGTAGCTTTAATTTATTTTATAATAATAAAAACGTAAATATATATATATATATATATATATATACTCGTGTGTATATATATTATTTTATTTTATTATTTTTTTTATTATTTCAGGTACACTTTTCACAGGCACTAATTATGAATTCATTTTTATGCCTATTTATTTTAATCATTCATCAAAATTTAACTGTCACCCGTAACTTTAAATTTATTACTTAGATCTCGTTAGCCGTTTAGGCCTCATTCGGTTGGTATGAGATTTAACACTCGTCTTTCAGTCGGATAAGACTTGGCTTGGAGCTTAAATCATAAAAGCAGCATACAATTCTTATGTATATTCTTATGTATAGTCTTGCATTATATACTATTATATTTTTATCAGTGGTGTATTGGTTAGCATCGTTGATTATAAATCCGCTGGCCCTAAGTTAGATTCCTGGCGAGGTCAGGTAGCTCTCAGTTCACCCAGCTGTTCATTCTCCCATACAAAAAAAATTGATCGGTAGATAAATGGGTATCCTAAAATAGCCTAGTGGTTAAGACGTTGGGCTGCTGATCAGGAGATGTGAGATCGAGTCCGCGTGAGGAGTCTGTAATTTCTGATCCAAGTTCGGATTCCACGTTGAGCTGTAAGTCCAGGGTGGGGCAATAAGCTTGAGTTTCGTTAGAATTAACAATCAGATGGAAAAGATGCTTTTTTTTTTGTGGCTATGTTGAATCCTGAGTTTCTTTTTCATCCTTACACACTCCTTCCTCGGGGATGGGTTATAACATTAAACTTCATTACAAAATTGGGTAGCGCTACGGAGCATGCATCACCCTTGCAAACTTGGGCCTATCAACACACCTAGTATTAATGTTCTTTTGATCAACTACCACTAGTCTGCTTCTCAGGAGAAAAGGTCGGTGTTGTTCGGATGTTAGCCGTGTCTTTTATTTGGAATTTGGGCTTACTTCTATTTTATCCACACTTGATTCCCAAGAAAAACAAAAAAAAAATGAACTACGGCCCTAACTGCGATACTTGTGTTACCAATTTTACTCTTTGGGCCGGTGTTACTAGTTCTCGAATCTTTAATCTTCATTGGGCACTCACTACACGGTTTGTGGATCAAAGTAAAACAACAACAAAAAATTATAAGTGCTATTTCCCAATTCCAGTCACATTAACGAAAAATAAGAAAAATTTGTGAATAAATCGGTATTTATATTTATATCAGTATACAATTATTAAACTTTATTGTCGTTCCTCTTAAGACGCCTGAATCGAAGAACAATTAAACTCCAATGGGATCTTTTTAACACAAAACTGTCTCGCATTTCTCTCTGAAGGTCTCCTCGCGACTCTTTCACCGACGCTTCTTTTTCTCCGTTCAGAAGAGACTTCAGATTTCCATCTTGCGTCATGATAGAACATTTCCCTTCTTTTTCCCTCACGCATCTGAAACTACGCAAGTTTACACATCTTATTTTATGTTTTATTAAATTCCTACCTAGTTTATATCACTTGAGTACCCTAAGTAGGATATTTATCCTTAATAAATTCTAAATTTATAAAAATCTTTCGTTTACGAAAACTACATTATTTCCAGGTAATTTAATTGTTCGAAGAGAGGGCTTAAAAACGGGTAGTAGCTAGTTTGTTCCTGATTGGACAACTCTGTGGTATGACATCATGTGACCAAGGTACTAAATTTAAATGGTTGTGTACCACTTCATTCCAGTGTAGGTACGCACGCATTTTGCGCCATTGTACTATGTTCCAGTATAGGTACGTATGCATTTTGCACCGTCGTGCTATGTTTCAGTGTTGGTACGCACGCAGTTTGCGCCAATGTACTGTATTCCCTTAGACGAGTATCGTTTTGATCATATGCCCACACAAAATTTCAAATTAATCTCTTTGTTTATATTCCAAAACTTCTAATATCCTCTCTGATTGTATCAGTTTACATTGAATAATAAACCGCCGATTTTACACTCCCAACAGCTATAATCATTCTATCGCTTTATAGTATATTCATTTGACTTTCATATACCTTTGTCTCATATATTAGTTAGGATTAGGTTAGAATTTTTAAATAATGCCTAAATTTTATCCTGTGTATATTTTGTTAATTAAAATTACAATAGTCTCATCAGTAATTAAATAATTCAAGCGTTATGATAGAATTATGTAGGTAGGGTATCCAGCTAAATAAATCATTAATCGTCAATAATACTTGTCTACTCTCCATTCTCCAGTATCCGTATAGCTTAGTGGGTAACACCGTTTCCCTATAAACTAAGTGAACACATTGAGGTTGAGGGTTCGACTCCAGATGGTGGTGGTAATAATAAGCTAGGAATTTGTGCATTGGCCGCATTAATCTGGCCTAAGAGCTGTGCCAGTTTGTGGCTCTCCTGACTAATTATTTTACTTTTTCATTTCGTTTAATTAAAGAGAAACTATGATGGGATTAGCTGAGGTTGTTAAAAAATTTGCGAGAATTCACTCTTCGCGTTCGGGAAACTCGAGATTTATGAAAGTTTTGTGTCTTGTCTGAGGATACAGGATTTCTTTTATTTCGTTGTTACTAAAGTCACTGTACGACGCATTCAGGATAACTATCTGTCATGCTAGATCTTAAAGGCAGCGGGGCTGAAAGACGTAAAACTGCGACATGAGGAAATTATTAGGACTATCTGGAAAAACAATGTTTCTGGAGGGACATTATTTCATGTTTACTGAATGTCTTGTTTTGCTCTATAAGATCCCTCCAGAATTATTGGTATAAAAACCGAGATTAAGAAGAAATTGACGTCTTTTGTCGTAGCAGAAGTCAGCGAATCGAGAACACTTTGTTATTCTCAACCAGAATGTTTCTAAATTGTGCATTCAATTGTGATTTACATTAGGAATTTCTTCGGCTTCCTTGAATTTGGTGCGTGTATTCTCCTAATCTTATTAATTATTCTTTTAGAAACAATTAATCATATATAGAGAGTGTAATTTTGGAGAGTTATAGGAACTCAATTTTGCTTTTGGGAAAGGTGTAATTTGGTCCACTAGTTTCAATTCAGTTAGTTATATATTATTCTCTTATTATAATTTACTCTCGTGTTTGATATTCCTTCTTTAGTCTCTAGTCATAGAAAAGTAATTTGGAATTAGGTCAAGCCAGACAACAAGGGAATATTTCATATTATATTCTGCCTAAGCGAACGCTACGCTCTTGAAAGAATAATAGATGTTGCATGCCGGCCACTTATTTCAAAGAATTTCCTTTAGAATTTACTGTATATTATTGTAGTAATGAAGGTAATATCTGTAAAATTTAACAGTATAAATCGAATCATAGCTTTATAACCGCTCTGGCAGTTAATCATTGAATAATTAAATTTATTGCGGAGATCAATAAATTAACTCAAGAATTTAACCGGGTTAAGCATTTATTTTAATATAAAATATAAAGTTCACACACTTATACACAGGTTAACCCCTCCGTCTATGGCCCTGGGGTGGTTCGAATCGACGGGGGTTCTGGTTGGGAGGCAGCAACGGATATTTTCTCGCGATACTTTTCTTCTATAATATTCTAATTTCTTTTCTCTCGCTATAGGGTCGACAGTTGTTAATTCTTCTCTTTCTATAATACTCTGATACTTTCTCTTGGTACTAAACTTATCGACTTTACTGACTAAATTCTTCTGAAGTGAGCCCAACTCGAAGGGGAAAATAAAAAGTTTCTCCTACTGTAGTTTACTTCTAAAAAATGTACAGGTAGTGCTCTGAATTTTACAGGGGTAGAGGTTCGACCTCTTTCGACCATGGCTCAGGCCGGAATCTAAAAATTAAGGAGGCAAGGAGCCTCTGCCCCCTCCTCGCAGCGAGACTGCTAACAAGGGAGTCTCGTAGTTGTGACCAAAGAAGAGTGCCGTAATGAAGTGAAGTTAATTTTACAATTACATGTATCATATAAGTCTAAATGTTGGGGGAATGCAGTTGAAGGTTAAGTTTCCCCCCTTTTAAACACATTATTTCCAAATAAAAATGTAAAAAAATAAAAAAAAACTAATCGTATTTTTCGCCGTCTACATTTCTGAAGGCGATATCATTTCGTAGTACTACATAAGTACAGTCTAAGTACATCATTGAGTACGTATTAATTTTGGTTCATTACAATTACGATTACAATTATCAATTAATTCATATTCCCTTATTATTGTTTAATTACAATCCCATTTAAATTACATTACAAGTTATTATCATTAATTACAGTTTCATTAAAGTACATTACTACATTATATATTAAATTATGATCGTTTAATTAAAGTAGTTTCATTAAAGTACATTACATCAATTACATTATATTAAAGTATTATATTTAATTACAATTTTAGCAAATTGTTAATTGACATATCTACTACTGAAGTAATCTAAATAGGTGATACAGTTGATATAATGAAGGGGAGTTAACCGTTGTTTTATAATTTAAAAGGTATTAACAACAATGTTATATATTTATAGTTAACAATAATTACGCCAAATTATGCCAAATTATGTCAAATATTATTAGAACCAGGTTGGTTATCAGAGTTTGAAAGTCTAATTAGCCAGCGATGAGGAAAGCGGACAAAAATACGGTGTACTTTTCACTGGAAGTAGACGGACATTTATGATAACGTACTACATAAGTAATATAGAATTTGAATGACAATTAGGTAGAAATAGTAAGTACAAGTAATGAGAACGGGGATAACTATGTGACGTAAGCCGATGACGAACTAGCGGCCAGGCAGGGAAACAATACAGTATATTATAATAATATAACATACAACATAATACCTTATGTTATAAATTTGGATCAGAGTGAAAGGAGATTTTTATCTTAGAAGCGTTCGATTTTGCTGTGATTAGTGAATTCGACCACTTACCTAAGCATTTATGAATATCTTGCGAGGGGTGAACGCACTTGAAAAAAAATAATAAAAAATAATAATACATGCAAACGTATTTGCGCGTTTTCGAACGAATGCATAAAGTTTTGCATTTCACGAGCAAAAATGAATATTTAATAAAAATTGATATAGGGTAATGGTCAAGATAGGACATGGATGTACGAATGAACAACGTATAAATAATGGGAGGATTTAAAAGGAACGAATGAGAGACAAAGAGTGGTAATAAGGACTAAGTACACTACGGGTTAGATGCAAGACAATCATAATTAATTATAATAACTTCTATAACAAATGGAAAATGGATACGACTAAACCATAGAAATGTAGATCGTAGGGTTGTAACACAAACAAAAATAGAAAGCTGCAAATAAATTTTTTATCCAAACTCGCGTTAAGCGATTTTGGTTCTTATGTAAAAATGAATATTGATTATTCATTGTTAATTTTTACACACACACACACACACACACACAAATAAAAAAATTATATATATATATATACAGTATATATATAATATATATATATATATATATATATGTGTGTATATATATATATATATATATATATATATATATATTATATATATATAACCTAATCTTACCTTACACCCTTACAAAGGTTCCGCGCGATGATTCCTCATTTCACGAAGGTCAAGCTTGTCTCCCATCCTCTCGAGTTGGCCTGGTGAAGTAGTGAGTTCGTTTCTTGTGCTCTCCACCTCACATAGCCAGGTACGCCCGGCTCTGAGGGGATTGTTCTGAGCCAGGTGTCTAATCTTCTTTTGAAGATGTCCACTGCAACTCCCTTCGTGTTTCTTAGGTCTTTGGGCAACTGATTAAACAGTTTTGGTCCTCTCACTACAAAACTATTTTCTTTCAGGGTTAAATATGTTCCCTCTCTCGCCTTCAATTTGGGAATACGACACAGTCTACCGTTTCTACCTTCCACCGTTGTTTGGGGAGTTATAGGGTTTAGAGTAAGATTAGGGACTAGTTTCTCCATTATTTTCCAAGTGTAAATAATGGTGTATCTCTCTCTCTCTTCTCCTTTCCAGTGAATATAGGTCTAGTTCGCGTAACCTTTCCCAGTAATTTAGTTCTTTGCACCCCTTGATCTTGGCTGTGAAGCTTCTCTGGATCCCTTCCAGCTGTCTAATGTCTTCATTTTTATATGGGGATGTTAGGACCGAGCAGTATTCCAATTTGGGTATGATCAGGGTTTTCAGTAGAGGAATCATTACATTCCTATCCCTTCGTTTAAAGGTTCTCAATACCTGCCCCGTTATTCTCTTTGCTCTGTTTATTGCTATCTTATTTTGTGTCTCAAATTTCGCATCATCTGTCATTACAACCCCTAAATCTTTTGCTCTAGAATTTCTCTAAATTTCCTGTCCATTTGGGGTATAATATTTCATGGATTTTAAGTCTTCTCTTTTTCCGTACCGAAACAACTGAAATTTCTCGGTGTTAAACTTCATATTGTTGTCTTCCGTCCACTTGTAGATTCTGTTCGTGTGGGTTTATAGAGATCCTATATCTTCTGGGTTTCTTATTTTTCTACTGATCTTTGTGTCATTCGCAAAGGATGTTACTGTGCTGTCTCTGGTAACGTCTTCGTCTATGTCAGTTAGCATGATTATGAAGAGTAGTGGAGCTAATACTCTCCCTTGTGGTACTGAGCTGAGGACCTCTGATCCTGATGAAGATACTCTTTGTACTGTAACGACTTGCAACCGCTCACTAAGGAAATTATATATCCATTTCCCTACTTTTCATGTTATTCCCATATATTTCAGTTTATGTATTAGATTCCATGGTCACACTTGTCGAACGCTTTGGCAAAGTCTGTGTATATTACATCATAGTTTTCATTACTTTCCAGCGCATCAATAATGTTGTAGTGTTCCATTAGTTGTGATAGGCATGGTCTGCCTGACAGAAACCGATGTTGGTTATCATTAGGGCGGTCAAAAGTCAATAAAGTCAAATTGTTTCCTATGGGGCACTTTTCGCTGAAACGACTGAAAATGCAATAAAAACACCTGTAGGGGGTATATTACCAAAGTTAATAGGTCAACCAAAAGTCAACTTTTACCTGTTAGGTCAAAAAATAGCAATGAGGTAAATAAAGTCAATTTTTTTGAATAAATAATTAAAATAACTAAAAATTGGCATCTTTTTGGTTAACTGGCAACTTCGCAACTTGTGTTCAGTCAAACAATACATTGAAACAAGACTCAAGACAAATGGTATTTGTGAAATAATTAACCTCAGTAGACCTGAAATCTCACCAACAGTTTATGGTCAGCTTTTGCAATGTCAACCAACAACTGCCGCTGTAGAGAGATCTTTCTCCATGCTTAATAAATTATTAAGTAAGGATCGCAATTTTTTGCCAGAAAATGTCGGCAAATACTTCATAATTTACCACAATCGGTCAACTGATGTAGAAGAGCAAGAATAAGTAATTAAAGTATCGTTTTTATTATTGAAAGTAAAGGCAACTTTATAAGTCAATTTTTTCAATTCGTAAGGTCAACTTTCTTAATTTTTTCGGTCAACTTTTGACTGCCCTAGTTATCATTTAATTTTTTCTGAGTTTCCAAAAAGTCATAGACGTTCTGTCTAACTATTCTTTCAAATATTTTAGTGAGATGAGATGTAAGCGACACTGGCCTATAGTCTTTGGCCTCGGATCGATCTCCTCGTTTATATATTGGGACTATATCCAGTATAGGGGCTCATCGATTGCATTCTTGCAGTTTTTGATCAGTGTGGCATTCCATTTCTCCGGTCCTACCGCCGAGTGTGTTTTTAGTTCCCCTATGGATTGTGTAATATCATCTGTCGTAAAGTCGAAGTCCGTTATACTTTCCCCTTGTAGTTCTTCTTCAAAGAACGCGTTTCTATCGCATATCAATTTGTCAGTTTTTGGGATACTGAAAGGTTATTCGTACTGAGCTCTTAATATTTCAGATACTGTACTTCTGTTAGATCATCAGATAAAGCACTGTTCTCGTTTTTTAAAGGTCCGATAGTCGAAGGTTTTTCGACTTTTTTTTTGCGAAATTATAGAAGTACTTTGAGTTAGCCTTTATCGCTTCTATAACGTCGTCTTCTTCTTTTTCTATATGCTTCTCAAGAAGTTCCTGTATGACGTCATCGAGACTCTGCAGTTTATCATTTAATATTTTTCTGATGTTGCTATCTTTACAGTTACTTAATTTTGCAGTCATTCTTTTTCTCTTTCGAAACAATGCCTTATTTTGTCTCTTGAACCTGCTTCTCTTTCGTCTTTGTTGTATTTTTGGGACATGTTTTTCCACAATTTCTAACGTCTTCTCCTCTAACGTCATTAGCATCTCCTCCGTTGTCTTGGCCTCGAAAATGGTTTTCCAATCTATTACTTCCATGCTGGATGTAGCATCTTCCCAATTTATAGCTTTAGAGTGAAAATTTAAAAATTTCGAATTTGCTTCTATCGGTTGTGCGTGTTCTTTCCTTTCCTGTTGCCTTTATATTAGTGTTATTTCAATGATGTTGTGGTCCGATATCATAGTTGGGGATATTTCTACCTTATCAATTAGATTGCTGTTGTTTGTGAATACCAAATCTAGGCAGTTCGTTTTTCTTGTGTTTTCTGTTAGTTCTTGCGTTAACATAAATTCATCAGCTAGAGCTAGTAGCATTTTTACCTGCTCCTTGTCTTCTCGTGTGCTCCCCTTGTCCTGGTGTATACATATATTTTTTCCAATCCTTTTATATTTCATGAATGGGAAATTAAAATCACTGCAGAGAAAAATATTTGGGGTTGGAGAGTGTAGATCTTTTACCCAGTTTCTTTCCTCTGTAGTGGAATCAGAAAATTTTGAGGTTGACGTGTTTGGGCGTCTGTACATTACAATTAGTACCATATTTAATTTTTCAACTTTTGCTGCTACACATTCTACGTAGCAGTTTCAGGTACTTATAGTCATTTCTGCCATATGCCTATCGCGTTTGTAAATGGCACATCCTCCTTTACGTCTCACTGTTCTGTCGACTCGGAGGATGTTATAGTTGTCAATTTGTATTTCTTTTTTGTCAATACAGGACTCACAGTTTTCACAGTTCGCCTGGCAGTCCTTGAGATGAGTTTCCGTGAGGCATGCAAAGTCTGCTCCGGTTTCTTGCATGAGTCACTTCAGGTATAAAACTTCGTTCGGGGAATGGTTTCATTTAAGGCCCTCAATGTTGGCTAGGATTATTTTTATTTTTTCTCTATCGTTTTATCATACAGGTGGTTTCGATTTGTTTTCCAATGGGGGTGCCGGTTTC
Organism: Bathynomus jamesi; assembly: GCA_023014485.1. Classification (NCBI taxonomy): domain Eukaryota; kingdom Metazoa; phylum Arthropoda; class Malacostraca; order Isopoda; family Cirolanidae; genus Bathynomus; species Bathynomus jamesi. The sequence goes on along the minus strand of JAJOZX010001899.1, from coordinate 441,080 downwards.
GTTGCCTTGTGGTCCTCCGAGAATTTACCTCTATTTATCTTTGTGGGTAACTCTTGTCCCGATAACGCATGAAGTGCCTTTGTGCGTGCCTTCTCTCCGGCTCTCGGATTCCTATATTTGTCAGCTGATTTTGTAATTGCTGGATAGTATTTAGCAGCTGAATAGTGTTGCCTGCGTCTAAAAAATTGGGACTCTTCTTTGATGTTCGTTTGTCCTGTTCACTCGTTACTTTCCTTTGAGGGTGGTGGTAACAGCATTTTTTTCCGTATTTGCAACTCCCATATCTTGCATAGGTGTTGCAGACCGTAAGATGGTGGAACTTGCATTTCTTATCAAATTTGCAGTATCCACTTGTGTAATGTGTGTTGCATAATGTGGGATGTGCATATATGCATTGCCCATTCCGATATCTGCAGTTCCCTTTTGCGTAGTATTTACATACGATATTTTCTACGCTTCTACTTCCTGTTTTCTTATTATTTTCAAAGTTCTTAATTTTGGTATTATCATTATTTTTCTTTGGCTGTTTATTTTCTACGTTTTTAGTTATTATCTTTTTATCATTTCGCTCGTTGGACGGTTTGACTACTTCGCAACTTTTATTTCTTTTCTTTCATCTATGTCTTCCTTCCGTATTATATTGTTTATATTGTTATTCGTTATTAAATTGTTGTTCGTTATTATGCTGTTATTCGTTATTTCGTCGTCTCTCTCATCCACTCGGTTTTTCGTTGGGACATTTCCGAGTTTACCGTTGTGTACATGCGCTACATCATATATATATATATATATATATATATATATATATATATAGATATATATATATATATATACAGTATATAAGGCTATTATATGTTCAAGGGAAGCACAATTGCTTAAATGTGAAGAACTTCTGTACAACTTCCGAGTTGCAGTCAATAAATGTACGAATTTCATTGACTATGGTTTTAATGAAACAACTCTGGACATTTATTGACTCCACCTTGTATTTGGAGCAGATACATTTGCATTTACATGAAAAGCACATACACAAGGGAAGTGAAGGTAAACAAATCAAGTAGTACGGTCGAATTTCTTACTGTAGAAGTAAAAGAACTAAACTTAATCATTATAAATGTATAGAGACTATCAAACACCGCAAAATGAGAGTTCAGATTCGGTACAAAGGGAGAGAAAACAGTTAAAATCATTTAGAACTCCATCACCAAGTATATTAATTTGTGGAGATTTTAACGCCCCATTCAAAACATGGAAGAAATGTTTATGTTGAAAAGCTCCACGGCAACATTACAAAAGACGATAGAATTCAGGCAATAATGTCATTAGATATTACTGAAAAATATGCATTTACCCAGGAAATCTGTGAAACAACTCGAGATGCGCAGTATTAATTACAGTCGCATACAAAACAAAATAACACTTGCGTTTTCGTCGACTTTGAAGTTGATTAACAATATGACCTGTTCTCTGAAATCTTCTTTATCAACTTCAAAAATTGAGTTCTTATTTGACACTTTTTTCGTTGCAAATTCCTTCCTGAACATAGTTTGTCAATCTTTGTAAGATTTGCATTTCATGCAACACTTCACAATGAAAATGCGTTTCTCGGGAAAGAATCACATGTTCACTATATGGAGGAAAACCATAGGCTGTTGGTTAATATAAAAGTGAAAATAATATTGTACATATTTCCGAGGCTTTAACAGCGAGTCATGGAGTCCTGTCCCTATATTATACATGATATTAGCCTTTGGATCAGGACTTCTGGGACACCCTGCATAGATATATATTTAAAAAAAATTATAGGTACAGCTGGTTGAAACAGGTAAGTAGACAACTTTGTTTATTTTTTATTTGATTATAAAAGTCAAATAAATAATAAATTAAGTGAATCAATATATTTAAAATAGTGTTCCTTTTCCTTTTGCATTTATTGATTCAATAAATTTTTTTTAATAAAACAAAGGTGTCTATTTACTTTTGTAACCACTCTGTATATAAGATTTCTAATGTCAGTAAATTCATAATTACAAAATTTCTGTTTTAAAATTACACCTTATTTAGCATCTAAGAGTATTTACGAAAACATTTAATTTTAATTGTTTATTTAAAACAAGTAACATTTTCTCATCATGAACTTATTAATATGAATTTACACAGTTTTGTTTAATACAATTTTTAATATGAAATGTCTCTTCATGAAGCTGTAAAAGGGTACTTAATCAATCGGGCAAAGTAGACACGATATTTTATACGGAAGAACGCTTGTACAATACTTTCAAATTAATGACATTTGTATAATTTCAGAAAAAAAGTTCGGGATCACTTTAACATATTGCTTCCCAAAGCATTCGGGAAGCAATATGTTAGAGTGATCCCTCCTGGGAAGCAATATGTTAAAGTGATTAACACTGGGAAGCAATATGTTAAAAAGAGAAAGGTTGGTTGGTTAGAAAGAGGTTGGTAATCTAGGCTGGGGGGAAAAATCTTCAGGTGGATCCTATATATAATATATATATATATATGCCCGGTTAGGTTAATTGAATGCCCGGTTAGGTCAACTGAATGCCCGGTTAGGTTAAGCGAATGCCCGGTTAGGTCAACTGTACACCCTTGATGATTGGTTAGGTTAAGTCGTGATATTTTCGTTAGTTTACTGTCAAAACTAACGAGAATATCACGACTTAACCTAACCAATCGTCAAGGGCGTACAGTTGACCTAACCGGGCATTCAGTTAACGTACATTAAATATATAAAGAAAATGAAAGGATGCAAAAAGGTGCTACTCACTTCGTATTTGTGGCAAATGATGTGGCGTGACCGATTCTTCCGAAATCCATTTTTTACTTTGTGTGACCATATAGCGCAACAATTCTAATAAATTTACTTTCAATCTAATATTTTAACATGTTATGATTTCCTTTTTATGCCTTTACTTTATTAAAGCGAACATTTTTTATCGTACTCCTTATCCTAAATATTGGGAAGCAATATGTTAAAGTGATCCAAAGTTCGCCTAGAAACATAATTCCTAAAAGAATAAAAACTTATACAAAGAAAAAGAAAATATTAATTGGTAATATTCTATTTTTTTGGTCAGAGTAATGAAACTAAAAAACCAAACCATCATTACTGATTAGTAATTTTTTATACTTTTTTAGAAATTTCATGTTTCTAGACGAACATTTTACCGAAACTGTACATGCTTCCAAACTAAAGACATCTGTACCTGACAACAGAAATGCAAATTTGCACAAACTTTTTTTGATTGACTGAATCAGGAAAATATATCGACCAAACAAACAAATCTTAAAGGCGAAATTAAATGGACGTTCCTCTTTACCATTTCGTGAAGAATGTGGGTGTCGGTTTTAAAAGAGATTAATTCTTGTTGGTCGACAGTCGTTGATTGATCCTTTGAACGTCCTTCAACCACGAGGGATCAATAAAACATAGGACGCAAAAAACTTAACTTTTTTACGTGAAGGTCAAAATATGAGAATAAAAACCCACTCTAATAGACAGAGTTTATTTCCACGACAGTTTCGACGCCCACTGGCATCCTCCTCGGGTGGATACAGAAACACAAATGAAACAAAACAAGAGGGAAAAACAGTTCAGGGATCGACCGTTAAGAAATTCGCACCTAGGTTAGATTCCATTCTCTCGAGACAGGAGGGGCATTTTCATTAAGTACATTCGCACAAATTTTTTAAAAAACTATCTTCCTGTTCTAAACATACAGATTCTATATTTTTACATAATTATTACATTTATAATTAAATTTATTACATTTAATATTGCATAATTATTAATTACAGAAATTATAAATTTATTATTACATTGGTTATTACATTGTTGTTTATTATACAGAAATTATAAACCGAAAAACGAATGAAAAAAAGGCGATTAGGAAATAATCCAGAGACCATTGAGAAATTCGCACCTAGGTTAGATATCGTTCTCCCGAAACCAGAAGGGCATTTTATTACAGGGTCAGCTTATAACTACATTTCCACAAATTAAAAATATCTTCTTGTTCTATACATACAGATCCTAATGTTTTGACATAATTACTGCATATATTTATTTCCACATTAATTACTTCCATTATTACATTACTAAAAGCGAGTAAGGAAACATTCCAATCCAGAGACACACACTTAGGTTCGAACACGTTCCCACGACTCCGTAAGGGATTTATTGACCAAGAATCTCATTAAAGGGTCTAACTTATAAGTACCTTCGCACAAATTAAAATTATCTACTTTTTCTATACACACAGATTCTATTATTTTTCTTTTGACATAATTATTACATTTATAAAGTACCTTACTTGATTCCCAATCTATAGCATGATTATTTTGGCTAGCGTGATAAAAAATGGCATTATTAGTATTACAACTTCTGAAGGCATTTGTGCGAATGTACTTAATGAAAATGCCCCTCCTGTCTCGAGAGAATGGAATCTAACCTAGGTGCGAATTTCTTAACGGTCGATCCCTGAACTGTTTTTCCCTCTTGTTTTGTTTCATTTGTGTTTCTGTATCCACCCGAGGAGGATGCCAGTGGGCGTCGAAACTGTCGTGGAAATAAACTCTGTCTATTAGAGTGGGTTTTTATTCTCAAAACATAGGACATTTAGCTTCTTAATCTTTTTTAATAAGACTCTATTGATCCCGGACTATTGCCAACCACTTTATTTTGGCTCTTCTTTTCATATTATAATTAGGTGATTTCGTGTGTTTTGGTAACTTGAGTGTCTACTTCAAAAATTTAGTTTGCTTTAATTTAATACAGAAGTGTTTATAATGATTTGAAGCATATTTTAATGAGTTTAAAACACGATAGAGGATGCGTAGGATGCATTGAAAGGTATTAAGTACCTAATTTAGAGATTTGTTGTGTAGAACATTCAAATGATTTAGGAGAAGACTTCTTTTTAAATACGAACAATGCGAATCAAAATATTTTGCATTGCTTTTAATTATAATTAGCTTCTGAACAAACTGCAGTCTATGTTGTTGCCATGTCTCAGCATCGTTTCCCGTACTTAGTGAAGTTAATCGACGTTCAATCTGTTCAGCAATTGGATGGGTAACTGTCCTTTGAGTGCGTCCAGATGATGTAGCGATCCAAGAATCAAATTCGAAGTTAAGATGTAGGTTCCGTTTGTGTTAACAGCCATCCTTGCTAATCTAAAGGTTAATCTCCGAATCACAGACGTACAGTATATGGGTAGACTGGACGTTGCCTTATTTAAACAGCTGTTCGGTGGGCTGATTTTCCGCCACGTCCAGACTTTCCCAAGCCAACAATCCTTTCCGACACTTTAGTTTCCATCAAATGTCCGAGAAAAAGTAAATGTGTCGATATAATAACGTCATTCTCGACATATTGATTGCTTTTAAAGAAAAGACAAGAATGTAATGTTTCCTTTGCTGAAAACATTGGTCATACCAAAGCTGGAATACTGTTCAGTCTTAACGTTTTAACTTACTTTAGTTGAGTTGAAACAACTGTTCAAAGTTTTTAAATAGAATTTAGAATGACGTCACTCTATCGATACATTTACTTTTTCTCTGATAGTTGATGGAAGCTAGCGTGTCGGAAAGGCTTGTGGACTTGTTACAGTTTCGAAGGCAATGTCGGAACGTCCAATGATTAGATATCAGTAGCAGGTCTATTCATATACGTCTATGCTCCGAGAAACCAGAAAAACAGCCAACTAAAATAAGGTATATAGAAAAGAAAGTATCAACACTCGAATTTTGGTTGGAAGCTTCCCCGGAAGACATAGCCTTCTTGGCTGCGCCCCGGGGTTAGGTGAAAGACTCCAACTCCACTCCATGTATGAACGTCTACGTTAGCATTCTTTCACATAAATGGCTTTTTCTTATCAAAGAAGTCCACGCAAGAAAACTGTCTTCATTCCGACAATTATTATTTTCGTGACCGCATCTTTGCAGTGTAAACGCGAGTAAAAATTTGATGGAGAATGCCCTTTACATTTTATATGATGCTTGCTCTGCTAACAGGAATCCTATTTACTTTCAGATCGATATTTTGCAGGGTTTTGCCACGCCCTAAAGCTGTCTTATTTATCAATTTCTGACAACTAAATTTCAGGCAGTCGATATACCTTACGCCGTCTATTACTATATATCCAAAATTAAAAGTTGCATTAACTTGTATTTATTTACTCTTCTCCCGTTTAATCATAATGGAAATTCATTTCAGCTAATGCTGTACAGCTTTTGCTGCTACAGCGCTACAGTGTAAAAATCTTGCTGAGAATTTATATGGCAAAACAATCTAAACACGTATAAAATAAAACGCACATGTGTCTTACTGTAAAGCACAATAAATTAGAGGTATCATTCTTCTAAACACCATCATGGAAAACTTAATCACAAGTACCTAAACTCATTGTTTGTAAGCACCGTTGAAGTGTTTAAAGTATTTTAAATCTCGTTTAGGAAAACGATGTTTACATTTAAGAAATAATTAAAAATTCGATACATGGCGATTTATAAATTTATATAATATATATATAATATATATATATATATATATATATATATATATATATATATATATATTATATATATATATATATATATATATATATATATATATATATATTCCCGTTAGTGTTCTGTTTGCGCATGAGTTGTCGTGTTTGTTAATTGAAATTCGTAGTTTAAAAGGAGGGTCGTGAAAAAAGTAGCTGCGGAGCAATTAAATTAAAACATTGATTACGGTTTGTATTTTAATTAGTTATCTAATACTATACAGCAAGCATGCCAAACATATGGCTCACAGGAAACAAATCTGGGGCTCTCGAGCTGAATAGATCATACAGTACAATGCAGAAGTGTTTGTAAAAAATAGGATATATCATTATTTAGAATCATATAACGTATTATCGCGGATCAATACGGCTTCCGTAAAAATCGCGCAACAAAAATAACATATTACATATTATTAAACATATAACATGTTATAAGTTCCTTAAATCTACATTAAGTCTCTTCGTAACATCTCTAAGGTCATTTGACGGAGGGGACTACTACAGTTTATAATCATTCATATTTTTTCTCTTAATATTTACAGTATATTGTAAGAGAATGATGGAACATATTATATACAGTATATAAATGAGAATGACGGATTTTAATTTATAATGTGTTATTTTCATCCCATTTTTAAACATGTTTTGATTTGTGACGGTGTGGGAAACCGTGGATTCAGAGAGATGGTTAGAAAAGCGCTTCAAAGTGAAACGTCATTTTACATTATAAACACCTATTAAAGCTCTTCGTTGTAAACACTGTACGTTTTAAACACGCTTCGATTTTTAACGGGGTGAAAAAAGTGGTGTTACAGAAATGCTCCGAAAAGTGCTTATACTTTAAACACCGTCTAAAGTATAAGTAGGAGTTCGTTATAAAAGTTTAATGATTATTATTATTATTATTACATTAATATTTACGTTATTAGTAATCCATCATATGCTTCATTTCCAAACAAGACAGTTAGAAAACGCAAAATTTTGACTAAATATATTATAACAACAAAAGAGACGTAGGTAAATTAAAACTGGAAATATTCTTATTATTTATTAAACTAAAGACAAAATTATGTAAAATGCATTCCCTCGTTCCGCAAATAAAGAATGGAAATGTGTACAGTATAATGATAATAATATATATTATACAGGGTGTTCAAAAAGAAACGCAACTCGAAGCGGGACGAAAAGGGTTAGGTTACAATGATATACGCATTCCCTAATAGGTTGCGTTTCCTTTTGAATACCCTGTACCATGAATTCAAACATAGGGTGTCTATAAATATATAAAATTTTAATGAGTTTAAAACGTGTACAGATTTTAGGGTGTTTATAAGATTCCATGAAAGGTATTAAATATTTGATATGTTGTTTTGTTTCTAAGATCATTTCAGTTATTTAAATAGTTAAAGAAATGTTTACAGTAACGTGAATATGAACGAAGACGTTTTCCCCGAACTGAAAGTTTCGTGAAGCAGAAGTGAAGCTCATGAAGGCTGCCTCCTAAAACATGTAATTCCACTTTTCATAACTGACATTCCGTGTAATTTGTTTATCTTTATTTTAAAGCCAATCACTAAGCGAGTTATCATTGAAACACTTTTGTATATTAAAAATACGTTCTGAGCTGAGCAATTAAAAACTCTTGAGAAGGAAGCGCTTCTAAATTGGGCTGCTTCACAACATCACTTCCCGTAAAAGCAGTGAAATAAAGCGGGTTGGGTCTATTCAGTAGTTGAATTGGTGGCCATACTCTGCGTTTAGATGATGTAGCTTAGATGTTTCGGTTCCCACGTAAAGCTGTATAGGTCCCCTCCAATATATGACTTTAGATGTTGCGAAGTTAAAAAAAAAAGAATTGACAATATATATACATGCAAATAGTAGCCTAACGCTTTAGTAAAGTGATGTTGTTTTATAAATACGCTCATTAGTGATCAATATCCTATATTTATTATATTCACTAATGTAATACGACCTTTTAAGAGAAATGTTATTGAATAAAGAATATTCCTTGAGGTAAACAAGTGGATATTTCATTGGGGCTATTAATAACATTAATTTCGGTTGCTTCGAATCCGCGAATGGTCCAGATTATATGTTTTCATTCTTCCCTACATCCATTTTCGATATTTGTAATGGCTGTTTCCCTTTAGTGACGAAAACAATGACCTCTCTAAACATATTGAAAAATCATGAATCACTTTAGGCAGTATTCAAATTACAGGTACGTAACCGAGTTCCAACACTCTTTTATATTAAACATGAAATAAAGTTAAAATGATGGAATATATGTGGTGGTGGTGTAGTGGTTAGCGTCGCTGACTACGAATCCATCGGCCCCGGGTTCGAGACTCGACGGCAGCCGGCGCGCAGCAAAACCCAGCTGTTCATCTTTCCACACAATAAAGAAAGTGGTTGGTAGATAAATGGGTACCCTTGGTGGCCTAGTGGTTAAGACGCTGGGCTGCTGATGGGGCGTGGTTCGGATTCCACGTTAAACTGTAGGTCTAAGGTGGAGTGAAAAGCTTGACCTTCGTCAGAATGAACAATTCGGGCGGGAGCTAACCAAAGGTTATACAGGGTGGGCCGTAAGTTTCCATACATAGGAAAAATTAAACGTTTGTTTTTATGTTTCAGATACCCTAAGAATATGCGTTTGACGTAAGATCTTGTTTACTGATGAAGCAAATTTTTACGTCAATGGAGAGGTTAATCGGCAAAACATACGTTATTGGAGTAATGCTAACCCTAACTGGCTGAGTCCGACGAAGATGCAAGGTGCCGGTAAAGTGATGGTGTGGGCCGGGATATGGGGTGACAGAATTATTGGACCAATTTTTGTCAGTGGAAATCTTAATGCCGAAAGGTATCTTAACATGTTGCAAGAAGAGATTTTCCCATCCCTGCTAAACGAGGAAGGTAACTTCCCAGTTTACTTCCAGCAAGATGGAGCTCCACCTCATTATGGTCTTCACGTGCGTCGGTATTTGGATCAGCAGTTTCCGGATGCTTGGATTCGTCGGCGTGGTCCTGTGGAGTGGCCTCCCAGATCCCCAGATCTCACCCCCTTGATTTCTATCTTTGGGGGCACTTGAAGGCCATGGTGTATCAGGAAAAGATACGAGACATAAATCATCTAAAGGAACGTATCACCAACGCCATTACAAGCATAACGTCAACTGTGCTAATGCGTGTTCATCAACAGTGGGGAACACGTATTGAAATGTGTTTTCAAAACAATGGCAACCATGTAGAGCATATTATATAAATAAAAATGGTTGTCCATAACAAAATGTTTATTTTTCCAATGTATGGAAACTTACGGCCCACCCTGTATATATATATATATATATATATATATATATATATATATACATATATTATCCGATAATTCAGTGTAGCATTTAAATGAAACCGTATTCTGGATAATTTTATGGGCTACACTGTACATAACTTATTTTAATCAATTCGAACAGTATAAAAGAGGGACAGAAAGAAATGTCTACAGGGAGATAAACATTCTAATTTAGAATAATACCCATAATACAAAAAATCAAACAACACAAGTGAATTTTAACGGTAAAAAGAACACCTGACACTACTCGAGTGGAGTCTTTCGCCTAACTCCGAGGAGCAGCCAGAAAGCCTGTCTTCCGGAGGAGCTTCCGACCGGAAAGCGGGTCTTGAGAATATTTCCATAACGAACTCAGAAAAATCTCTTTCTTTCTATCGCTGACAGACTTCGTTTAAAATTACCAAATAATGTCCCTTCTTTAGATTTCACGTCAATAGGGACATGAAATTAATTTTCTATTGTCAGCACGTGCCCTGGAGAAGGAGAAACTGTGAGTGCATAATTGAAAAATTGTGTATTAAGAGTTGTAAAGGATATAATACTCATAAAATGAGGAATTTACTATCTCCAAACGTGATATTCCTTCTATGCTAAAAATTTTAATTTATTTTTATTTTTATTTTTACTGCGTAGCAAATATTCCAGTATTTTTCATTTTTACTATGTTGATATCTTATATATATATGTACGGGTGGGCCGTAAGTTTCCATACATAGGAAAAATAAACATTTTTTTATGGACAACCATTTTTATTTATATAATATGCTCTACATGGTTGCCATTGTTTTGAAAACACATTTCAATACGTGTTCCCCACTGTTGATGAACACGCATTAGCACAGTTGACGTTATGCTTGTAATGGCGTTGGTGATACGTTCCTTTAGATGATTTATGTCTCGTATCTTTTCCTGATACACCATGGCCTTCAAGTGCCCCCAAAGATAGAAATCAAGGGGGGTGAGATCTGGGGATCTGGGAGGCCACTCCACAGGACCACGCCGACGAATCCAAGCATCCGGAAACTGCTGATCCAAATACCGACGCACGTGAAGACCATAATGAGGTGGAGCTCCATCTCGCTGGAAGTAAACTGGGAAGTTACCTTCCTCGTTTAGCAGGGATGGGAAAATCTCTTCTTGCAACATGTTAAGATACCTTTCGGCATTAAGATTTCCACTGACAAAAATTGGTCCAATAATTCTGTCACCCCATATCCCGGCCCACACCATCACTTTACCGGCACCTTGCATCTTCGTCGGACTCAGCCAGTTAGGGTTAGCATTACTCCAATAACGTATGTTTTGCCGATTAACCTCTCCATTGACGTAAAAATTTGCTTCATCAGTAAACAAGATCTTATCTGAAACATAAAAACAAACGTTTAATTTTTCCTATGTATGGAAACTTACGGCCCACCCTGTATATATATATATATATATATATATATATATATATATATATATATATATATATATATTTTACTAAACACAGATAATGAACAGACTGGTGTATAATTTGTTGCTAATGTGGGATCACCGCCCTTGTATAAGGGTGTTACACAACCAATTCTTAGCATTGATGTAAATAAACCTTTGGTAATACTTAAGTTAATAATTAATTTTTGCGAGATTACTGATATTTTATCTTTAACAAGCCTCAGTATAAGCACAGGAATATTTTAGGTGTTGTTACTATATTTTTAAGGTTATCTATAATGTAATTTGTGGGCTGGGTGGCATGTGATCCAACGGCAATATATATACCGGGTGTCCGAGAATTATCTGTACAATGTTTGGCTGTTATTAAAAGTCAACCATGAAGTGTAGAAATTCCAGTGTTGTCCCATTTTACAGAGAATCTCATTATGTTTTTTCTGATACCAAGTTTTGACAAGTTTTTTAGAAAGTCCAGTGTGTCCGAACATTATCTGTACAATTTCATCTTTTAATAAAATTCTTGATAACACACGTAAAATTCTTAAACAAGATTATTTAGAATCTGTATTTTCAAAAGTTTCTTTTATTAAAGTAACGTTGTTACAAGCATTCAATATGTGCACCATTAGTGATTCGCAAAACATCCAATCGATACTCCAAATGTTGCCATGTACGCTGCAGCATATCCACATCAATTCGCTCAATAGCAGCTGTGATTCTTGCTTTTAAATCATCAATGTCTGTCACCCGCGTACATTTCTAAAAAACTTGTCAAAACGTGGTATCAGAAAAAACGTAATGAGATTCTCTGTAAAATGGGACAAACTGGAATTTCTACACTTCATGGTTGGCTTTTAATAACAGCCAAAAATTGTACAGATAATTCTCGGACACCCGGTATATATATTGCCGTTGGATCACATGCCACCCAGCCCACAAATTACATTATAGGTAACCTTAAAAATATAGTAACAACACCTAAAATATTCCTGTGCTTATACTGAGGCTTGTTAAAGATAAAATATCAGTAATCTCGCAAAAATTAATTATTAACTTAAGTATTACCAAAGGTTTATTTACATCAATGCTAAGAATTGGTTGTGTAACACCCTTATACAAGGGCGGTGATCCCACATTAGCAACAAATTATAGACCAGTCTGTTCATTATCTGTGTTTAGTAAAAATTTTTTTTTAAAGTTGTAAAAATAGGATATACTGCATCATTATTTAGAATCATATACCTTATTAACGCGCATCGATACGGCTTCCGTAAAAATAAAACAAAATGGCTATTTTAAACGTTGTGAATAGTGCCAATGTTACTAAAGAGAAGAAAGAAATGATGATTCCCACCTTTCTGGATCTGAGTAAGGCTGCTGATGCGATAGACTATAATATTCTACTGCCTGACCTAACTTAATACAAATTTAATACAAATGACTTCAGAGGAACTATGAGCGATTGGTTTAAAAGTTATCTGTCCAATAGATAGTAATCTACTGTATATCAGTAAATAATGTCTGTTAAACTAACCTGACTGTAACAAAAGAATTATACATCTTTGCAACCTGAATATTGCAGAACTCGTTGTAAAAGAATGTCATGTAATGACATTTTAGACGTCATATTAAATAAGAATTTGCAGTGGAAGGACCATATTATTAATTACACTGGTATGCAACATATCTGATGTTTCAACATACATAACTATTTTTTATCAATTCAGGTGAGCTGAATCCAAAAATCACATCCATTTTTTCTCATTAAGTACAGTTTTCTGCCAAATACCTATAACCCATTTTGTATGGGTGGTATATAGACATACACCCAATTATGCAATATATGTGTACAGTATATACGTAGCATGATTTATTCATTATATTTATATGCAGATACCATATACCTTTCAACTTTTCAAAGATTCCGTGCGATGATTCCTCATTTCACGAAGGTCAAGCTTGTCACCCTTCCTCTCGAGTTGGCCTGGTGAAATAGTGAGTTCGTTTCGTGTACTCCCCACCTCACATAGCCTGGTGCGCCCGGCTCATCGGGGATTGTTCTGAGCCAGGCGTCTAATCTTCTTTTGAAGATGTCCACTGCAACACCATTCGTGTTCCTTAGGCCTTTGGGAAATTGATTAAACAGCTTTGGTCCTCTCACAACAAAACTATTTTCTTTCAGGGTTTAGGATGTTCCCTGATTCGCCTTTAATTTGGGAACACGACACAGTCTTCCTTTTCTACCTTCCACTGTTGTTTGGGGAGTTACAGGGTTCAGAGTAAGATTAGGGACTAGTTTCTCCATTATTTTACAAGTGTAAATAATGGTATATCTCTCTCTTCTCCTTTTCAGTGAATATAGGTTTAGTTCGCGTAACCTTTCCCAGTAATTTAGTTCTTTGCGCCCCTTGATCTTAGCTGTGAAGCTTCTCTGAATCCCTTCTAGCTTTTTAATGTCTTCTTTTTTATATGGGCATGTTAGGACTGAGCAGTATTCCAATTTGGGTATGATCAGTTTTTGCAGTAGAGGAATCATTATATTCCTATCCCTTCGTTTAAAGGTTCTCACTAGCTGCCCAGTTATTCTCTTTGCTCTGTTTACTGCTACCTTATTTTGTGTTTCAAATTTCGCATCATCAGTCATTACAGCCCCTAAATCATTTGTTCTAGAATTTCTCTAAATTTCCTGTCCATTTGGGGTATAATATTCCATGGATTTTAAGTCTTCTCTTTTTCCGTACCGTAACAGCTGAAATTTCTCAGTGTAAAACTTCATATTGTTGTCTTCCGTCCACTTGTAGATTCTGTTCATGTCGGTTTGTAGAGATCCTATATCTTCTGGGTTTCTTATTTTTCTACTGATCTTTGTGTCATCGGCAAAGGATTATTGTGCCGTCTCTGGTAACGCCCTCATCTATGTCAGTTAACATGATTATGAAGAGGAGGGGAGCTAATACTGTTCCTTGTGGTACTGAGCTGAGGACCTCTGATTTTGATGAAGATACCCCTTGTACTGTAACGACTTGCCGCCGCTCACTAAGGAAATTATATATCCATTTCCCTACTTTTCCTTTTATTCCCATATATTTCAGTTTATGTATTATGATTCCATGGTCACACTTGTCGAACGCTTTGGCGAAGTCTGTGTATATTACATCATAGTTTTCATTACTTTCTAATGCATCAATAATGTTGTTGTAGTGTTCCATAGGGAAAATCGTCATTAACCCTTTCACTGTGGGTGGCCTATATACGGTTCCAAAATTCGAAACGCAGGGAAAGGTTAAATAGTTGAATTAGTGTCTTTTCTTTAGTCTAGTCATTTTCAACCGGGATGCCGCCCCACCCTGGGGTACCGTGAGAAAATGTTGGGGCTTCGTAAAATCTCGTGTATCATGATGGATGCCACGAGAATCTGAGGTATCACGTAGCGGTGAATGATGATACGCTTCCAGGGTCAACTAGAACAAAAACTGACCAACAAATGACAAGATCAGTTTCACAGAAGGACCATTCTATGCGAATTAGTTACAACGCTGGCCATTCGTTCATGCGCATTGTTTGTTTCCATGAGACAGATTCCTTGGGGGGAGGGTACCAGTATCAGTAACAGTTAGCGACATTTGACAAGTGCTGAATAAAAAGGCACAAAAAAGTATAGGCATCACCTGTGCGATTACAAGTGATGGAAAACAAATCATACATTTTAGCTGAAAACTGCTGCGGATGTGTGTCATGAGAATAGCCTTTCATCAGACTTATGAGACCGAATCTCGTTATGATGACTAGATCTCTAAACATCAGGTGCAGAAAAACTACTGAGTGATGGAATAAAATGACTGAGGGTGTTTATTGTAGAGCTAGGATTTCCCTCATAGTGCCACGGGAAAATGTACAGGAAAATGCCACAGAAAAATGTACAGGCCCAAGGTGGTGCTGTAGTGAAGAAAGAGCCTAAGAAACGGAGCTTAACGTAAGCAGCAGATATTGAATTGTGTTGCTTATAGGAGCGTATCTTTTAAAAATCAAAGACATAAGTGAAACGACCCAATATTTATTTATAAATGTATAAATAAAATTATCTTCAGTAAATAAAATACTTTAGTAGGATGGGTGCGTTTGGTGTCAGGGGGTGCGGGGTAGTCCGTTCACAAAACGCATGAAATGATAGAATGAGAAAAATCACTAGGACATATACTGTAGATATGTATAACGAATACACATACCCTTGAACATTACATTGGTCTACAAATTTTGAAAAGTTTGTGCTTCGGAGATAAAATGTGCTTCCTATTATGGATTTTGGTGTGCTGAAAACGAATATGACCATAAAAACAGTCGATTGGCTATAGTTTCCAAGAAAATTTAAGTTACACATTTTGCGTATATGTATACCATATATTAGTAACATACCTGTATAATGCAGTCACTTATATTGATTCAACCCGTCGCTTCTTTGTTTGTCTCTTGTATTCAACTTCTGGAGCATCTCTTGTTATTGTCCAGCAGTAGTCTGCTAACAATGATGGACTCCATTTCCCCTCTTAGCGTTTCTCCATCGCTGAGATATCCTGGTGGAAACGTTCACCATGTTCATCGCTGACTGCTCCGCAGTTGGCCGGAAAAAATTCCAGGTGCGAATGGAGGAAATGTATCTTTAAAGACATATTGCAGCCCATTTTTTGATAGGACAACAGCAGGTTTTCCACCAGCTCCCTGTAATTGTCAGCTTTGGTATTTCCGAGAAAATTGGTGCTACTAACCGGAAAGCATTCCACGCTGTCTTCTCCTCACCACCTAGGATACGGTCGAACTCCTCATCTCTAAGAAACTCGCGGATCTGTGGACCAACAAATACACCCTCCTTGATTTTTGCTTCACTGAGCTTTGGGAATTTACCACCGAGGTACTTAAAAGCTGCTTCCATTTTATCCATAGCCTTAACAAAATTTTTCATGACGCCCAGTTTGATGTGTAAGGGTGGTAACAAAATCTTGCTCGATTCTACAAGTGGAGGATACTGAATATTTTTTGTTCCAGGTTCCAATGAGTGTCGGAGTGGCCAATCCTTCTTGATGTAATGAGAAGTCCTAGCCCGACTATCCCATTCACACAGAAAACAGCAATACTTAGTGTAGCCCGGCTGCAGTCCAAGCACGATAGCAACAACTTTCAAGTCACCACAAACCTGCCACTGATGTTTGTCATAGTTTATGCAGTTCAAAAGTTGCTTCATGTTGTCATATGTTTCCTTCATGTGGACTGCATGATCAACTGGAATTGATGGCAATACGTTGCCAACATGCAACAAAACAGCTTTTAGACTCAACTTCGATGAATCAATGAACAGCTAAGCGAAATCAGGATTGTCTGCAACAGTTGGTCATTTGGATCTCCTCATCATAGTTAGGTCAGTCATATTTTTTATTAATCAGTGATTTATTATTTATTTTATTATTATTTACATATATATTTATTACTTATTTTTTTTATCTATACCCATCGCAAATGGGGCATATTATTGGGTGTCTTGCATTCTTTCTCGTTCTGTGCTTGAGTAATTTTTTCGATTATAAATCGTAGCCCTTCCACCATACTATTTCACGTTTTCATCAATCGTCCTGCTGCGACCGTTAGTATTACCGGTCGCAGCCAGCAGGAGGGACAAAAAATCTCCCATATAAGAGCATAGACGCTTTATAAGAGACGCTAATAATAAGTCAACCGGATGTTATCCAGACAGAGTATTCTTAAGCCTAGATAGCCTTACAAGTCATTTCCGTCAAGAACATAATTGAGATATATATATATATATTGTATGAGTCACGTACATCAGTCCGAGTTACGTCCATCAGTCCATAAATTAAGTTACGTCCATCAGTCTAGTCGAATTCGACCCTAATATAGATAATATTGATAATGCCGGCAACAATTAATCTCCTGGCAGCCTCGCAGAGTTAGAGCCTCGCCAAAGTTAGCACTAGCCTCGCAGAGTTAGAGAAAATGTCGGCAAAACTGTATTAAGTTACGAAGATATTATAATTTACGTTAATGTGATTGGCCAATACTTCTTGATGGAATGAAAAGTCCTAGCCCGACTATCCCATTCACACAGAAAACAGCAATACTTAGTGTAGCCCGGCTGCAGTCCAAGCAATGACGTTATAATGTGTGGATAACTCATGCATACTCCACGCGGTTTAACCTAAAGCCTAGCTAGCCTTACACCTCATTTACATTGAGATCTAAAATAGCTCTGACGTCGAGGAGTTTAAGATTACACCTCATTCGTCACATAAATTGAGTAACGTACGTCAGTCTAGTCTAATCAAACTTATAATTACAAAATATTCATTATGCCGGGCTTATCAATCGTTGGCAGTCTCGCAGAGTTAGAGCCTCACCAGAGTTAGAGTAAATGTTGGCAAAACAGTATCATGTTACGTGGTAGTTCAAGTCATAGCCCGACTATCCCATTCACACAGAAAACAGCGATACTTAGTGTAGCCCAGCTGCAGTCCAAGCACGATAGCAACAACTTTCAAGTCACCACAAACCTGCCACTGATGTTTGTCATAGTTTATGCAGTTCAAAAAGTTGCAATTTCATCTTGTCATATGTTTCCTTCATGTGGACTGCATGACCAACTGGAATTGATGGCAATACGTTGCCAACATGCAACAAAACAGCTTTTAGACTCAACTTCGATGAATCAATGAACAGCTAAGCGAAATCAGGATTGTCTACACAGTAGTTATTTTTATTTTTATTATTATTATTTTATTTATTTTTTTTATTTTATTTTTAATATTTATTATTTAATTTATATTTTTATTTTTTATCTTCTAAAACTTTATTGATCGTTTAATTCTATGCATTTTGTATCTTCCCCCGTACCACCGTACCCCCGTCCCCCTATCTCCGTAGTTTGAAGGTGTCCACGCAAATTGGTAAAATCGTGCTGCGACAAGCATAGTATTACCCTGTCGCTCTGCGCCAACCGCAACCTTTTACACCGTACGAGGCTCAAAATCTGTTTTAAATCACCATATCCGGTATCTGGATCTAGAATATATTTAGTATCCTGACGTCATCCGGTCTATTTTTAGTATCAGAAAGTTGCCAGATACCACTAGACACCGACATTTAATATTTTTAAAGTTCATTTCCGTCAAGAACATCATTGAGTAAAGTGCTTTTGTGCATCAGTTTCGATTACGTTATTCTTAGTTATGTTCTTTAATCTTGTAGAATTCGACCGAACAAATTTGTTCAATGTGATATTGCCCGGCTATAATTTATTTCATTGCTCCCTTCTTTGTTAGAGCCTCGCCAGAGTTAGAGAAAATGCCGGCAAAACTGTGTCATGTTACGAAGATATATTTAATCTGATTGGCCAATCCATCATAAACAGTATGTAGTTACAAGTGTGTTCAATTCATAGTCAAATTATCAAATTCTTATAGAAAATATACTATACTTTTTGTATCCCAACTGCAGTCGAAGATCTGTCTACAACTTGTCAGTCACCACAAACCTGCCACTGATGTTTGTCATAGTTTATGCAGTTCTAAAGTTGCAAATCCATCTTGTCATATGTTTCCTTCATGTGGACTGCATGACCAACTGGAATTGATGGCAATACGTTGCCAACATGCAACAAAATAGCTTTTAGACTCAACTTCGATGAATCAATGAACAGTCTCCACTCATCAGGATTATGAATAATGCTGAGAGCTGCCATCAGACCATCGATGCCGTTGAAAGCTACAAGGTCACCTTCCATGATGAAGAATGGGACAAAATCTTTTTGACGGTCACGAAACTTACACACTCTAACATTTTCAGCGAGGAGATTTCACTGCTGCAATCTGGAGCCCAACAGCTCTGCCTTACTCTTTGGCAGTTCTAAATCTCTGATAAGGTCGTTTAATTCATTCTGAGTTATCATGTGCGGTTTAGAAGATGTCAAGTTATAAACAAATTCAGGGTCTTGTGAAGTTGAAGGCTCACAAGTTTCGCAGGTTCTTTCATTCTCCTCTTCCTCTGACTCCAGGGAGAATGAGTGTGGGGGCTCAGGAAAGGAACGGGTAGTCCTTCGCCGTGAGGTACCGGGCGTATAGCAGAGGGTATATTCGGATATTGTAAAATCCACTTTTTCTTCTTGCAAATACGTTTCTTGATTGGAGGCACCATGCAGAAGTAACATTTGCTGACATGATCTGTTGGTTCCCTCCACACCATTGGTACTGCAAAAGGCATAGATTTCCTTTCCCGATTCAACCACTGGCGAAGGTTTGTTGCACAAGTATTGCAGCATATATGTGGGGCCCAGCTCTTGTCCTGATCTCCAATCTTACAGCCAAAATAAAGGTGATAGGCTTTCCTAATCACGGCGGTTATAGCACGCTTTTGTGATGCAAAAGTCAATTCTCCACAAACATAACAGAAGTTATCTACACTGTTCACGCAATTACGAGGCATCTTTGTTCAAATTAGGCCGAAAAAAATTCAGTTTCAAAAGCAAACACTAAAAAAAGTTTGACAAGGGTGCACTGTATGACTTCTGCGAATGAACTGATGCTGTGGCGTAATATGTAGACGCCTGTGACACATCGACACCTTGAATCTACTGCGCATGCGCGTAGTTATATTTTTTTTATTTTAATAAATTAATGTAATTACATTGCATTTTAATAATTTTAAATTAGGTAAGGTTAAGTTAGGTTATTATTCCATTTATATTAATATCAAAAACATTATGGGAAGCAATATGTTAAAATGATCCAATCTATTTTTTAATAAATAATTTACAAATACATAATATAATAGATAAATTTAAAATTAAATTTTATTGTATATGTATATATATGTATATATTTACATTAATTCATTAAAATAAAAAAAAATATAACTACGCGCATGCGCAGTAGAGTCAATGCGTCGATGTGTCACAGGCGTCTACATATTACGCGACAGATGCAGTCCAGTCAGTAGGGTACAGGGTTGCCTGATATCTTTATAAATAGAGCCAATTGGCAATTTTAGGCATCATTTTCGTATTCAGTGACCCAAAATTAGTAAAGATTGACTACTTTTATTTCCGAAGCATTTTGGCTGTAGACCAGTGTTATTAGAGTACCAAGTTTTCATTAATCTAAGTGAGAAATAAATTATTTTATTTTAATATTTCCCCAGTGAGTTTTTATCCGATCAATGCATATCTTTGTCTTCTGAGCTCATTCACTATATATATTTAGTGAAGCCTAATGTCAACACTGGCCCACTAATGCGAACATTGAATTAGCTCAGAAGACAAAAATATGCATTTATCGAATAAAACTCAATGGGGAAATATTAAAATAAAATAATTTATTTCTCACTTAGATTAATGAAAACTTGGTACTCTAATAATGTTCAAGGGTAGGTATGTTATTCGTTATATATATCTACTTTTATTTCCGAAGCATTTTGGCTGTAGACCAGTGTTATTAGAGTACCAAGTTTTCATTAATCTAAGTGAGAAATAAATTATTTTATTTTAATATTTCCCCAGTGAGTTTTTATCCGATAAATGCATATCTTTGTCTTCTGAGCTCATTCACTATATATATTTAGTGAAGCCTAATGTCAACACTGGCCCACTAATGCGAACATTGAATTAGCTCAGAAGACAAAAATATGCATTTATCGAATAAAAACTCAATGGGGAAATATTAAAATAAAATAATTTATTTCTCACTTAGATTAATAAAAACTTTGTACTCTAATAATGTTCAAGGGTATGTATGTGTATTCGTTATATATATCTACAGTATATGTCCTAGTGATTTTTCTTATTCTATCATTTCATGCGTTTTATGCGCCTCGGTGGTGTAGTGGTTAGCGTCGCTGACTACGAATCCATCGGCCCCAGGATCGAGACCTAGTGACGGCAGGTGGCGCGCAGCAAAGCCCAGTTGTTCATCCTTCCACACACTAAAGAAATTGGTTGGTAGATAAACGGGTACCTTGGGTAGCCTTGTGGTTAAGACGCTGGGCTGCTGGTGGGGGCGTGGTTCGGATTCCACGTAAAACTGTAGGTCTAAGGTGGAATGATAAGATTGACCTTTGTCAGAAAGAACAATTCGGGCGGAAGCAAAACCAAGGTTTTATATATATATATATTAACTCTCAGATTGAAGTCGGGGGTTGGACTACCGATGGTCATATAATAAACTTTTGAAATGGTGACCGCTAAGGTTCATAGCAACTCCCTTTCCCACTATCCTCATCCCACACCCACTCGTACCAAATGCTCCCATACTACTAGTTTGTAACTTACAGTACCGAGACATTTCTACGTGCTCAACAGAGTAGAGGTAAAAATAAAAAAGTTACACAAGTTACACTAAATAAATACGTGAGTCGGACAAGTTAAAATAACAAGCCAGCGCCAGTAGCTCAGTGAGTAACACAGTTTTCTTAAAGCGAAATGGAGACGCTGAGGTGGGGGGTTCGACTCTCAGTGGTGCTGGTTAAAAAAAATGATCGAGGAGTTACCGCAATATGTCGCATTAGTTTGTTCTGAGTGCTGGCGTGTACTATATCTTCTCACTCACTATTATTATTATACTAAAAGTTCAACTAACCCCATCGTATTTTTTTTTCGAAAAGACTACATGCTGTTAATTTTACTTCAGTATTGTCAAATACCACATCTTACAAGTACTTTTTCTTAACTAAAATGACGAAAGTAAGCTATGTAATTTCAAAGTCAACTCTTGGATCACCTGAAGATCGGAGCCCCCATGTATTTTTTTTTCGAAAAGACTACATGCTGTTAATTTTACTTCAGTATTGTCAAATACCACATCTTACAAGTACTTTTTCTTAACTAAAATGACGAAAGTAAGCTATGTAATTTCAAAGTCAACTCTTGGATCACCTGAAGATCGGAGCCCCCATGTATTCTTGTTTTTTGCTTTACAGTAACAAATATAATAATAAATTAAATTGAATGCCCGGTTAGGTCAACTGTACGCCCTTGACGATTGGTTAGATTAAATCGTGATATTTTCGTTAGTTTTAACGAAGATATCATTTGGTAATTGAGGTTGGGGGCCCTGATCTTCAGGTGATCTCAACTCTTTATTCTAAACTATTAATAATAATCTTAATACAGTAATAATATAATATTAAGCTACAAATCCGAACAAGATAAAAGTTACCATTTCTAATAAATCTTCGAGACCGGAAAAGCTAAAAGCTTTGATAAAATAAATAGTGTGTAAGCTTAAATGTCTAATTTTAAAATTATGATAGCATTTATTTTGTCAGTAAAGCTAATATACTTGAATATGTACAGGGTATTCAAAAAGAAATGCAACCCATTCGAGAATGTATATGTCATTGTAACCTAATCCTTTTCTTTTTGTCTCGGGTTGTGTTTCCTTTTGGACACCTGTATATATATTATATATATATATATATATATTATATATATATATATATCCTGAGTTTTTGAAACACACCCCTTCACTGACGAGCAAAACTTTCGTTACTGGGAAGCAGTGCTTCCAGGAGTCGCGTTCGCTCTACCCTAGCTCGAAAGTGATATTACCCTAGATTGCAAATGATTACCCTATATATATATATATATATATATATATATATATATATATATATATATAATTGCTGGTCGTTTCTTCCTAGTTTAGCCTCTAGAATCTAGATATATCTACATATATTTTTCTTCTAGTAACAGGAAAAAATTAAAGAAATGGCTGTATCTACATATATTTTCCTTCTAGTAACACACACACACACAAAAGAAATCTGCAAACTACAGTATATGCCGGTACCGTACCATATATTATTATATTTGTTATATGCCGTGATTACTTCGACTCGGAGCATTCAGCGCATGTCGCATCACTTTTTACGCAATTTATCGCTTTAATAAGCTTTTCATTGATGTCCATATTGTGAGCAGATAGTACCTTATTTTTTAGGTAATAGACAGCATGTAGCAGGCCACATAAGGTTTCATTTTTCAAGCTTGATCTTTGAGAAGTCTTGGTGAGATTAAGCTGGCTGAAAAACCGCTCGGCTGAAGCATTAGAGAAAGGTAATGAAAGAAGGGACGAAATAACAAGCGTAAGGTTTTGATAGCAAGGAAGACCAGCTTCATTTTTCCTGCTAAATACTATACTCCAGTACTTAGTGAAGGGAAGCTGAGATGACAACTCTTCGTCTAAATAATGTGTTCTCCATTCCTCATCGAGTTTATTTTTGTCTGCCCATTTTTAAGCTGCGGTATTTCGTCGAAAAGAAATGCTAATGATGGTGGTCTTAAATTTGACGCTGCTTTAGGGTCAACACAAGTGACTATGTCATGAATGTTGTCATTCAAGGAGAACCTATCTTGAATTTGAGCAACAGATTCTACTAAGAACGACTTACAATTCTTAAAGAATTGTAAAATCTGTTCCCTTGTAATAGTGTTTGACTCCCTCAGTTCAGCTATGGTATCTACTGCAGTTAAGCCAACGTAAATACTTTCATCTGGGATAAAGGCACTGGAAAATGCTGGATGGATAGGATTAGCATAGAAATTTCAGCATTTTTTACATAGCTTGTGCTCATAAAGTCTGAGCAGAAATTTCGGATGAGCTTGCAAGTTTCAGATTTATACAAAAAAAGTTAGGCGATTCTGACTGAAAGAGTGTGTTGAAGCTATTAAACTTGCCCAAATTGTAATCTAGGAACTCTAAATATGCGCGCGTTAGCTTGTTATTCAACGCTTCAACAATCATGTCATTCACATGAGTAGGATCACTAAAAGCCAAGTGTGTAAAATAAAGCTGTAAGGCGTCCCACTGTTCCAATAACCTTTTCACGCATGTATGTAGTGATAACCATCTTGTTTGACCCGGAGAAAGGATTTTGTGAGGCTCAATATCGACAAACTTTTGGAATTCCTGAAATGCACGCTGCCTCTTGAACTTAGATTAAAATGTGAAAAGATATTACGGCACAAATCTTCAGTGTATGTGGGAAGTTTAAGGCATGCTTTTGATGCACAAAGATGGATCATGTGACAAGAACATTTTACTATGATGATATGGGGAATCACTGATTTAAGCAAAGTTGCCACTGAATGTTTGGTTCCCATCATGACATTAGTTGTATCCGAACAAAAACCTATTATATTTTCAAGGGGAATGTTTCTTGAAATAAAGCATTCTTTGAGAGCCGTGAAAATACCATTTGCAGAACTATCACACCTTCAATCAAATCGAAAAATGAACTTTCGAATTTTCGTGCATGGAAAAATGTACAATCAGAGATAACTGTTTGCATGTGCTTCTGTCAGTTGTTTCTTCAATAATTACAGAAAAAAGGCGTTCACGTAGAACTGCGCAAAGTTCACCGACAAAATGCCTACCGAATACCTGTCTAATAATATTAGATGATCTTTGTTTACCCAACTTAACCTTTTTCACTGGAACATTTTCAGGAAACATTACTTTTAAAAGATCAAGGAATGGTTCGCACAAAGATATCGGTAAATGATGTTCTGATAAAAAGGCACATATACGGAGCTCAATTTTGCGAGCTGATTTTTCAACAGGATCATTTGACAAATATAGCTTGCAACTGAACGTGTTTTACCTATCTGCAAACTCAATTGTTTATGTCTTTGTGATTGTCCGTGTCTAGTAATTTCAGATTTACCGCAGGTTATATCGAGATTGCATATTTTACAAAATGCAATGCTTTTCAGTGTTGTTGATCTCGTTGATTTCGCCAGCCAACCAGAGAACTGAGGTTCTGACAACCAGCTTTCCTTCCACTTTTGTGTGTAAGTCTGTGATTTACTGGTCTTTGATTTCTTCTTAGGGGGTGTAACGGGATCATCTACAATGGAAGTACTTTGCCGATGTTCATCCATTTTGTGTGATCCTACAGACAAATTAATTTCATAGATACTCAAATGGAGCCATGACAAAAAGTATATATTTTACACATAATTAAGTATAAGATTTCTTGTAAGACAATTTCCGTTTTTTTTTTGTTAAATTACCAGATTGAGCTTGTAGCTAATATGGGAATTTAAAAAATATAATAATTTAAAAATACATATGACTTTGAATAATGATGCCTATAAAATTTATAAAACTTTCGTTTATCTAAAATAAGGTGAAATTTTTATGCACAATTAAGCAAACCACATTTTTTAAATCATAAAATTGTCGAATTATCCAATCGAAATGGGAAGTGACTAATGCTTGTTAGCCTTTAAATTCCTAAAGCTATGTCTAAAATATGAAATACTCCAGAGAGGAGTGCGACTTACCTGTTATACAGGAGTGAAAAAATCGGGAGTTTTATGCTATATTTTGAAAGACTTCTTCGACTGAAAGTTTGAGTTGACTCGCCAATTCACCCGCCAAACGATTGTGGCACTGCAAGTCTGAGACAGAGACTGCGCAGTGCGTTGTGTGGATAAATAAGGTTTGAGTATCAACCTAGGCTGAGCTAGCGATAGGACTCTTACCACTTCCCAGCGTTTGTTTGAACTAAAAGAACAGTTTTGTCGTCAAAGTGTTTTTCTTTTCATACTAATGAGGTAAATGTTGCAAACCTACGTACATGTAATTGTATTTTAATGAACTGGAATAAGATAGGTCTGATTACCCTAGATTCTGCATATTTTTTTATTACCCTAAGAACTACCCTAAGACATACGTGATTACCCTAGACTAGGGTAATTACCCTAGGAATGGAAGCACTGCTGGGAAGTCATGCTGGCGCTCCAATAGAGCTTCCTCGTAGTGTTCCTAACTCAACATTTGGGTCACTGTTGGGTGGTATGGTATAGTAGGTCCCTACTTCTTTGAGAATGAAATTTCTTTTATGAGCCAGTAGAATGGCCCCCATACTTATCTGACCTCACATCCCCTGACTTTATTTTCTGGGGTTATATAAAAGACAGGATCTATTCTACCGAGCCTAAGACACTTTGAAAACCTAAAGACCAAAGTCTATGAGGTAATCAACATCACCGCTGAGCTATTTCCAAATATTATGTAAAAAAATTGTGTAAGGTTGAATATTGTGTTAGAAAAAGTGGTGATTACACTGAATGTGTTGTTTAAGTAAGGTTAATAAACTCCAAAGTTTTATGTACCTAGAGTATTGCTTGTGGAAATAAGGGATACATGGCTGTTGTGGGCAAGGAGGTGGTCAAGAAGGAAAAGGGAATGGGACGAAGGAATAAGTCATCTGCGAAACAGGAAAAGAAAAAAGAGCTCAGGAAAAGGAAGGTAGAGCAGAAGGTCGAACTGTCATCATTGAGTTCCACCACTGGTGATTCTCAGAGAGATTTAAATGACTCA
This sequence comes from Bathynomus jamesi, assembly GCA_023014485.1. Classification (NCBI taxonomy): domain Eukaryota; kingdom Metazoa; phylum Arthropoda; class Malacostraca; order Isopoda; family Cirolanidae; genus Bathynomus; species Bathynomus jamesi. The sequence goes on along the minus strand of JAJOZX010001899.1, from coordinate 414,330 downwards.
GAGGCCGCCATCGTCAGATCTTCCAAGAGAGTCAAGAAAGGGCAAAGGCAGATTCTTTCTCCTGACCTGGAAACGGCCCTGGACCGAGCAAAGTTGTCCGAAAGGCAACAACCTACATAATCGCCATAACAGCGAAAAGTTGTGGTCACGACATCGGAGAGCTATCCTTATCGGTTAGTTCGGTGAGACGAGCGAGGGCGATGAATCGAGGATCGAAGGCGGAGAAGGTGAAGAGCAACATGACAGCGGAAACCCCCCTCCATTAGGATGAGAAGCATCTGCCTTCCGTTACTAGGTTAACGACGGAGAAAGTGGACAGACTCGCAATCTTAGTCATTGAGTCAGAAAAACCGAAAATCAAAAACTTCTTGATGGTGCGAAACTGGCTTCTACAGTAGAACGGGAAAGGCGATGTCTACAGCAGTAGCGCAAGATCTTTCAGAGTGGAATCTGCCTGACAAAATCAATGAAATGTGTTTCGACACCACCGCCATTAACAACGGCACCCACACAGGAGTGTGCACTCTGGCTGAGTGGAAGCTGGCGAAAGATCTGCTGTACCTCGCCTTTCTCCATCGCGTACACAAAATTTCAGTAACATCGCTGTGTACAAGGTGATATTTGGACCGTCCACTGGCTCTGACGTTCTTCTGTTCAAATGGTTCCGCGAGTGATGGGGTTCCATCGATTAGTGAGACTATTGTCCGTGCAATGATGAGGGACTCATCTCCTCTGTTTCACAAGCTGAAGTAAATAACAACTTTCGCTATGGCTCTTCTACAAAACGAAGTTCACCCTCAAGATGACTACCGTGAGTTCCTGGTATTAAGCATCAGATTCCGGAATACCTCAACGCAGTGTGAAGTTCATGGCTTCCGAAGCCTACCGATAGGCTCGGTGGATGGCGAAAGTCTATCTGTGCTATCAAGTTTACTTGTTTTGAAGCGAGTTCCCGCTCACTTGGCCAAAAATGATTTATCCTACACTTTTGCATCTTCTCTCCTCTGGTTTATACGAAGGCGTGGAATTTTTCGACTCTTGTCTTCAACTCTTAAAGACATTGGCAGAGCTTGCGCGTGACTATCGACGGTCCACCGATACGGTATTCAAGGCCCTGAAGAGGTTTCTCTGGTATTTAGGAAAAGAACTGGTTGGCCTGGCCTTCTTCTCTGATGCGTTGCCCCTAGATACCAAGGCCTAGATGGTCAAATACCTGAACGAATAAGCTGGAAGATCAAACGCTGGTTAAAGTGATGGAACTGCAGATGGAGTCCTTCGTGACATCGCGATCACATGAAATTTTCACAACTTTGATGAGGGATGTCTCTTTCCTAAAATAGGATTCTGACAAGTGGGTGGATCTGAATCCTTCAAAGATAGAAGAAAGGTGGACGGTTTCAAGGTGGTCAACGATTGCATGGAGATGACCAGAGTTGGAAACCAGTCATCGGGTCACGGGTCAGATGGTCACTTGGGTGTGAATTCAAGACGGGTCGAGGTGGATCACGGGTCAATGTTATGATTAGGTGGGGCACAAATTTCCAGTCGAATTTTAAAAATTCATGTTTTTGCGTGTCGACAGCTTGTAGTCATAGTTATATATCATTATGTAACTAAGATGCTTAGATGCAGTTACGCAGTAAAGATTACACCATAAAAGCAGTAAAACCAGACAAATGAACAAGTAAATAAATGCCTTCAGAAATAATTTCCCTTATTATAAAACTTATACGTATTTGCCGATTTAGCAATATTTTAGTCAGTTTAGCAATATTTCAGCCCATAATTTAGCGATATTAATTTTTGCCGTGTCAGTGGATCACGGGTCAGGTGTTGGACGGGTCACACGGGTAGTCACACGGGTGATCCGTTTTCAACTCTGGAGAGAACGGTAGCCTTGATTATCGAGTACAGCAGATTTTTACGAAGAACGAGAGCAAGCGGCAGTATCTTCTTCAGTTGGCTGAAGCCATCATTGGAGGGTCAAGGATCTAAGAAAGGCTACCTGATTGGCGCCGCCGAAGCCAAAGAACAGTGAACAACTTTTGGCATGTTAGAAGACTCCTTCCCCTTTAAGAGAATGATATCTACCTTTTAGGAGGGTGGACGTAGTAGTTAGAGGGCATGGCTGGGACCCTCAGTGTCATGTGGAAAACTTCACTATCACAACGCAGCCCCTAAATATTTATGGGTTGAACTTTAATATGGTATGCTGAGTTTGCTCTCCAAAAAGAACCTACTGTAATACCGAGTGAGCAGTTGAACATTTCTGAAAAGAACCAATATATTTACAGTGTATATACAACCTTTCAACATTTCAAATGTTCCGTGCGATGATTTCTCATTTCACGAAGGTCAAGCTTGTCGCCCCTCCTCTCGGTTGGCCAGGTGAAGTAGTGAGTTCGTTTCTTGTACTCTCCATCTCACATAGCCACGTACGCCCGGCTCATCGGGGATTGTTCTGAGCCAGGCGTCTAATCTTCTTTTGAAGATGTCCACCGCAACATCACTCGTGTTCCTTACGTCTTTGGGCAGCTGATTAAACAGTTTTGGTCCTCTCACAACAAAACTTTTTTCTTTCAGGGTTAAGGATGTCCCCTATTTCGCCTTTAATTTGGAAACACAACACAGTCTTCCTTTTCTACTTTCCACTGTTGTTTGGGAAGTTACAGGGTTCAGAGTAAGATTAGGGACTAGTTTCTCCATTATTTTACAACTGTAAATAATGGTGTATCTCTCTCTTCTCCTTTCCAGTGAATATAGGTTTAGTTCGCTTAATCTTTCCCAGTAATTTAGTTCTTTGCACCCCTTGATCTTGACTGTGAAGCTTCTCTGAATCCCTTCTAGCTGTCTAATATCTCCTTTTTTATATGGGCATGTTAGGACCGAGCAGTATTGCAATTTAGGTGTGATCAGTGTTTTCAGTTGGGGAATCATTACATTCCTATCCCTTCGTTTAAAGGTCCTCAGTATCTGCCCAGTGGCTCTCTTTGCTCTGTTTACTGCTATCTTATTTTGTGTTTCAAATTTCGCATCATCAATCATTACAACCCCTAAATCATTTGTTCTAGAATTTCTCTAAATTTCCTGTCCATTTGGGGTATAATATTCCATGGATTTTAAGTCTTCTCTTTTTCCGTACCGTAACAGCTGAAATTTCTCAGTGTAAAACTTCATATTGTTGTCTTCTGTCCACTTGTAGATTCTGTTCATGTTGGTTTGTAGAAATCCTATATCTTCTGGGTTTCTTATTTTTCTACTGATCTTTGTGTCATCGGCAAAGGATTACTGTGCTGTCTCTGGTAACGCCCTCATCTATGTCAGTTAGCATGATCATGAAGAGGAGGGGAGCTAATACTGTTCCTTGTGGTACTGAACTGAGGACCTCTGATTCTGATGAAGATACTCCTTGTACTGTAACGACTTGCCGCCGCTCACTAAGGAAATTATATATCCATTTCCCTACTTTTCCTGTTATTCCCATATATTTCAGTTTATGTATTATGATTCCATGGTCACACTTGTCGAACGCTTTGGCAAAGTCTGTGTATATTACATCATAGTTTTCATTGCTTTCAAGTGCATCAATAATGTTGTTGTAGTGTTCCATTAGTTGTGATAGGCATGATCTGCCTGACCGAAACCCATTTTGGTTATCATTTAATTTTTTCTGAGTTTCCAAAAGTCATAGATTTTCTGTCTAACTATTCTTTCAAATATTTTAGTGAGATGAGATGTAAGCGACACTGGCCTATAGTTTTTGGCCTCGGATCGATCTCCTCCTTCATATATTTGGACTATGTTCGCGCTCTTCATGATGCCCGGTATTTCTCCCGTGTCTAGTGATCGTCTCCATATCCAATGTAGCGGCTCAGCGATTGCATTCTTGCAGTTTTTGATCAGTGTGGCATTCTATTTATCCGGTCCTGCCGTTGAGTGTGTTTTCAGTTTCCCTATAGCTTGTGTAATATCATCTATCGTAAATTCGAAGTCCGTTATACTCTCCTCTTGTAGTTCTTCTTCAAAGAACGCGTTTCTGTCGCATATCAGTTTGTCAGTTTTTGGGATACTGGAAGATGATTCCTACTGAGCTCTTAATATTTCAGATAATTCTGTTAAATCATCAGATAAAGCACTGTTCTCGATTTTCAGAAGTCCGATAGTCGCATGGTTTTTCGACTTCGTTTTTGCAAAATTATAGAAGTACTCTGAGTTAACCCTTATCGCCTCTATAGCGTCGTCTTCCTCTTTTTTTGTATGCTTCTCATTTAGTTCCTATTTAACGTCATGGATACTCTGCAGTTTATCATTTAATATTTTTCTGATGTTGTTATCTTTACAGTTACTTAATTTTGCAGTCTCTTTTGGAACAATTACTTCTTTTGTCTCCCGAAACTGTTTCTCTTTCCTCTTTGTTATATTTTTGAGACATGTCTTTCCATAATTTCCAGCGTCTTCTCCTCGAAAGTCATTAGAATCTCTTCCGTGTCTTGGCCTCGAAGATGGTTTTCCAATCTATTATATTACTTCCCAGTTTATAGCTTTGGGATGAAAATTAAAAATTCGAATTTGCTTCCTTCTGTTGTTCGTGTTGCTTTTATATTGGTTGTTATTTCAATAATGTGATCCGATATTATAGTTGGGGATATTTCTACATTATCAATTAGGTTGCTGTTGTTTGTGAATACCAAATCTAGGCAGTTTGTTTTCTTGTGTTTTCTGTTATTTCTTGTGTTAACATAAATTCATCAGCGAGAGCTAGTAGCACTTTTACCTGCTCCTGGTTTTCCCGTGTGCCCCCCTTGTCCTGGTTATACATATATTTTTCCTATCCTTTTATATTTCATGAATGGTAAAGTAAAATCACCACAGAGAAAAATATTTGGGGTTGGAGAGTGTAGAGCTTTTACCCAGTTTCTTACCTCTGTAATGGAAACAGAGCATTTTGAGGTTGGCGTGTTCGGGGGTCTGTCCATTACAATTAGCACCATATTTAATTTTTCAACTTTTGCTGCTACACATTCTACGTAGCTGTTTGAGGTACTTAGAATCATTTCTGCCATATGGCGCCTTTCGCGTGTGTAAATAGCACATCCTCCTTTATGTCTCACTGTTCTGTCGGCTCGGAGTATGTTATAGTTGCCAATTTGTATTTCTTTTTATTCAATACAGAACTCACAGTTTTCAGACTTCGCCTGGCAGTCCTTTTGATTGGTTTCCGTGAGGCATGCAAAGTCTGCTCCGGTTTCCTGCATGGATCCTTTCAGGTATAAAATTTTGTCCGGGGAATGGTTTGATTTAAGGCCCTCAATGTTTTTTCTCTGTCGTTTTCGCATAAAGGTGGTTCTGATTCGTTTTCCAATGGTGGTGTCGGTTTCGTTGCCTCGTGGTCGTCCGATAAAGCATGAAGTGTGTTTGGGCGTGCCTTCTGTCCGGCTCTCGGATTCCTATATTTGTCAGCTGACTTTGTATTTGCTGGATAGTATTTAGCAGCTGAATTGTGTTGGCTACGTCTAAAAAATTGGTACCCTTCTTTGATGTTCGTTTTTCCTGTTCACCCGTTGCGTTCCTTTGAGGGTTGTAGTAAAGGCATTTTTGTCTGTATTTGCACCTCCCATATCTTGCATAGGTGTTACAGACAGTAAGATGGTGGAACTTGCACTTCTTTTTAAATTTACAATATCGATTTGTGTAATGTGTGTTACATAAAGTGGGATGTGCATAGATGCATTGCCCATCCCGAAACCTGCAGTTCCCTTTTGCGTAGTATTTACATACGGTATTTTCTACGCTTCTACTTCTTGTTATCTTTGTTATCTTATTATTTTCAGTATTCTTAATTTTGGTATTATCATTATTTTTCTTTGGCTGTTTATTTCCTACGTTTTTAGTTATTATTTTTATCATTTCGCTCGTTGGACAGTTTTACTACCTCGCAACTTTTACTTATCTCTTTTCTTTCATCTATGTCTTCATTCGGTATTATATTGTTTATATTGTTATTCGTTATTATATTGTTATTCGTTATTTCCTACTCTCTCTCATCCACCCGAATTTTCATTAAAACATTTCCGGACTGTTGTTTCCCCATTATTTCCTCCATTTTTGTAACACTCGAATTTGCTTTCTCCATTTCTTTAAATACCGCAAAGGAGTTTACAGTGTGTATACATGCGTCACACAGAAATTTGATTCCCACGATCTGTTTCGCGTTCGAAACAAGAGATATTTTATTATCATCGCAATTCATGCAAATAAAGTCGTGCAGTTTTTGACAGAAATCGCATCTTATTGCTGCATTTTCAGTTATTTCCAGATTACACAAATTGTAGAATAAGTGAGAAAATATATATATATATATATATATATATATATATATATATATATATACACACACACACACACACACACACACATATATATATATATATATATACACACATATATATATACACAGTATGTTCTTCCGAATTCTATACCCTCTGGCTACGGCTTACATGCCAATCTCAAACTAAATACATCTCCGCTGTTTACCTTTCTCCTAATTCTACTGACTATGCAAAATTCTTTGACTATTTCACTTCCAAAGTCGAATACATTCTATCCCGTTCTCCTTTTGCTGAAATCTACATTTTAGGAGATTTCACTGTTCACCACCAGCTTTGCCATTCCTCCTATTTCACTGACATCCCTTGTGAACTAGCTTACAACTATTCTATCTTAAATGACATAGAGCAGATTGTACAGCGCCCTACTCATATATCCGATCGCCTTGGAGATACGCCCAACATTTTGGATTTATTTCTCGCCTCTCATCCTTCTTCTTACTCTGTGAAACTTTTCTCTCCGTTGTGCTCCTCCGATCACAATCTTATCTCGGTTTCCTGCCCTGTCGCTCCTATCGGCCTTTGGATCCTCCCAAGAGGAGGCGCCTTTGTCACTTCGGCGCCGCTGATTGGGAGACCCTTAGGCAGTACTTCTGTGATTTCCCATGGGATGATTACTGATTCTGTGTCCGGGCCCTTCTGGGTGTGCTGAACGCATCACAGAGGTGATTCTCTCTGGCATGAAGGCGTACATTCCATATTCTATTCCTACTAATTATGCAAAAAAGCCTTGGTTTAACTTTACTTGTTCCAATGCTATCTGCAACAGAGAGGAGGCTTTCAGAAGGTACCATCGCTATCCAACTCCTGACTCTCATTCAACTTATATCCCTCCCGAAATCGTGCAAAATCTGTTCTTCGACTCCCCAAAAATTCTTTCATCCAACAAAAATGTGAAAATCTATCCAATTCTAATTCTTCTCGCTCTTTCTGACATCTAACTAAGAACCTTTTCAACAACTTTACTTCCTCTTCATTCCCTCCTCTTTTCCATTCCGACGGCACTGTTGCCGTCTCTTCTCCTGACAAAGCTGAACTCTTCGTTCAAACTTTCGCTTACAATTCAACCCTGGACGATTCCGGTGTTGTTCCTCCATCTCCTCCCTCAGACTTTATTATGTCTGAAATTAGAATCTCTCCTAAAAATGTTTTTTCTACTCTATATAGGTTCAACTCTAGGAAGATGTATGATCCTGATGGTGTTCCTTGTTTTTAAGAACTGTACTTCTGTACTGACACCCTGCCTAGGCAAACTCTTTCGTCTTTGTCTCTCATCTGGTACGTTTCCTTCCTGCTGAAAGTTCGCTTTCATTCAGCCTGTCCCAAAGAAGGGTGACCTCTCTCAACCCTACAACTATCGTCCAATTGCTTTGATTTCTTGCCTTTCCAAAGTTTATGAATCTATCCTTAATAGGAAGATTCTTAAACACCTTTCTTCTCACAATCTTCTTTCGGATTATCAGTATGGATTCCGGAAGGGACGCTGTACTGGCATCTTCTTGCATATCTCTCTGACCCTTGGTCATCCTTCTTTCGCGATTTCGGTGAAACTTTTGCTATTGCGCTCGAAATATCAAACGCTTTTGATAGAGTCTGGTCTGGCACAAATCTTTAATTTCGAAACTGCCCTACCTCGGTTTCTATCCTTCTATCTGTGCCTTCATCTCTAATTTCCTTTCTGGCCGATTTATAGCTGCGGTTGTAGATGACCACTGTTCTTCTCCTAAAGCTATTAACAGTGGTGTTCCTCAGAGTTCTGTCCTATCACCCACTCTTTTCCTTTTATTTATTAATGATCTTTTAATTCGCAGCATTGATCTTTCTGCTGTCTCTGATTGGGGCAGAGAAAACCTTGTGGCTTTCAATGCCTCAAAAACTCAGTTCCTCCATCTGTCTACTCGTCACAATCTTCCACACGACTCTCCTCTTACCTTCAACAACACACAACTCAATCCGTCCTGTTCTCTTAACATTCTTGGTGTTTCCTTTGCTCGTGATCTTTCCTGGAAAGATCACATATACTCTTTTTCTAAAACAGCTTCTAAGAGGTTAGGTGCGCTGTACCACCTCCGCGGTTTCTTCGCTCTACTTCAGTTGTTGTCTCTGTACGGGGGTCTTGTTCGCCCCTGTATGGAGTATGCTTCTCATGTGTAGGGTGGTTCAACCCACACAGCCGTACTTGGACAGGTGGAATCAAAGGCTTTTCGTCACATCAATTCCCCGCCTCTTACTGATTGTCTTCAATCTCTCTCTCTTTGCGCAATGTTGCCTCACTCTCTCTTTACTATCGCTATTATAAAGGACATTACTCTCCTGAACTCTCTAATTGCATGCCTCCTCCTTTAAGGAGAGCACGCAGTACCACACTTTCTGCACTTTCTCATTCCTATTCTGCGCAACTATCGAATGCAAGAGTTAATCGGTATTTTCAGTCTTTCATCTAATCAACCGGTCAACTATGGAACAATCTTCCCCAGTCCATCTTTCCTCCTGTCTATGACTTCCTATCCTTCAAACGCAGAGTGTCTAGGTATCTCGAAAACCCCGGACCTTGATTTTGGCTGTCTTCTTCTTCTATGGGAGGGCGCTTTTGCGGGCATTTTCCTTTGGCCCCCTCCTTCCTGCATAAAAATATATATATATATCAGGGATTAAGGTGGTTCTCGGGAACTTCGTTGGCGGGGTAGTGATCCTTATTTTACATTATTCTCTCGACGTTACATTTAATCGACAAACTATTTTGGCCTAGATAAAGTTACGTTAGGTTAGGATTAGTAAAGTTAGATTACGATAAGCTTAGTTTGGTTAGGTTAGGTTAGGTTGTTACTGTTTTTAGAGTGTTGTTAGAATGTTCCGTCGATTACATGGGTATCAGTCCGTAATGGTTCGGGTCCTATGTAAAGCTGTTAGTTCCCTCCGTCGTATACCCTTTGCAGCTACGAAGGAGGTTAAACATACCCAAACATTATTATTATTAACCACAAATGGAAGACGTCTGGTTCATCACTCTGTACATATACCGTCAGAGAGAGAGAGAGAGAGAGAGAGAGGAGAGAGAGAGAGAGAGAGAGGAGAGAGAGAGAAATAATTCACGCAGTCCTAATTATTAATATGCATTGACGTCGGTCAGAAATGCATAAAAATTAATGCGGCCTATGATCGCCTTTCGAATGGGGAACAAGCCTGGTCTCCACTTCATTTTCACCCCTCGCTCACGCTCCGCGAATGAAATCAATGAGATTTATAACAGCCAGTTAAAATTCGCTAATTAAATCATTTAACCATTTCAACTTTACTTAAAAATAAAAAATTCTGTCCTCGGTTTAATTACAGCACTTGCATGAGCTCATATATATATATATATATATATATATATATATATATATATATATACATAACCTTACACTACAACCTTACAAAGGTTCCGCGCGATGATTCCTCATTTCGCGAAGGTCAAGCTTGTCGCCCCTTTAATAACTTTAAAGTTTGAATGGTGTGTAAAAAACCTGGGTAGAATATCATCCCAGTTATTTGAATTTTGACTTTTTGGATTAAAACGCAGGTGAAATTCGAAAAAGTGAGTATTGCATAGGGTAAAAGAGCGATTTCTTTGAATATTTTAATGGAACCATCCCCTACATTAAGGACAGCAAAGGTGACTAAAAATTTGAAAACGTGAAAAGTATCAGTCACGCTTTATTGACTTTTAAAATATTACTGACAAAATATTCCACCAAAGTCCGTGGTAAGAACAGATCATATATATATATAATATATATAATTATATATATATATATATAATCCCCATTATAATAATAGCCAAGTTTTGTTTGTTTGTTTATATGTCTGTCTGTTTGTTGCAGAATTGTGTCACGCTCTGAAGGAATTAGATAGGAATAATTAGAAGCTATGAATTATTGTATTACGGGCGGCAATGTGAAGCTCAAGATTTTCATGACTGTGTTCTTTTCTGTAGTTTAGCAATGGGGGAAGGGTGAGGGTGGGGGAAGGGTTGGGGTGGGGGGAAGGGTGGGGGGGGGGGAAGGGTTGGGGGGGCGGAAAGGTGAGGCAGGGGGGATGGGTGGTGGTGGGGGTAATGGGGGATGGGTGTGGTAATGGGGAGGGGTGGGGGTAATGGGGGAGTGGGTTAGCCCCCAAGTTGTATGAATGGTGAGGAGGTTTTGGGAGATACCAGATTCAGAAATGTTGACACAATGTGAAGCTCAAAATTTTCACGGCTGGGTTCTTTTTTTGTAGTTTAGCCTGTCTAACCGTCAGCGAAGCGACGGCACGGGTACACTATCCCCATTATAATAATAGCCCAGTTCTCTTGCCAATCGTCTTCTTATTTCTGCAGCAGTCTCCATTTTCGTGGTTCATATATATTTTGCCGTCATTCTTGACGGCACGGGTACACTAGTATATATATATATATGAAAATGAAAATGAAAAGGTTTATTGGCAGACAATAGTTCATTTGACAAATATTATTAATACAATGACAGTTCACATACTAAGGATGAAAATATATACAATTGATTAGAAATAATACAATCATGTCGAGGTTAAGTGGAGCTACAGACAGACGTTTTCGTACCAAGAAGTCCATAGCTTAGACTCAGCCTTAGAGGATAAACGGCAGGACTCATGGATAGCTTGGATAATCGGGTTGGTTGATTTTTTAATTCTTTGCATCAGACTGTATTGAGCACGTCTTGTTACCTCCGGGAAGCTCGGGACATTGCGGGTAGAAAACATTTGCGAAGCTGAGCATCTCGGGGGTAATTTATGAAAGTCTAAAAGACCTGTTGTACAGTAAATTTAGAGTTCTGCCAGAACCTTTTTTATAATTCACCCAGAGTTGCTGTCCGTATATATTACTGCAGAAAGTACGAAAGAGAGTATTTTTAGCTTGACGTGTACAGAACCGAAAGTTCCTTATAGTCATATTCGCTTTAACGCAAAGGCTTCGAGATTGTTTTCTTATATCCGAGTCATCACTCAACGAGCTGGTAATAGTCTGACCCAAATACTTAAACTGTTGTACTTCCTCAATTACTTCACCTCTCATTTTAAACCTAATGTCAGCTGGCTGATTATAGCTTTTAGGATGAAATTGCATAACCTTAGTTTTTGTAACATTAAAAAGAATATCATGTTTCTGCGAATACACTTCGCAGACTTTTAGTAGCCGATCCAGACCTTTAACAGAGGGACTTATTAACACCATATCATCGGCATAAACTAAGTTATTTGTCCTTGTGTTATCTATACACCATCCCACTGTTGCTTCATTAAGTGAAGCAATTAATCCGTCAATATATACATTAAACAGCATAGGGGAGAGCAAGAAGCCAAAACATTCAGATAGTACATTGCCCCACCTAACTGTAAAAGATTGATGGGAATACCAAAATTTCAATAAATTTAATATGTACATGGGAACCTTCCTGTCTTCTAGTTTTTTAAATAAAATATTATGGTTCACTCTGTCATATGCCTTACTTATATCAAGGAAACAGCTATAAATAGTTGAATTACTGTCAATGTATTTAGATTTTGTTTCTTTAAGTACATAGATACACAGGTCAGTTGAGTGGTTCCTTTTAAAACCAAACTGATTAGGAGATGTCCATAGGTAATCATTTAATCGGAGTAACAAGAGTTTTTCTAGTAGTTTCGAGAAGCAGGAAGTGACAGCAATAGGCTTGTAATTATTGCTGGACAGAATGTCTCCATACTTATTTTTGACCAGGGGCAAGATATATACCCTCATGAACGCTGTAGGGATATGGCTATGAGTAACCATGGCTGATAAGAGCAATGATATATGCAGACATACTACGTCATTGGCATATTTTAAGTGCTCATTCGATAGATCATCTACCCCTATCGCAGAACCAGTCTTTAACGCTTTAATTAACCTCTTTACTTCAGGAACTGATATCAAAGTATTTTCCCTTGTCCCTCCCACAGTCGTTTCGCTGCAATCTATCTTAAGATTATCCCTACTTACACTGTTAAGAATGTTAGAGTAGTGTTTTTTCCACAGCTTTGCAATTTCATCCTCCCCCGACACCCCATCGATTGTCGGAGGGAGGACACTTTTGACACCCGTTTGATTCTTAACAAATTTCCAAAATTTGTTATTATATATATATATATATATATACATATATATATGGGCTACGTCGTGGCTAATGTCATAACACCGCTTCCCGAAGATCAGCGAAGTTAAGCAACATTGGGTCTGGTTGGATGGGAGCCCGTCCTCCGCGCCCAGATTATGTAGCGACCCGTGGTTCGGATCCCACGTAAAGCTGTAGGTCCCCTCCGTCATATGACCTTAGATGTTGCGAAGGATGTTAAACAACCCCAATAAAAAATATAATATATATATATACACACACACACACAAACTCAGAATGGTCCCAAAGTTAGATCCTATCTGCTTTGCAGATAGCTAGTGAGGGAAGCTATATTTTGGGGCTTCTTTGCGAGAAACCCGGTGCCAACGTTGGGCTTTCCATCATGAAAAAAAAAAAAACTAGTATTTGTCATTTATCATTACTTATTCGAACTATATTGGATGTAATTTCCCAGAAGAGTTCCTTGTTCCATGCACAGTCTGTGTTTAACATATATATATATATATATATATATATATATATGAATAGAAACGACGTAAATAAGGAGCGTCTCTGCACACGGGGAAGAGAAATAACGAATAAATGAAAAATGAGGCATCCAACCGGCAATTGGAAGGCCCTGGGTTCGATTCCTGGGCGGTTCGCCTCATTTTTCATTTATTCGTTATTTCTCTTCCCCGTGTGCAGAGACGCTCCTTATTTACGTCGTTTCTATTCATTTATATACTGCGTGGTCATTGCAGTTAAATGCATATATATATATATATATATATATATATATATATATATATATATATATATTAATGACACACTTCTCTTCAAGCATCTCTTCAACGACACCTTCAGGCATTTTCGAAGATTCATTTTTGCCTTCACGAGAATTCGTTTTTCGCTTGCTAACACAATATTTCTCTCCCTTGAAGAAAACTCTCGTATCTCTCGTCAGTCTGCTGGCAACCACAACCTATTTGGGTCTATATTAATTCCTTAACTTAAATAATAATAAATTCAATCATATGGCTAATGTTATTTCCGTGAACTATTCAATTTACCATTTTGTATTTGTCCTTTTGTTATCAATATTAATTAGTAACTTAAGTACTTTTCTTACTGCACAATTACTGTACATATATTTAGTCAAACATTCAGTTCAAATCTCATTTATTCAGTGAACTTATATTCGGTCAATTGTAACCTTTTCGTGCGTTTATCATTTACTTATTTTGTTTAAATAACCCTATGTGGACAGAATTTTCTGTAGGGTTAAGTTATGAATGCGTGAAAGGTCAGACATTTGTTACAGTTTTCCATATTAGTGGGCCGGTCAAAAATTGAAAAGTCCTCTAGAAAAACCTTAAATAATAATTAGTATTGAGGATTCCAAACAAGATGTGGATGGATGCCACTCTCAATTTTGGGTTTGAAGGTCCCATATAAGGTTACAAAAGTCAAATTCTGAAAAATTCCGAATTTTTGCATTTCAGTGGTGGCTCAATGTAACAACGTGTTTAAAGGTGTATCATTAGCACATAAAGCATATTTTTATGATTTTATAGATAATAATTGAATGTAACTATGACTCTGAATGTCTTTATTTCCATTAAAACTACATTTAGCATGCTGGGTGAGGTGCGCATGTGCCTACTACTACCATAGTACAAGTAATAGCATACTTTCACATGTTGAATATTTTCAATGCACTGGCTGGCCAGACATTGGTTTGGTATATGGAATTAAAAGAGTGCAGACAGTGCCAGATGGTAAAATAATAATAATAATAATAATACTGCTAAAGGATAGGTATGTTTCGAATTGTTTCACTATATCTGTGGCTACTACATACTGCCATTCCCACTTGTCTTTGCAGATAGGGAGCTCATCAGCAATGGACCCTGTAGCTGTCATCAAGCGCGAGAGGAAACGTCAGGATGTCAGTGAGGATTGTTGCTTCTTCTGCCAAAGCAGTGCTGGTGACCTGCGCACAGCATCAGCAGAAGGAAAAGCAAGAACTATGACTGTGGGCGATGAGAGAAAGAACCTGGGAGATACCTACTATCTTGATGTTTTACAAAGACTGGAAAGTCACTCCAAGAATGATTTCAATGCATTGGAACTCAAGTGGCATAAATCATGCTACTCTTTATTCACCTCTGAAGGCAAACTCAAATGGCTGCGAAGTCAGCAACAGACCATGGGTGCATCGGCGACCACAAAAAGTGCAGGCTCTCAGGCTTTTCCCCCAAAGCGTAGACGTTCAACACCAGTGATTGACTGGGCCCTCTGCATGCTTTGCCAGAAGAAGACCACAAAGAAAAGGTACAGGATGGAGACAATGGAGAAGTCAGATGACTTGATCCAGCGTGCCAAACACGACCCTGTCATGAGCATACGTTGTCAGCGGTGAGTGATGTGATTGCAGTTGAAGGCTGACCTAGCCTTGTTTCTGTCTAACGTCATCACTGAGAAGGGCAGAGATCTTCAAGAAAGATGTCAGCTGGTGACAGGGGGTGGTTTCTCTGAAGCCACTGAAGTACGGTCAACCAGGCGACATGACGTTCCACTGTATAGCAACCATGAAGAGGCGAACACCAGTCTCATCCTTCACTGATGTGATGCAGCGTCCCAGGGCTATGAACGAATACTGGTAGTGTGCAGAGATACTGATGTAATGGTGCTGCTGATTCACTTCGTTTGCACCAAGGTCGCTGAAGTGTGGATGCTGTGCGGAACGGCCAAGAACCGAAAATGCTACCCCGTGCACGATGTATTCAAGAGTTTGTCGCTCCCAGTCAGGGACAACCTGGTCAGCTTCCACGCTTTGACCGGGTGTGACACAGTCTCGTCCTTCAGTGGTCATGGAAAAAAGAAGTGTTGGAAGGTGTTCAGTGACCACCCACTCCTGCTGCACGCCAGTGGTCGAGATAGGAATATCGCAGATGGTGAGAAGTTTGTGTGTCATTTGTATGGCACCCCGGAACAACACAGTTGATGACACCAGAGTTCACCTTTCTGGAAAGGCCAAGACGACTCTGGAAATACTCCCACCGACAAAGGATGCCCTGAAGCTCCACGACAAGCGGGCAAACTATCAGACCAAAATATGGCTCCAGGCTGACAAAGAGCACGTATATGTTGAAGATCCGGTGGACACTTCAGCCTGGAAGTTGGAAGATGGGAGCCTCGTACCAGTGTGGACAAGACTTCCTCCAATCCCTAAAGCCTGCCTGGAGCTTGTTGCTTGTGGTTGCAAGAAAAAGTGCAAGACAGCTAGATGCAACTGCTTCAGGAAAAGGATGAAGTGTACGACAGCTTGTAGTTGTGACGATACCGGTTGCTGTAACCCAGCTGGACAGTAGATCTATGTCTCTTTTCCGAGCTGAAATCGAGAGAAGCTGGAATGTGCTGTAAGGAACTAATAACTCTGTTCTTAAGTAATTGCGAGCCACACAATTGTGACTGTCAGTGCAGCAACTGCTGCATTTCGGTGCTGTTCATCAAGAAACGTGAACTTGTAGATGTTACTAGTGTGTAAACTGTATAGTTATGGGGCTATATTTACTGCTTTGTGATTTAGTTGTGATAATTCTTATTAGGCACTAATCATGTTAAAATAAATTGTTTTGACAAACAGACTTACTCAATGTTTTTCTTCGCCAATTAAAATAAAAAAATCACAAATTTTTAGCACAATTTCGGTCGTGATTAACTTGAATTTGACCTTGAGTTGGTAATTCGTATGGAATAAGCGTGTCATCACACTTCTTTATCACTAAGTGTGGCAAAATGAAACATTTGGTCAAACCAATTGGCTCAGAATATTTTTTTTAAATTAAAATTAGAAAATATAATTTTTTGCACAGTTTGACCTCGAAAATGACCTTCAAAGCCAAAAGCGAGAGTGGCATCCACCTGCATTTTATTCCTCACCCACAGGTACATTGATTTAGCATGGGTGCCAGCTATTAACAAAAAACGCCGTTCAAAGTCGATTTTTGAATTTTGGCCGGTCCACTATATAGGGTTAAAAGAAAACCCACGAAGCTTATTAATCTCCTTTATTAGTGACATTGGATCTTTTCCGTTCTACCCCAGCAACAATTTCTAGTGTAGTTTTACTTGCTGAATTCAATAATATATATATTTTATTTTGGAGAAAGTATTCGTGCTTTAATTAGTTATGGTTATAATTATTAATTTTTTTCTCTCTTTTGTAGATATTGTTATGGATGATAAATGGAATTTCATAAACATAGTTAAGGAAATAACGTTCTACCCCAGCCTTCTTTAGTTAACCTTATAAGGCTAACTAACGAAAATATCACGAACTAACCTAACCAATCGTCAAGGGCGTACAGTTGATTTAGCTAAACAAAGGAACGAGAGACATTGGAGAACATCTAGAAATATGATAGATTCTTATTTATGTGAATTTCTGTGGAGGAGAAGACAAAAAGGAAAGGACATTTTAATTGAAATCTTAAATGCAATCTCTACTTTTAAATAAAATAAACGGACTATAACTCTTTTGTTATTAATTTCTCCAAAATAAGATATATATTATTGAATTCAGCAAGTAAAACTACAGTAGAAAATAATATATAATTTCATTTTTTGTTGCTGGGGTAGAACGGAAAAGAGCCGTGACATTTATCTACTTTTGATCGAATGATCAATGATGACCCATCAAGCAAACATTAATTAACTTAATCTAATTAGTAACCTGTGGTTGTATATACAGTACTTGGTAACCTCGTAGCAGTTCCGTGTGTTGGTCTCTCTTTACAAGTAGGTCAAGCTGGTGGCCCCGCCTCTAGGCCTGTCTTGGTGGAGGACCGAGTTGTTCTCTTGCAATCTCCACCGCACATAGCCAAGTACACCCGAATCATCTTGTACCGTCCTGAGTCCATCTAGTCTTCTTTTGAAGATTTCAACTTTGACCCCTATAACATTCCTGAAGTCCCTTGAAATCTGGTTAAAAAGTCTTGGTCCCCTGACAACCAAGCTATTTTCCTTCAGTGATGAAGCGGTCCCTTGTCGGCCCTTTAATTTGGAAACACTACACAGTCTGCCTTTCCTATTTTCCAGTGTTGTTTGGCTGGTAATTGCGTTTAGTTTGTGGTTTAGTTCCAGTTTTTCGATCATTTTCCATATGTAGATTGTAGTATACCTCTCTCTTCTTCTTTCCAGGGAGTACAAATTTAGTTTACGTAGTCTTTCCCAGTAGTTGAGTTATTTGCAGTCATCAATCTTAGCTGTAAAATGTCTCGAATTTCTTCTAGTTTATTTAATTTCTTCCTTTTTATATGGAGACGTCAAGAGTGAGCAGTATTCAAGTTTTGGTATGATCAGTGTTTTCAGCAGGGGAATCATTTCTGTCTTTTCCATTCTTTTCAAAGGTTCTTAGTACCTGTCCCGTGACTCTTTTTACCTTGTTTATCGCTATCCGATTTTGTGTCTCGAATTTCGCATCATTGGTCTCTGAATTTCCTGTCTATCTGGAGCATAATATGCAGTCTGTTTAAGTTCCTCATTTCTACCATATCCAAGAGCTGAAATTTCTCGGTGTTAAATGTCATGTTGTTCTCTTCTGACCATTTATATATTCTGTTTGTGTCTTTCTGCAAGGTCTCCACCTTTTTGCATCACTGATTTTTCTGTTGATCTTTGTATCGTTGCAAAGGATGTTGCTGTACTAGCGTGTGTCAATTTTAGTAAAATCAACAATTCAAAACTACTAATGCTCAAATGATGTCATATTATCTAGCAAACTTAGAAATATCTTTAGCGTTGTTTAAAAAAGCCATTTACCTACTTATATTTGACCATAAAGGTTTGAAATATAACCTAAATATGACTGTAGCATCATATATCAATGTGCCATTGTTATGTGTGTCAACTTTGGTTATTTTTGGTGCGCAGTATGGTTTCTAAGTTTCACATAGTCACAAATGCTGGAGTTTTGATTGTGAATGCATGTGTTTTCCCTTCTTTTTGACAATTTTGATTACTTCGTAATGTAAATATTGTGTAATTCAAAGTATTCGAAATGTTATGTGTAACCCAAACTTTCTGTATATTTTGATATGATAGATATATGAAATTGTCATTACTTTGAATAATTAAGTCTTGTACCTATAACAACACAACCTTTTATCTGAGCTTATAGGAAGATATTAAGAATTTCAATTAACTTAATTTTATATAATCTTAATCAGTAGGCCTATCCAAATTTCAATGACAATTCTTTTGTTCACAGGTCCACAGGATGAGTCAGAAAGAAATCAGAACCCGAAGCAAATCAAGTTGTCACCTAAGTCATTTGGTGGGGACTGGGAGGGAACTTCCCCCTGCTGAGCTGCCCACAGCCAGAGATCTGCTGAGGTATGGTTTGTTGAGGAGAGAGATGAGTGAGGAAGACAGGAGGAATTACCCAGTTAATGACCTGATTAACAACGGCATTGTTCCAGGGCTACTGGCTCAGTGGAGAAAGGCCAACGCTCTATTCACAGGGCCTGTAATCAACACTGAGGTCAGGATCAAGGCTAAAGTGAAGGCACTGTGGGATGAGGCAGTGAAGGTGTCCATTGGCAATGTGAAGCTAGAGGTCAAAGATAGGTTCATGATGAAACTGGTCAAATTGGTGGACATCCTGACCTGTCACTGTGTGATCAGGAGCTGCAGTGAGCTTGGGTGCAACCCTGTCTGCAACAGTGAGGTTCACATTGACTGCAGCTGCAGGAGCGAGCAGAAGATACCAGTGCAGGAGCTTGCCTTCATTAAAGGTCAGAGAGAAAAGGTGGGAAGTGTGGGGGTACACCAGATGGGTCTAGCTGATCACCCTGAGATCAGGAGACAGGAAGCAGTGCGCTGCAGAGAGAGGATTAGAGAAAGAAGGCCGAGGAGAAGAGGAGGAAGGCAGAGGAGTCAGCCAAGAAAGAAGAGGAGTTGAGGGAGGAGTCACTGCTGGAGATGGAGTTGGAGGAGACTGGAGATATACTGGAGGAGGCAGGGAGGAGAGAGGACGAAGACATCATACCAGAGGCTGCGACAACTTCTTCCTTGCCTGTGGCTAAGAAGAAATACAACACTTAAGATATTACCAACATAGCTCTGGCTAGCTTGAGACATCACACTAGGCTGAGAGAGACTGCAGAGATTGCCACTGCTGCCTGGATTGATGCTGGTCTTATCACAGAGTTTAACACAGCACTGGTGATTGACCACAACAAGGTGAGGAGGGCTCAGGAGAGACTGACTAAGGAGCTGGTCAAGAAGTTTGATGAAGAGATTAGGGAAAATGGCATCACCTGTATCTACTTTGATGGGAAAAGAGATGACACCAAAGTGATGATGGAAGCTGAGGGCAGTGACAGGCAGTTTCCTGGCCTCATTAAGGAAGAACACTGCACAGTGTGCAATGAACCAGGTGGGAAATATTTGTGGCATTTTGTACCAGAGGAAGCTGCAGAGGAGAGAAGTCATGCTGAAGTCATTGCTGATCATCTGGTGAACTGGCTAAGAGAGAGAGGAGCAGACTAGACCCTTTTGGCCATAGGAGGTGACAGTACTAATGTGAATACTGGCTGGGAGGGAGGAGTAATGCATTATGTGGAGGCCAAGCTCAGCAGGAAGTTGGTGTGGATTGTCTGTGACTTGTACAATGGGGAGCTGAGTCTCAGACACCTGGTGACTGCACTGGATGGCAAGACATTGAGCAACAACAAGTGGTCTGGGCCCCTAGGGAAGATGTTAGACACTACCACTGAGCTGGAGATCAACCCAAACTTCGCGAGGATCACTGTTGGTCCTCCTCTACCCCATCTCAGTCAGGAGGTAGTCAAGGACCTCAGCACAGACATATTAACCTGTGCCATCAGATCGGGAGAGGTACCTCAGAGTCTAGCTCTCCTGGAGATTGGGCCAGTCTGTCACAGTAGGTGGGTCACCACGGCTCTAAGGTTCTGCAGATTGTGGATTTCCAAACATGGGCTGAAGGGTAGGAACTTGAAGAATCTGAGGATAATTGTGGAATTCTTAGTGGGAGTCTACATGCCAAACTGGTTCAACATCAAGTTAAATCACAACTGGGTGGAGGGTCCCAGGCATGTACTGTACCAGCTGGAGCTGCTCAGAAGTCGGAAGAAGGAGGTGATAAGAATAGTGATGCCTACAGTGAAGAGATCAGCTTGGTATGCACACTCTGAGGCTGTGCTCCAGGCTATGCTGTGCAGTGAGGTGGAGGAGGAGAGGAGGGAGGCAGTGAAGAGGATACTGGAAATCAAAGGTGAAGGAGATGAGGACACACAGGTAGGAGATTGCAGTGTCAGACCGAGGAAGACTCCTGGCATCAACCCAGATGCCGCCAAATTCTCGGAGCATATTGACTGGAACTCTGGCGTGACTGAGCCTCCTCTGACCTGCTCCCTCACCACTGCTGCAATCAAAGAGTTTCTGGATAGACCAATGGAAGTTCCTGCATGGCCCTCACACACACAGTCAGTAGAGAGGTGTGTAAGGATGACAACTGAAGCAGCACAACATGTTTACTCACAAGAGAGGAAGGAGGCGTACATCAGTGGCTAGGTGGCCAGTAGGGAGGTCATGTCCAGGAGCAAGAGCAAGGCAGACATGGCATCCTTGGCAAAGTTCAAGAAACCTATCTATATTTCTAAGTTTTAATATTGAAATACGATCAAAATGTCTTTAATTGTATGTATGTAAAATGTAGTTATACATGGCATCCTTGGCAAAGTTCAAGAAACCTATCTATATTTCTAAGTTTTAATATTGAAATACAATCAAAATGTCTTTAATTGTATGTAATGTATGTAAAATGTAGTTTACAATAAAAAAAATACTTTCAAAAATTGCTGATTTTTCGTAAATTTCAACTTCAAATATAAGTAGCTTAGGAGTGGTCAAATCTGGATTTTAAAGCCATATTTGATTTAGCACATAAAAATGCATCATTTGGTCACTAGTATTTGAAAATCTAAAGATTTCACTTTGCTCCCTAAAATTGACACACCCTATTGCTGTACTGTTGCTGTTTACTTCACTGTCTATGTCTGTTAGCATGATAATAATTAGGAGTGGGACCAAAACAGTTCCTCGTGGTACTGAGCTGCGTCCTTCTGATTCTGATGATAATATAACTTGAATTTTTACGACCTATAGATGTTCCCTGAGGAAGTTGTAGATGCATTTTCCCACTTTGTCTCTGTCTTTTTTTGTTTCATTTTATGTGCTACTATATCATGATCACATTTGTCGAATGCTTTAGCAAAATGCATGTACACGACATCGTAGTTTTCATTACCTTCCAGTATATCTAGAATGTTGTTATCGTTGTTATTTGTTGTAGTTATAGTTATAAGTCGTGATCGTAATCCGTGCTGATTTTCGTTGAATCTTTCCAGTATCTCCAAGAAGTCATAAATTTTCTCTCTAACTATTCTTTCAAATACTTTGGTGAGATGAGACGTCAATGACACTGGTCTATAGTTCTTTGCTTGAGATCTATCCCCTCCCTTTATATATAGGGACAATGTTTGCTCTTTTCAAGATGCTCGGTATTTCTCAGTGTCTAGGGATCTTCTCCATATCCAGTATAAAGGTGTAGCTATTTCATTTTCACAGTTTTTAATCAATAATGCGTTCCATTTGTCCGGAACTGCAGCTGAATGTGATTTTATTTGGTCTATAGCTCGCGGTACATCTTCTGGGGTAAAATCAAAATCTATTATATAATCTTCTTGCAATTTCTCTTCAAAGAATGCATCTATGTCAGGTATCGCTTTGTCACTTTTTGGGGTACTGAAGACTGATTCATATTGGACTCTCAATATTTCAGATAGTTCTTTAAGACCGTCGGTTGGTCCATTATTTCCTTTCCTTAAGGGCCCGATAGTGGCGCGCGTTTTTGTTTTCCTTTTCGCATAGCTATCCAAGTATTTTGGATTTTCCACAATTAACTAACTTCTCCGCTCCTTTCTTTCTTTAGTAGAATATTGTTCGCTTTTTCCTCTCGAACCAGTTCCTCTTTCCTTTTGGCTGTGCTTTCGGAGCATATTTTTCTAAAATTCCCAGCGTCTTTTCTTCCAAGGTTGATAGCATTCCTACAGTTGTTCTATTATCTAAAACTGTTCTCCACTCTATTTGAGCCATGTGTGATCTGATTGCTTCTCAATTTATAGTATTGGAGTTTAAGTTAAAACTCCCAAATTTGCTTCTTTTTTCAGTATGTGTATTGTCTTTTAATGTTGTCACCATATTTGTTGATATCGCGATTATGTTGTGGTCTGAGATAATAGTTGGGGTTATTTTTACATCAGCAATCAAGTTCGTGTTATTTGTGAATACCAATCTAGGCAGTTATTTTTTATTTGGTGTTTTCTGTTATCTCCTGTGTCAACATAAACTCGTTTCTGAGAAACCAACATTCTTGCTTGCTCCTGGTCTTCTCTTGTGCCCCCCTTGTCCTGGTATATATATATATATATATATATATATATATATATATATATATATATATATATATATATATATATATATTTCTACCCACCTTTTGTATTTAATAAGTGGGAAAGTAAAGTCTCAGTAGAGTATTATACTGAAGGATGGAGAGTTTACAGACTTTTTTATGTTTCTGATATCATGTGTGGCGTCCGAGAATTTTTCAGTTGGAGTATTTGGAGGTCTATAGATGACTATCAGTATCACGTCTAGTTTTTCTATTTTCACTGCTAGAGTTGCACGTACTGTAGCTGTTTGATTTACTTATTACCGTCTCTGTCATATGACTCACGTACATATATAGTAAAGTAGGGCGGGTCGTACTCAGGTGACAACATGAATCTGAAGGAAATCCTACCATCAGGGGTGTCTAAATTATGTGCTTTACATGGGGAATTCAAATATGAGCTTCTTTTTTGGATAGGATAACTCTAACCTACATCATTTTGTATTTCTAAATTGCCAATTTTACCCTTTTGAACCCCTTTATAATATATTAAAAGATATAAGGTAAATCATTTATATTGACAAGGCCAAATCAACTTTACATATATTTATTAATAGGTGTTATTTTATTTATTTGTCGGGTTCAAAATCCCAGCTGAGCCGTGAACGGCCAAATTCTAAAGGGCCAGTTCTATCTGAAGCCCAAGTTAAGCTAAATTAAAACTTACGGATTTGAGATCCTATTAGGTCCTACCTCACTGTAACCTCAGGGTTGCTGACTCGATGCGGGCCTACCTTAGACCTTAGTTACATGAATTTACTGTAAACAAAAGGGGTACTATTTATGGTCTTCTTTCTCAACCTTTCAACAACAACGCAACCTGGACTATTGCACGATGCAACAATCTTGTATCTAAACAACCAAACTGAATTGCAAGAGAGCTCTCTAACCGACCACACCCTGTACGTACGACATCCCACAAACGAGTAGAAAAGACGCGCAGCGCCCCAAAATGATGCCACCAGCGTCCCAAACACTGATGCCACAAGAGCCCAAAAATGCTAGCTCTTATTAAGTGAATTTTTCACTAACCTTACAATTATGAGATGGATATATATACACCTTAACTTAATATATACAAGCAATGCTGCATCAATCAGCTTAGTCATCATATCGCCTTGGGACAAGAAATCCAGAAATTTATATATTTTTAACACATATTAAACATGATAAACATAAATAAAAGTGTGTTTTTAAAAAATTTGTCCGATTTCATTGAAATAGATAGTTAATTCTGGGACACCCGGTATTAATTCTCTCACCATACAATTTACAAATGCAGTACCAGTCCATGCAGGCAAGACAATTGTTTACTGCAAGTTTTCGTAATTAGAAATGTACTTTCTTTGCCTTCTCTCTAGCAAAGTGGTAAATGATTCTGATGAAATTTAAAGTACGGGCTGATTAGCTTTCAATTACAATGGTTCCCAGATCTGTCAGTCGGTCTTGGGCATTGGTGGACCGCAGATAATATTTTATCTGTTTCAGTTTGACTATGATAATCTCTATAAAATGTATGTTCATTAATTATATTTCCTCTCTGTTATTTAATCAATTGCTTTATTAATATTTTTAGATTTTATACCCCCTCTTTCCGGGCCCCCTAGAGGTCCGGACCCGGGATTTATCCCTGCTTCCCCCGCCCTCTCGGCGGCCCTGTGTATATATATATATATATATATATATATATATATATGGGAATAGCAGGCAGAGTGGGCAAATGGATGTACAGTTTCCTCAGGGAAGGCAGCAAGCCGTAACAATCCAAAGTATATCATCATTAGAATCGGAAGTACTGTACGCAGCTCAGTTCCACAGGGAACAGTATTTATCCACTCCTATTCATTATCATACCAACAGACATAGACAATAAAGTAGAAGACAACAGTACAGTAACATCCTTTGCTGATGATACAAAGATCAACAGAAAAATCAGCAATGCAGAAGAGATGGAAGCCCTACAGAAGGCCACAAACAGAATATACAAATGATCAGAAGACAGTAACGTGAATTTTAACACCGAAAAATTTCAGCTCTTGAGATAGGGAAGAAATGAAGAACTAAAGCAGACAGCATACTATGCCCAGATAGACAGGAAATTCAGAGAAGCACAAAAGCGATAGATTTGGGGGTTATAATGACCGATGATGCAAATTTGAAAAATAGAATCAGATAGCGATAAACAAGGCAAAAGGAGTTTCGGGACAGCAACTGAGAACCTTCATAAAGAAGGGACGAGAAGGTAATGATTTCCCTGTTGAAAGCACTGATAATAAAAAACTTGAATACTGCTCAGTCTTGACGTTTCCACGTAACATTTTGTAAACTTTAAATTGTATTTATTATTATTATTGATATTATTATTAATGTTGCTATTATTATTATTTATTATTATTATTATTATTATTATTTGGTATCACTGTTACTATTACTTGCACTTCACATTTTCTATGTAATAAATAAATTAAAGATCAAGACTACTCAATCTTGACGTCTCCATATAAAAAAGAAATTAATAAACCAGAAGTAGTCCAGAGAGATTTCACGGCCAAGACTGATGGCTGCAAAGAACTCAACTACTGGGAAAGACTATGCAAACTAAATCTGTATTCGCCACAAACTAGACTTTCGTGTGAAGCGAGACCGTCGCAAGGAACTTTTACCAGATACCAGATATATATTTCCCACTTAACGGAATCTTGAGGTTGTTCATATCCTGTCTTTATACTTTGGTATCTAAAAATAGATACCAATACAATATCTTCTCAGAATATTAATGTTAAAAATACGAAACACATTTTTTTTATATCCAAAATTTTCCTCCCGCCGATATCCTTAATTTGACCAAATTGTAAAAAAGAGCAAATCGCAAATTTTCAAAATGTGAATTTAGTCTCTGTAGAATAATTTTTAAAATCCCAATAAGAAATTAGATTTAGATATTTAGTTATGAATTATCATTCGTTCCGTGTATTTCCCATGACATTCTCTTTCCTTTTAATGATTAATTTTTATAGTTATTGGATATGCGAAGTATAGTCCAATGTTCGCTTTCTTTATATTAAACTGGTGCTGAATACAAATAACCCTCATTTTTTTTATAACAAAAAATATGTATTAAAGCATTACTGAACTCATAATTGATGATTTCCCAGTTGTGTGCAGCGTCCATATATTAGAATTTTGTAACTTATTTGTTGCGCATGTGAGGGTAGACACCGAAAATAACGTCGATCAATGAAAGAAAGCCACCCACAGCATTCTTTAGTTAGCTTTATAAGGCTAACTAACGAAAATATAACGACCTAACCTAACCAATCGTCAAGGGTGTACAGTTGACCTAACGATTGGTTAGGTTAGGTCGTGATATTTTTGTTAGTTAGCCTTATAAAGCTAACTAAAGAAGGCTGGGGTGGCTTTCTGTCACTGATCGACATTATTTTTGGTGTCTACCCTCACATGCGCAACAAATAAGTTACAAAATTCTAATATATGGACGCTGCACACAACTGGGAAATCATCAATTATGAGTTCAGTAATGCTTTAATACATATTTTTTGTTATAAAAAAATGAGGGTTGAACTGCAAAGATATGTTGAGGGTAAATGCAAAAAACTTAACTTTTTTCTACGTGAAAGTCAAAATATGATAATAAAAACCCATTCTAATAGACAGAGTTTATTTCCACGACAGTTTCAATGCCCACTGGCATCCTCTTCGGGTGGATACAGAAAAACGAATGAACCAAAAACAAGAGGGAAAACAGTCCAGGGACCATTAAGAAATTCACACCTAGGTTAGATCCCGTTCTCCAGACACTGGAAGGGCATTTTTTATTAAAGGGACCCGCTTATAAGTACATTCGCACAAATTTAAAACTATCTTCTTGTTCTATACATACAGATTCTATTATTTTTTTACATAATTATTACATTTATTATTAAATTTATTACATTTAATATTGCATTATTATTTATTACAGAAATTATAAATTTATTATTACATTGATCATTACATTGTTGTTTATTATACAGAAATTATAAACCGAAAAACGAATGAAAAAGGCGAGAAGGAAACAATCCAGAGACCATTAAGAAATTCGCACCTAGGCTAGATCCAGTTCCCCCGACCCCAGAAGGGCATTTTTTATTAAAGGGTCCCGCTTATAAATACAGTACATTCGCACAAATTAAAACTATCTCCTTGTTCTATACATACAGATTCTATTATTTTGACATAATTACTGCATTTATTATTGCATTTACATTTTTTTAACATTTATTATTATTACCTTTACACTAATTATTACATTTATTTTATTACCGTTATTATTACATTTATTGCATTTATATTTATTTCCACATTTATTACTTCCATTATTACATTTACATTTATGTTTATTATTCCATTTACATTTTATTGAAAAAAAAACAACCCGAATGAACCAAATGCGAGTAAGGAAACAATCCAGAGACCTTTAAGAAATTCACACTTAGGTTAGAACCCGTTCACCCGACTCCGTAAGGGATTTTTTAACCAAGAATCTCATTAATGGGTCCAGTGTCGGGAGAACGGGATCTCACCTAGGTGCGAATTTCTTAATGGCCCATGGACTGTTTTCTCTCTTGTTTTTGGTTCATTCGTTTTTCTGTATCCACCCGAAGAGGATGCCAGTGGGCATCGAAACTGTCGTGGAAATAAACTCTCTCTATTAGAGTGGTTTTTTATTATCATATGTTGAAGGTAATTTATAGCTAACTATTTTACATGTTGAAATGAACCTTACTTCAGATCTGTAATTAACTTGAACAAGCTATCTAGTTTTTTACCTCTCTTTACCGACATTTACAATTTTCACGCTGTCTTACCTCGTAGTTAACTAAACCTACCATACTTCTTTATTCTTATATAAATTTGGACACCGAATATTAAAGAGAAACAAAACTTACTCAGTAACCAGTTTTCTATTTATAATATTCAGTCGATTCCTAAGCAATTAAGTTTAAAATTAAAAGCTAAATTTTTGCACTGTTGAATATATAAACAGAGAACTGAAATGGAAAATATGCGTATTCTTGTAAATTGAACTTAGTAAAGTAAGATTTATTTCTACCAAATGATAAACTAATCTCGAAATAGAAGGTTGGTGAAGCACAAAAAAAAAAAAAAATTGCTTTTAGGCAAAATGTTTTAACAATGGTTTTATTATCTTTATTTCATTCGCATGGCAACTTCATCCCCAGTTACTGTTCTGAACCTCGGCTGTTATACACTTGCAATGAGGTGTTATACAGATTGGGTCTCTGTTGCATTAAAAACACTAAGTGTCCGTTTTCTTCAATGTTACTCATTTTCAGAACACTCGCCAATCACTGTCTTCATAACACAATTCTGAGTAAAATCCAACGCCCGTATCTCAGTGGGTAACACTGTTTCCCTATCAGCGAAGTAACGATACTGAAGTTGGTAGCTCAATGGCTGATAATGCTGGTTAATACTAATCAAGGAATTAGCATAATGGACTACATTAGTCTGGCCAGAGCGGTGTGTCAGTTTCTGGCCATCATGATTGAAATTATTACTAAGTAAAAAATGAATGAAGCATAAATAAAAAAACTGAAACCATTTTCACTTTTGAAACATTAATTAAGATACTTTGCTTAATCGGTGCTTCTGTCTGTTTCGGGGAAAACGAGCTAAATTTTGATAAAATACCGTGTGTATGAAATGTGGTTTATTCATTATGATTTATCAGTATGTCATCGCCCTGACTGCTAGGAGAGGTCTACCTCGCAAAAGTTATTTCATAATCTTAATTTCTGGATAATTACTCAAGTATACCTAACCTATCTTATTCCATAGAAAGCGCCTATTTGATAAGATAGGCTTAATAAATAAATGGTGGCTGATTCAGCAGAAATCTCTCCTAATTTTACTGTACGTGGAGAGCCAATGGTACTTACGTATTAGCGGGACTACCAAAATGTTTATTATGTATTTTTGCGCCCGTCATTTTCGTTTAAACTAACGAAAATATCACAACTACATAATAAACAATTTGGTAGTCCCGATAATACGTAAGTACCGAGCCAATATCTAATGAAGTAGGTTCGGCCTATAGTTTATAGTTAGTGTCGCTTTGATCTGTCACTCCTATTTTATAATTTTTTATTTATTTCACTATCATTTTGGACATATATTAGGATAAAAATGGATAAATTACCGGTACATTATTTGGGATATTAGTTATTGAATGATTTAAAGCATCCAGAAATCACTAATATGGATGCAATATCTAAGAAAAAGTAATAAACGAAATATATGCGATATATATATATATATATATAATATATTATATATATATATATATATATGTAGCTACAACGAAATCATCAGACACTCGAAGATTCTCTCTTTGCCTTCTTAGTGACAACATTTCCTTATGGGCATAACGCTTCTCCTTTTTCACGAAAATGCCGTTTGTTCTCGTCAGAAAGGACCTCCGGGCATTACGTTTCCTATGCACCTCACCCAGCTACGGAAGTTCGGAACGTCTTGTCGCAGGCGAACAGCCGCCATGTAAAGACCATTATTAACGCCCTCTGTTGGGCATATCTTGCCATTCCCATTTTTACTGTTCTGTAAATACTCAGATTCATCATGCAGTTTCATTTCGTTAATCGCTAAATTACATTAGTAATTAGTAGGGCAGTCAAAAGTTGACCGAAAAAAATTAAAAAGTTGACCTTACGAATTGAAAAAATTGACTTATAAAGTTGCCTTTACTTTCAATAATAAAAACGATACTTTAATTACTTATTCTTGCTCTTCTACATCAGTTGACCGATTGTGGTAAATTATGAAGTATTTGCCGACATTTTCTGGCAAAAAATTGCGATCCTTACTTAATAATTTATTAAGCATGGAGAAAGATCTCTCTACAGCGGCAGTTGTTGGTTGACATTGCAAAAGCTGACCATAAACTGTTGGTGAGATTTCAGGTGTACTGAGGTTAATTATTTCACAAATACCATTTGTCTTGAGTCTTGTTTCAATGTATTGTTTGACTGACTGAATAAGACAAATACGAGCAGCTTCCAAAAAATTTACTTTATTTACCTCATTGCTATTTTTTGACCTAACAGGTAAAAGTTGACTTTTGGTTGACCTATTAACTTTGGTAATATACCCCCTACAGGTGTTTTTATTGCATTTTCAGTCGTTTCAGCGAAAAGTGCCCCATAGGAAACAATTTGACTTTATTGACTTTTGACCGCCCTAGTAATTACATTAGTGTCCTACTGTAATCAAGGCTGTCCTCATCAATTCATCCACTCTTCTTACTAAATAATTATTCAAGCTTTATAACTTTATTCATTGTTTTGTTTTAATGAAGAAAACGCGCTCTACTAATTTCCCAAATGAGTAACAATATTTATTTGATCTGTAAAGATCTGGTGACCTCGACCTTCAAGCAATTATTTAAGTAATCTAATTTACATTAATCATATTGCCAACTCTCTCTCTCTCTCTCTCTCTCTCTCTCTCTCTCTCTCTCTATATATATATATATATATATATATATATATATATACACACACACACACACACACACTTATAGTTTAAGTGGAAGTATGAAGAGTTAAACATCTTTTCATATAGAGCATCATTCCGCCCATACGCCCATTCCAGGGTACGAGCAGGTCGCAGCAGCATTTTCAAGCAAATAGGTTGGGGGGGGGGGGGGTCAAAATACTGACGAGGTTTCCGTACGTAGTTCATCACCACTGAAAGCAACAATGTTCTGTGTTTGTCTATCCAAACAAACAACCACATCCGTATTCAGTTTCTTGTAATTTTTGTTAGTTTGCATATATACAGGGTGGGCCGAAAGTCTGGATCCATAGGAAAATATTTATTTTAATACATAAATTACAACAAATGGTAAATACTTAAAATGAATATCAACTTTAACTCGTAAATGCGTATCCGTGATACTGTACAGTAGTTCGTACTCCAGTATAAATACTCAAATACTTTTTTTATTTCAGCCCAGAAATGGCTTCGAATCTAACAACAGAAGACCGGGTAGAACTTGTGCTCATGTACGCAAGACAGGGCGCTACACACAGAGAAGTTGCTACCGAATTCAATAGATATCATCCTGATAAGCATCCAGTAACACATGCGACTGTTGGCAAGTTGTTTAAACGTTTCAAAGAAACAGGAAGTGTACGTGATCGACGGCGTTCTGGTCGTCCAAAAACTGCAACTGATGAAAATACCTCTGCAATGGTATGTGAAACTTTAACGAATAGTCCAGTAAAGTCAAGAAGAAGATTATCAAATGAAACACGCATCTCGAGAACGTCAATTCGAAGAATTATTAAAAATCATAAATTCCATCCCTAAGTGTCTCGATGTCAGAGGCCGCCAATTTGAGCATTTGTTATAATTTGTTGTTTATACTGGAGTACGAACCACTGTACAGTATCACGGATACGCATTTACGAGTTAAAGTTGATATTCATTTTAAGTATTTACCATTTGTTGTAATTTATGTATTAAAATAAATATTTTCCTATGGATCCAGACTTTCGGCCCACCCTGTATATATATATATATATATATATATATACAGGGTGGGCAAAAAAAAACTGATGACGAAGATTTGCAAGCTGTTTTTGCACATAATAATGATCCAATAAACTTAAAATTTTCACACTATTAAATACACGCTTTTATAAGATTGTAGTAATATTTACTTCTATTTCTCTTTATTATTTCAGATTTCAGAAAGTAAAATATAACAAAGATCCCCTAAAATAAATGCAAAAATGCCTAAATACAGTGAAGAAGACGAAATGCTTATAAAGAATCTAAGGATTGGCCAAGGTCTGAACGCCAAGAGAATGATACAAATGTTCCGAAATAAACCGTGGACTGAATCAGGAGTTCAGTATATCATTAGAAAGTTTGATGAAACTGGAGATGTTAAGAGACGTGATGGAAGTGGTCGTCCCAAAAGTGCAAGAACTCAGGCAAATATTGACTTAGTGGAAGGTTATATCTTAAGTCAGGAAGGTAAACCAGGAACGCACGTTTCACCGAGGGAAATCGAAAAAGAAACAAGTATAAGTCGTAGTAGTGTTAGAAATATTGTGAAACACGATTTGTGTTTAAAAGCTTATAAACATATATCAGGGCAAAGTCTAATCGATGCCAATAAGGTTAGGCGGATGACATGTGCACAAAGCCTGATAAACAGATTCCAGGGTAACTTACTTAGAAGATTGGGGATTATTATTTCACATTGTACCACCGATTAACCACCAAAACGATCGGGTATACGCAAATGTTGCAAGAAAACGTGATTTTGCACCCGAGCGGTTAATAAAGGAAACATCTAACTTTTCGCCTAGCATTATGGTAGGAGCTTGCGTCTCAAAATTAGGCAAAACAAGAATTGTTGTGATTCAGCCACAAACCAAAATCAATGCACAATACTATTGTACACAGGTCCTTCCACAGTATTTGGATGATATTCGTCAGATTAGTGGAAATAATTTCACTTTCCAACAAGATGGAGCACCTGCACACAAGGCGAAGCGTACAATCGCGTATCTGGAACGAGAAACACCCTATTTCATTGAGCCGAACATGTGGCATCTCAATAGTCCAGATCTTACGCCGCTCGATTATGGCATTTGGGAAGCTTTAAAATCAAAAGTTTATACACCAGGTGAAAATATTCGCAACGTTGACGAGTAATGCCTTAAAGTGTTGGATGGCTGCAATCAGGTGTCTCAGCGATATATTAACATATGCATCGATGAGTGGATCCCGCGTTTAACCAAATGTATTCAACAAGAAGGGGGTCACACAGAACAATTTTTTTTTATATAAATTAAGGATTGATAAAGGAACATTTTTGTTAAGTTTAACAATCCTATCTTAATTTTTTTCAACAATAAATACATGTTTATGAGCGTCATTAGTTTTTTTTGCCCACCCTGTATATACTAAAAATGTAATTCAGCTTCAAAAAAGTCAGTTTGCTCTATTAAATATAATATAAACATGAAAATTTTGCTTAGAATCGTATAGTTGGACATAAGTAAATATATCAAAAGCATGAAATGAAAACTTAAGCAATAAAAGTATTTTCTGAAAAAGAAACCAAGAAGGAAACTTTCCCAGTAAAAAGTTCTCTTACAAAATCCATTTAATTTCTTTAATAAGAGTTTCTGTAATTGTCCAAGAATAAATTAAGAAACTAACAAGAACATTTTTAACTGAAACTTGTGGTGTGTGTGTGTGTGTGTGTGTGTGTGTGTGTGTGTGTGTGTGTGTGATTGTATACTTTGGCATAAGTCACTGTTGATGATGACAGGCTTGTCACTTTGCATTAACAGATCACATTGCTCAAATTATTGATTTGATTTGATGAATTTGTCAAATTTTCTAATTTGATGAATTTGTCAAATTTTCTAATTTGAAGAATTTGGACACTTTGCGCATTAAAAGTTCTATTTAAAAAATGTAGAAAATAAGAGAAAGTTAAAAATTTAAAACTTGATATGAATTTTTACGGAATGACAGTAAAAATATAAAATTTAAATTTTAGGATATTTGAATAAGGAACTCACATATTTCTAATAGGAAATAATTAGTCATTTGAACAAAGTTATTTCATTTTGGACGTTTGCCGACACAAATTTAGAAACTGAATTGAAACCTTTTCAACAGTTTTTGAATAGTAGTAAACGACTTAAAGATTGATTTAAAGAACACTCAGAGATAACAAGAAAATTCGTCTTTTTTGTGTGTAGGAAGGAGGGTCCAACGGAGAATGTTGGTTAGTTGGTTGCAAAGTCGGAATACACTGGGCCACACCCACCTTACGACACAGTCTATCGCAACTTCTGTAACCTAAGGTAGATCCTTCAGTAAGTTTTCGGTTTAAATTATTTTAACATTGCTTCTCAGTTTTAACAAAATTATATAGTGTCCACTGATAGAGATCGAGTTGTATATATAATATAAGACACTGTTCTGACCATAGATATGCAGATAGATAGACCTACTATTGAAAACTTAAACTGTGCACGTTGAGACCCTGATTTCCAGACTGTAACAAACCCACAAACCTTTCCGATACGCTAGCGTCTACCAACTGTTCGAGAAAAAGTAACTGTGTCAATACAGTGACGTCATGCCAAATTGTGTTTTAAATCTTTTGAATAGTTGTTCAAACTCAACTAAAGTAAAGTTAATATGTTAAAACTGAAGAGTATTCTAATTTTGGTATAATTAGTGTTTTCAGCAATGGAAACATTACATTCTTGTCCTTTCTTATGAAGGTACTCACTATATCGAGAATGACGTCATTTACTTTTTCTCAGAGAGTTGTTAGAAGCTAGCGCGTCGGAAAGGTTTGTGAGCTCGTGAAAGTCTGGACGTGGCGGAAAAACAGCCCACGAAAGAGCTGTTTAAATGAGGCAGCGTCCAATCTACCTCTATATGTCTGTGGTTCTGACCATGAAAATGTTCACAAAGCGAAAGGTTCTTGAAGGGTAAAAGATATTTTCCTAAAATCATGTCAGTTAAAAATTTTTACGGCAAAGAGAAAGAAAAATTATATTCTATATACATATAAAAAATAATTTCTAACAGAGTATAATTTTAGTTGTGATAAAAAGAAAAGTTGAATTGTCCGGAATTTGAGAAAGCTTTGTCCAGCTTTTAAAAAACTCAATCAGTGTTCTGATGTTAAAATGTTTACAAGAACACTAATAATTTTGTACCAATGAAGTTCTTACACCATTCGAAATTATTCTCCGAACACAACTTTCACTGCCACATTTCTCTATAGGTTAGATTAATTAGGTTAGGTTAGATTAAATGAAGTAAAAAGATGCCTTTATATCATATCTCGCAGATATTACATCAGTTTGCCTATCTATCATCTTATGTCAGTATGTTTGTCAGTTGTGTGTGTGTGTGTGTGTGTGTGTATATGTGTGTGTGTGTGTCTCTCTCTCTCTCTCTCTCTCTCTCTCTCTCTCTCTCTATATATATATATATATATATATATATATATGGTAAATATTAAGTTTCATGGAGGAAATTGGTCATATGGCAAATAACTAACCAATCTTAAACGACCACCTGACGATGTGTTATCTGGTTTCCGCGAAACGATGTGTTATCTGGTTTCCGCGAAACTTAATATATAGATATATATATATATATATATATATATATATATATATATATATCACAAATGTATATGCTATAAATGCATTTATCATTGTTATAACTCAATTTTCGAGCACTGTAAAATGCTGAACATGTCTGATAGCAGAAAAAGGACTTTCCAGAATTGGAGAGAGAATGCGTATAAGGGTGAAATTCCTTATTCAAATCATGGTTTCCGCCAGGTCTATAATTCATCACTGAGAAACTGCCATTCCGGCCTTATACTTAGGACTTGGTCAGAATATATAAATTATATATATACACACACACACACACATATATATATATGGGAATGAACTCAGAATGATTTCCTGAGGTTTTTTTATGATACACACAGACCGTGCATGGAACAAGGAACTCTTCTAGGAAAATTAAATCCACTATAGTCAGAATAAGTAATGGTAAATGACAAATACTATAGTTTTTTCTTTTTCATGATGCTAGCCCGACGTGGGCAACGGGTCACCAGCTATCTACAAAGCAGATAGGATCCAGCTTTGGGACAGGATGTAGGGTTTAAAGCAGCCTAGCCCAGCTACATTTAGAACCTCAATATAAGCAAAAGGCTCGCTGCCTTCACGTCAGGGAACCATTCTGAGTTCATTCTCATCATGAAACGGACATGTTATGTGCCTTGAAAAGTGGACGCTCAATTCTGCCAGTTGAGATTTAAGTTTTGGTTTTTGGCTAAAAATATAATAGTTACCCCTTTTTCTTTGATGTATTCAATCTGACGTGAAGGCAGCGAGTCTTTTGCATATATTGAGGTTCTAAATGTAGCTGGGCTACGCTGCTTTAAACCCTAGATCCTGTCCCAAAGCTGGATCCTATCTGCTTTGCAGATAGTTGGTGAGGGAAGCTATATTTATGGGACCTCTTTGCGAGTGACCCGTTGCCCACGTCGGGCTAGCATCATGAAAAAGAAAAAACTATAGTATTTGTCATTTACCATTACTTATTCGGACTATAGTGAATTTAATTTTCCTAGAAGAGTTCCTTGTGCCATGCACGGTCTGTGTGTATCACACATATATATATATATATATATATATATGTGTGTGTGTGTGTGTGTGTGTGTGTGTGGGCGTGTAGATATAAAAGCATGACCAAACATTTTTGCAGATGCATAATTTATCCCACTTAGCTATAACAGAATGAAAGTTAATAACAATCTGGTGACATTTCATCACCCGAGGAAACACATAGCGCTTCCAAGTAAGTCTAGAGGTGTTTTCATTTGTTGCTAACCCTCTGCACTGGAGCCAGTGGACAGCATTTAATTCACATCTATCTGACAAACACGAGTTTACCATTAGATGGACATTAGGGTTATGACTTTTTAATTTTTTGTCATAAATATTGTTTCCTGTATCATCAATCGATGAACGTTTGCTTGGAAACAATAAAAAAGGGCCTAATTCCTCAGCATTAAAAGAAAATGTCACCCCGAAAGCAAATATAGTATATTAGTATTATTAGTATATTAGTATTTTAAGCAATAAGTAAAACAATAATAGAGTAAATGTATAATATTGTATTTGTATAATTAATATGTATTGTATTTGTATAATTAATATGTATTGTATAGGTATAATGTTGTATAATATAATATATGTTTATGTATAATAATTGTGAAATAAACATGCAAATTTCTATTTATTATTTTATTAATTTTTTATTTTTTATTTTGGGGTGAAGTTTTTTCAAAATATATTGAAACGACTGTTATTTTCATTGTCAGGGGGCAAACGTTCATCGATGTATGATACAGGAACATGAGGTTATAAAATGTAATAACCCTAATGGACATATAAACTCTTAACTGCTCATTTTTTCATAGTTCAACTTTTATCATACTGTAGTTCAGTGGCAGCGCCCGCAACTTTTAATCAAGAGGTCCCGGGTTCGAATCCTGGTGAAGGATAATTTTTCATACATATATGAAAAGGAGCACCAGAGGCGCAATAAATATTCTACATTCTTTTATTGTACCAACGTTTCGGAACACACGGATTCCATCATCAGGGCTAAAACAGATATAAAACGATATAAAACCAATATAAAACAAATACAAAATTTTCTTAATAACTGATAAAATATTAAAAACTAAGACAATAAAAGCTAAAAAATCAAAATTACAAAACAATGAAATGAATAAATGAAATACAGTAGATCTGTAAATGACTTCAGAACTAAGATCTGATTTAATCTTGTAAATAAAAAGAGATTCCATGATTTTAAGCTTAAAATCAGAATTACCGCCAGCAAGTATACAGAAGTTTGGCTCGGAAATTGGATGGTTGTTGTTGCGAGTATTATTATTATGTATACGAGAATTCGATGCTTTGCTGAGTGGTTTGCTCGTACTGACTAATTTACCCAAATATTTATAAATACGAGAGATTTTAGATGTCTTTTAGTTTTTGTGTAGCTTAAAATAGTCTGAACAAATATTAAACGCTCTGTACGTCAAAGTGGAAATCAAATTACATTTAAAATTCAAAAGAATAAAAGTAAAGAAATTGTTGGTAAGCCCAGTAAATGCGGATTTGCGATACACGGAAGTTTCAAAAGAAGCGTCTGTTTTCGTTATTTTAATGTCCAAAAAGGACAGGAAATTCTCAGATTCGATTTCGGAAGTGAATTCCACGTTAGGGTGTTTCGAGTTAAGAGAGTCAAGAAACAAAAGAATGTGATCCGGAAATTTGAATAAAAGGAAAGTATCGTCAATATAGCTTCTCTAAACATCACTTGGCTTCGTGATGACAGAAAAATGCATAATCTATACGCCTTCAGACTGCTTACAATACTCGTTGTTAAATATAAAATTTTAATCCTCGACAGGGAATTTAAGTAATTCTTTGAGTTGATATCTATCAAAACTTTCCACTCTGTTGATATTACTGAAGAGTTTATTTATACACATAGTAATAGTTTCTGTAACTGGAACATCTATAAATAAAAAAACTTTGCGTGGTTTTGAGCGGAGTTGAGCGGTGTAACAAATAGCTCTTTCGCTCAGTCGCCTGTTATGATTGGCTGCTCGCGTAAAGTGGGTGGAGCTAATGTTTCTCGCTCAGTCGCCCGTTAGGGTTGGATCTATCAAGATGAGCGGCGTTAAAGATCACGAAGTGAGCACAAGCCCTACCCGTACGGTAGGGAGCCGAAGGCGCGGCTTGTTTGTATTTAAAACAAAAAGGCGCTGCTCACAAAAATCATGGACCAGTCTGAAAAATGCGCCCTGCGGAAATTCACATCTTTTTGTGTGCATGAAAATAAACCTATAAAAGAACAGACAAGAATAACACCCAAAAACCTTTGGTGTTAAGGATTCAAAGTTAAAAAATAAAGAATATTTAGTGGCAGTTTTTAGAAAGAAAACTCGTTATGCGCTTTAATGTTGTTTTGCAGATACAGTTACCACATGCCACTCTAAAACAGAACTCTAACAAAGAGAGCAACACAAAATTGCAAACGAAAGATAAGCACAAAATAACAGAATGTTCTTTTAATAGATTCACAGTAATAACTGAATCTATACACAGTATTAAAACCAAAAGTTAGCAGCTGACGAGAAAGCTTCTAGCAGTGGCTGTATCCTTCAGCGCGGGACACGTCAGCACGTCAACGTCATCGAAAAAACGTGGAACGTCAACGCGAAGAAGAAGCGATGTCAAACCGAAGAAATCAACGCGAAGAAGAGGCGATGTCAAACCGAAGACATCAACGCGCTGGTGGCCAAACTTCCTCAAATCTCCGTGCAGCAGGCAGTCTACGGTTGACCAGACTGGCAGTCGACGGCCTGTTGCGTGGCACGGTCAGAGTGCCGATCGGGTCCCGGGGCCGGACCTATACCAGCGTGCTATTTTTTCATTTACGGGGAGCAATTGCGTGCCAGACGTGCTCCCCGGACTACTCTTACTCTCTGGCGACATTAAGATTAATCCAGGCCCCACTACAACTTACACATGTCACCATACACAAAGACATAGACACAATAGGACCATGAGACAAATACAGAAGCATATTAACATATTACAGTACAACGTAGATGGCCTCACACACAAAATCATGCAGCTTAGGGAATTCGTACACAAACAAAACATTCACATAGCACTTATACAAGAAACGAAACTAAAACGCACACACAAAACACCCACCATCCCTGACTTCACCGCGATCCGTCAAGATCGTACTGGAGGTCACGGGGGTGGACTCATCACTTACATACGTAAAAGCATTAGCACACTGACGCCACCCAAAATATTACAAACACAATCCAAGCAGATAACACGATAGAAATACAGGCAGTTAACATTAAAACACGCGCAAAACACACCACCACACTCATCAACATTTACATCCCACCAGATAGTTCACCTCAGGTGCCGCCAATTTCAATCCACAGTTACACAATCTGGCCACTCTCACTAATGTCATCTTAGGAGGAGACTTCAACGCTAAAGACACTAGTTGGTACCTGCACAACCAAAACAACACCAGAGGCGCCAACATAGCCACACAACTAAACATCCTCTTCATTCTTTAACAACACAGAAGAACATTCACACATACCACATCAAGCAGGATACTCAAACTCCTCCCCAGATATAACGTTCTGTTCCCCCTCACTAGCAACACATACACAATGGAGAACAGAGAAACAATGTGCCATCAGACCACCTGCCCATCATCATTACAACATGTTCTACACTCTGCACCAACAGCCTTAGGTACACTTACAGAAATTACAAGAAAGCTGATTGGGAACAGTTCAAAATACAGACTGAAGAACAATTCACCACATTAAACAGCACACCCATCATAAACATCAATACAACACTCAAGACATTCAATCAGATCATCAGTAATGCAAACAAATACATACCGAAGGGAAACATTAGGAAATACAACCCAAATTACACTAAAGAAATAGCCCACCTCATAAGGCAACATAACAACCACAAACATAACACAAAAACACCACACACAGAAGCCATAAAACAGCAGATACAACAGCTCAACACAGAAATAAACAACAAACTTAAAGAAAAACAAACAGAAACATTTAGGGAATTCATAACAACACTAAACCACTCCACAGATACATTCAGGTTATACAAGACTATAAACAACATTATCCACTCTAACAGCGGCATTTACACCTCACACGTTGCTATGTGTCGCAGCCAAAATAATATCCCAACATATACAAAACAAGCTAACATTCTACAGTAGTCAATCACTACGCAAAGAAAGTCACCTAAACAGAGACAACAACCAGAAACACGCAGACAGACAAACAGCCAGACACAAGAAAACCTACAGACTCAACACAACCATTAAACCCTTCAATGCAGACCAGACCACCAACATCATCAAAAACATTAAGAATTCGAAGGCTACTGGACCAGACAACATATCTAACATACACCTTAAACACTTGGGCCCACAGAGGATACAAACTCTCACAAACATCAGCACATATTCATACCAACACTGTATTATTCCTAACATATGGAAACAAGTCAAATTATTACACTACTCAAACCAAACAAAAATTCAACAGAACCAGCTTCCAAAAGACCCATTACTTTACTATGCACACCTTCCAAAGCAACAGAAAGATTAATCTTACAAATCACCAACCCACACATACCACTATCGCCTACTCAACATGGATTCAGACCTCACCACTCAACCACGACATTACTCACTAACCTCACGCAGCACATCGTGGATGACATCAACTCTACACGAACAGCTCAACGTACACTATTAGCAACAATAGACATTAGTAAAGAATTTGATGCTATCCCGCGCTTCCCTCTCATAAACAAAATACTCAACACAAACATGCACAATAACACCAAAAGGTAGCTGAGCAACTATCTTTCAGGAAGATACTCACATGTCACATTTAATGGCAAGTTATCCAAAAACAAGCTTTTTCCGAACGGGGTCCCTCAAGGCTCTGTTCTTTCACCAACACTCTTCAACTTATACATGCATGACATTCCAACACCCATAGAAAACAAGCTTATCTTATCATCATATGCAGATGACATCATTCTAACATCCACCCACAACAACATCGACACCGCTACAAATAACCTATAAACATACATAAACAGTATACAAGAATGGCTCACACACAATAGACTCAAAGTAGCGCCCACAAAATCAACCATCACCTTGCTAACAAGCAACACAAAAGAACACCAGATAACTCCACAGCTTACACTAAACAACATCAACATTCCACACGCTCACAGGACCAAAATACTTGGGGTCACATACAACACATCATTATCTTTTGCAAACCACATTCAGGACATTAAAAACAAATGTACGTCAAGACTTAACACGATTAGGGTACTAACAGGCACAAACTTTGGACATCAGCAGGAAACAAAATCACTCATATACAAACAATATATTCACTTAGTTATGGACTATGCTAGCCCATGCTGGGCACCCATTATCTCAAGCACACACATAAACACCTTACAGGACATTACAAAACAACGCATTACGTATCATTACAGGATGTATTCAAACAACACCAATAGAACACTTGGACACAGAAACAAAAATACTGAAAATTAGGGAACATTTAAACATGAGGGGAACACAATTCATGGCAGAAACGACAACTAACCCACAACACCTTTGCCATTACATGTACAACCATGCACCAATACCTCGCACCATTAAGGTAACACCAGAGAGACATTATAACCAAATACTCCATTCCATACCACGCCCCACAGACATCACATAATACAGAAAACACATACACACACACACACACCTAACCCACAAAGCACTGACACGACTTCGTCCGAATGCGGTCCTAGGTGCGAAGCCGCCACCCATTGACAGGTCAGAGACCAGCCTGAGCAGATTGGATCGAGTTAATTTAGTACGATTCCGATGTGGACATCACTCCAACTTACAGACATGTAAACACCGACTAGACAACTCCACAGACAACACCTGCCACCTGTGCCAGGACATACCACAAACAATTGAACACATTATGACAGACTGTACCGCTCTAGCACAACAACGAACACAACACAACATCACTAGTGCGCGGAACCTCTGGTCCACTCCGGAGAGGGCGATCGGTTACCTGCGTGCCTCCGGCTTGCTCGATCAGGGTGGGCTGATCAGCTAACCACCACCAACAACAACAACTCTAAAACACCGAGACTAGAATTATCAAGTTTATAAACAGTCAGTCATCAAAACACCCCTGATGATTAATTTGTATTTAAAATCATGAAAAGTGATTCATGTTTTATTTTATATATTTTATATATAATATAAAGGAACAGTGTCCATATTAAAAATACATACTGAAACCAACGTATATCTTAACGTGTCATGGCCGAGTGGATAACGTGGCAACTCGCAAAAATTAGAATTTTCAGTGGCATCGGTTCGAATCTCACCAAGGTTAGGTAAATTTATTTCTAATATATTTAATCTTAAAAATTAAGTTGCTATTAGTATGTTAACATATAATTGGTATGCATGTAATCACACACGGTTAATTATATTAACTAAAATGGTATTTAACTGAAATTGCCTCCAATAGATTTAGCCACCCATTTCGATTAAATTATTCTCGAGGAATCACTTCCCCGAAAAGTATTTCATCAAATATCGAAGTGTAATTAAAAATGCTGTCATCACGTGAGGGCACTTATTCGATAAAACAAGTTCCCACATCTTGATGAAAATTCTGGTCTCAGTGTACATGTTAAAAGCTGCAGCTAAATATTTTTTGTTTTTTTTAACTGAATTTTTAACGCTAAATGTTTTCTGTGTTATCCTTGTCCTGTTTTTGTAAGGTATTATGCACTCAAAAAAAAAAATTGCCCTTCTATAGGACGCATTTTTCAGACTGATATGAAGTGATTGTTATTGGGAATAATATTGGAAGTAGAAATTTTGACAGATCATAAATGAAAGTTTGTATTGCTGATAAAATAGGTTTAAATGAACAATTTAGTTTATACACCGTAGGAAGCCCATACATAATACCTGCACGAGAACCAAAATCGAATATTTTAGAGAATACTGTACTTGAAATTACATTTTTTTTTTTAATTTTCTAAGAAATCGATTAATTTTGTCTACTTTAAAAAAAAAATTAAGTGTTATTATGTAATTATTATACCTTTTTTACTTGTTATTATGCAAGAAAATTTTGTATTTGTTTTATATTGGTCATTTTATCTGTTTTTAGCCGCGGTAATGGTGGAATCATTGTGTTTCGAAACGTTGGTACAATAAAAGAATGT
Organism: Bathynomus jamesi; assembly: GCA_023014485.1. Taxonomy (NCBI): domain Eukaryota; kingdom Metazoa; phylum Arthropoda; class Malacostraca; order Isopoda; family Cirolanidae; genus Bathynomus; species Bathynomus jamesi. The sequence continues at coordinate 370,697 of JAJOZX010001899.1, read as the reverse complement.
AGAATGTTTATTACATCTCTGGTACTCCTTTTCATTGTCAAACTGCGTTTTCCCCCCAATCAATAAGTCGCCAATATACTCGTTGTCCGAAAACTTTAGGCACCCTATATACAGGGTATCCCATAAGTCCGGCATCATAGGAAAAATAATAAAAAAAGGCAAAACAAAAGCTTTTATTTACAGAACGTGCTCAATATGTCCACCATTGTCTTCAATACACAAATTCAGACGTGATACCCAGTCAGCAAGCACACGGTGAATGATGTCAGGAGTAATGGTGTTACATGCCCCAATAATGCGCTGCCGCAAATGTTCAACACTCCTAATTTTCTCTGCGTATACCAGCGCTTTCAAGTGGCCCCAGAGATAAAATTCTAGTGGCGTGAGATCCGGGCTTCTAGCTTGCCATTCCACAGGCCCTCGACGTCCTATCCAATGACCAGGGAATTGTTGGTACAGGTATTCCCCTACTTGGGTGCTGTAATGTGCAGGAGCGCCGTCTTGCTGGAACCATGTTGGGAAATTTCCTTCTTCGTTCAAGACACTGGGAAATGCTTCTTCCTTGAGCGTACGTAGGTAGGTGCCTCCAGTAACATGTTCATCGAAAAAGAGGGGGGCCTATGATGCGATCCTTCCAAATGCCACACCATACCATCACCCGAGATGCACCGTGTTCCTTTGAAGAGGTATACCAGTGAGGGTTGGTGTTCTGTCGATTTACCTCACCATTTCCATAAAAAACAGCCTCGTCACTGAACAGAATGGTGGACGGGAAATTGGCATCCCGAGCATATTGTTCCGTAGCCCATTCACAAAATTCCATCCGTCGGTCGGGATCATCTTCGCTTAATTTCTGTAGGATCTGAAGTTTATATGGATGCCATTTGTGAGCCTGAAGAATGCGATGGATGCTACTTTTCGACACTCCTGTCTCGGCGGGCAATCGCCGAAAAGACTTATTGGGACTTCTGTTAAAATGAGCCAGGATAGCAGTCGCTGCATCATCGTCAGTGGACCTCCTTGAAGGTCCACTGCGTGGTTTATCTTCTATGGATCCTGTTTCCTTAAACTTTGCAACAAGTCTGCTAACACAACTCTGTGTTATTGGCTCGCGGTCTGGATGCAGTCTGTTAAATTCAGCAGCGGCCTCTCTTTGACTCCGATTTCCTATGAGTAGAATTATCTGGATTCGTTCTTCCTTGCTCACAAACATTATGGCCTGTAGAAAGAGAAAAATATGAATTATGGTTTGTAGAAATAGAAAAATATGAATTTCTCCTATGATGCCGGACTTATGGGACACCCTGTATATTTTTATAAATAAATTGTTTTTAAACTGGTAGTGAAAAGAAATAGATATAGAATTGTTCCCAAGCAAATGTTTATTAGGCAGTCAACAATAATCAATCAAAAATTAACCATTATCATGATACAACTGGTAATTACTGCAGTAAACAGTGTAAGCTTGAAGTAAAATTGTTTAGGCACCCTAACATTCAAAATTTTATAGCAGTATGTTCACTTTGGCAGAAGTCACAACACGGAGGCGTTTTCTATAGCCTTTGATTAAATGCTGGGTCTTTTCTTGTGCTATTTTTGTCCATTCTCCAATGCAAATATCCTCAAACTCCGTGGTATTAGATGGACCTCGAGCAAGAAGAGCATTTTCCGACTCCCTCTCCCTATCCCACAAACACTCAATAATATTGAGATCTGGTGACATGCTGGGCCACTCTACAAGTTTCATTTATTTCTTCTGGAAGAGTTTTTCTTGAATTTGAAGTATGCTTCGGATCATTGTCTTGTTGCAGCATCCATTTCCTTCCAAGTTTCAGATGTCTCACTGATAGCAATATATTCTCTCTTAATATTTGGTGATACTTCGCAAAATCCATCTTCCCTTCGATTCGAATTAAATTACCAGTTCCAGAAGAAGCAACACATCCCCATAACATGATAGAACTGCCACCATGTTTCACAGTAGGCAAAGTATTTTGTTCCTTGAATACTTCATTCTTCTTTCTCCAGACACATCTATTCTGGTTAGGTCCCCATAACTCAATCTTGGTTTTATTACTACATAAAATAATGCTATTCCATAGTTCCTCAGAAGCATCAACATGTTCTTTAGGAAACTTCAGCCATGGAAATGGTTTCTTTCGAGCAACACGGCCAGCATATTCATTCTTGCGCAAATAGCTGCTTATTGTTTGACAACTTACTACTACACTAACTGTGCCAAGAGTCATCTGTAAGTCTTTTGTTGCGATACGATGATCTTTAGCAACATCACGTACCATTTTTTGTGCTGTTCTACGAGAAAATTTACGTGGACAGCCAGATCTAGGTAATGTTGTGATCCCAAGATTTCTCCATTTGATAACAACATTGCGAACTGATGTTACAAGTATATTCAGGACTTGGAAATTCTCTTGTCGCTTTTTACAGACTTATAAAGACCTATCATTCTTTTTCTGAGGTCATCTGACAGCAGTTTTGAGGAACCCATCGTGTTTCTGAAAACAAGAAGAAATTAATTTAACATTGCTGCATTGCTGTCAGACATTCTGCATTTCTGCATAGACAAATAAGCAACTCATCACAAACATTTTACATGTTAAGTTGAGCTTTAAATATAGTATGTGCTCCACATTGCCCAGTATACATTATTGATAAGACCACAAACCATTTCATTTAGAAGAATCACTAAGGATGCCTAAACATTTCTGCATAAGAAAACACAAATTAGTTTTCCATTTTACTATGATACAGTTAGAAATGTATGTGAACTTAATACTAGGACGTTTAGGGACGATATAACTTGAAAAAGATCTTAAATCATTATAAGAGTGAGTCTTTATAGAGATTATGTTTCTTGATAATATGCATGGGGTGCCCAAATTTTTTGGACAACTGTATATGTTTATGACAACTGTATATGTGTAGTGGTTAGCGTTGCTGACTACGAATTCATCGGCCCCGGGATCGAGACCTGGTGACGGCAGACGGCGCGCAGCAAAACCCAGCTGTTCAGCCTCCCACACAATAAAAAAATTGGTTGGTAGATAAGTGGGTACCCTGGTAGCCTAGTGGTTAAGATGCTGGGATGCTGGTGGGACGTGGTTCGGATTCCACACTAAATTGTAGGTCTAAGGTGGAGTGACAAGCTTGACCTTCGTCAAAATGAACAATTCGGGCGGAAGCAAAACCAAAGGTTAACCAAAGGTATATGCAACTCCGGACCAAAACAATAGAATACTGTCTCAAATACGCTCATGACCATGATAATACCTTTAAGTTATACACCTCTGTGAGAAATATAATATTTGTGACGTCATTATGATAAAAAAGACAACTCTGTGTGCCAATTTAAAAAAAAAAAAAAAATAGCAAAAACCTTATTAAATAGTGAAAAGCTAATAGTAGACACTAGCGGAGCGACCCGGCGTTGCCGGGGTGGATGTTGAACGCTATATATATATATATATATATAATATATATATATATATATGCCCGGTTAGGTAAACTGGATGCCCGGTTAGGTGAATTGAATGCCCAGTTAGGTCAACTGAATGCCCGATTAGGTTAATTAAATGGCCGGTTAGGTCAACTGAATGCCCGATTAGATTAATTGAATGCCCGGGTACGTTAATTGAATGCCCGGTTAGGTTAATTGTACACCCTTGACGATTGGTTAGGTTAAGTCATGATATTTTCGTTAAAGCCAACGAAAATATCACGACTTAACCTAACCAATCGTCAAGGGCGTACAGATGACCTAACCTGGCATTCAATGAACCTAACCGGGTATTCAATAATAGCGGAGCGACCCGGCGTTGCCGGGGTGGATGTTGAAAGCTATATATATATATATGCCCGGTTAGGTAAACTGAATGCCCGGTTAGGTTAATTGAATGCCCAGTTAGGTCAACTGAATGCCCGATTAGGTTAATTAAATGGCCGGTTAGGTCAACTGAATGCCCGATTAGATTAATTGAATGCCAGGGTACGTTAATTGAATGCCCGGTTAGGTTAATTTTACACCCTTGACAATTGGTTAGGTTAAGTCATGATATTTTCGTTAAAGCCAACGAAAATATCACGACTTAACCTAACCAATCGTCAAGGGCGTACAGATGACCTAACCTGGTATTCAATGAACTTAAACGGGTATTCAATAATTTTACCATAGGTTTCGTAATGATCTTGATGACGTCATTTAATGTTTTAAAATTAAGTACTTAATTTATTAACACCCACGTGCACAACTTCGGGACCTAATCAATATGTGTGTGAAGTTTCATGTTTGTAACTGCTTCCATTTTGGAGTTATGGCTGATGGCCGGAACACACACACACACACACACACACATACACACACGTCTTTTTTTTATTATTATTATTATTATAGATAAACAATAGACTGGTATAAATTTATAACCGAAAGACTTCCGAAAATCGACAATTTTTGATAAAGAAAAGGGGAAAATTTGTTTTGTAGGCCTAGGTGGTCCGAAATTTTCATAAAATGGAAAATAATTGCTATTTTCTTACTTACAGCGGCAGGCATAATGATATTAGGATACCTAATAGAAATTTGGTAATATTTTAAAGTGGGGAAAATAAAAAATTTTCTAAAAGTGATCTTCAACTATAAAAGCGCATCAAATTAGATAACTTAATTAATGTATTTCTATGACAACTAAAAAATAGAATGATAAATCAATATCCTATCAAATTGTTTGTGTAGAGGTAAAATTATTTGTACAAAAGCCACAGTAATAAACGCACAAAAGTCACGGTAAATAATTTCGAGTGTGGCTCGTTTTAACTTTAAACTCGTGTTTATTTAAATTGCCCGTTTTAATTATGTAATTTTTTGTATTGAATCGATAAAGAAATCTTTTGTGAATCGAAAAATCTTTGTGAATCGAATGATATTAAATGTTTAGTAAATATTGACTTATTTTGTGCCAAAATTATGATGAAAAATGAAAAATTAAAAAATGCGTGTGCAGGTATGGGAAGAACTGTACCCCTAAAAGGGGGGAAGGAATTATGTTAGGGATTTTTTTTTTTAGCATGGGCACTGCACAATAAAAAGACGCATCGAATGGTGAAAACCTCATTGTTCTACACCAATTGTAGCGACCTGTAGGTGTGCGCAAAAAAACTGTTACATCTATATATAATATATATATATATATATAAGGCTTCATTTCTGAAATAGTGTATTAGACTAGCAAAAGATCGGCGCTACGTGCCGATTTTGCTAGATCTGCGGTGCTTGGACATTCGACCCAAACCGAATTGTGGGCCTACGGCGTATTTTATTTTGAACATCAATAGCCCTTTATCTGGATATCGTTCCCATTCCTCTCACCTTGGGCCTCAGTAATTGGGGTGCCTGTGGCCCTCCAATTACTGGCGAACCAATTATTCGGTCAATAAAACTACAGAAAAGAACGCAGCCATGAAAATCTAAAACTTCACAAATCTTGATACGATGAACTCGGATGTGAAGCTCAAGATTTTCATGACTGCGTTCTTTTCTATAGTTTTATTGACCAAATAATTGAACCGACAGTAATTTGGGGGTCGCAGGCCCCTAATTACTGGGGGTTCAATTATTTGGTCAATAAAACTATAGTCATGAAAATCTTAAGCTTCACAAATATTGACACAATGTGAAGCTCAAGATTTTCATTGCTGCGTTCTTTTCTATAGTTTTATCGCGGTGCTGGGGGCCCTCGGGCCCAGTAATTGGTGGTAGGGGGGGGGGGTCACACATATATTTTCGTTCATTACTTATCACCCCCATCCACCATACGAAGTTTGGTCGAAATCGGTTCAGAAACGTAAAAGTTTTTTCTGCGGACAGACAGGCAGACACATTTTTGCTAAATTATAATAGTAATGATGCCCGATTAGGTTAATTAAATGGCCGGTTCGGTCAACTGAATGCCAGATTAGGTTAATTGAATGCCCGGGTACGTTAATTGAATGCCCGGTTAGGTTAATTGTACACCCTTGACGATTGGTTAGGTTAAGTCATGATATTTTCGTTAAAGACAACGAAAATATCACGATTCAACCTAACCAATCGTCAAGGGCGTACAGATGACCTAACCTGGCATTCAATGAACCTAACCGGGTATTCAATAATTTTACCATAGGTTTCGTAATGATCTTGATGACGTCATTTAATGTTTTAACATTAATTATTTAATTGCTATTTTCTTACTTACAGCGACAGGCATAATGATATTAGGATACCTAATAGAAATTTTGTAATATTTTAAAGTGGGGAAAATAAATAATTTTCTAAAAATTATCTTCAACTATAAAAGAGCATCTAATCAGATAACTTAATTAATGTATTTCTATGACAACTAAAAAATAGAATGATAAATCAATATCCTATCAAATTGTTTGTGTATACTTAAAATTATTTGTACAAAAGCCACAGTAATAAAACGCACAAAAGTCACGGTAAATAATTTCGAGTGTGGCTCGTTTAACTTTAAACTCGTGTTTATTTAAATTGCCCGTTTTAATTATGTAATTTTTTGTATTGAATCGATAAAGAAATCTTTTGTGAATCGAAAAATCTTTTGTGAATCGAATGATATTAAATGTTTAGTAAATATTGACATATTTTGTGCCAAAATTATGATGAAAAATGAAAAATTAAAAAAATGCGTGTGCAGGCATGGGAAGAACTGTACCCCTAAAAGGGGGGGAAGGAATTATGTTAGGGATTTTTTTTTAGCATGGGCACTGCACAATAAAAAGACGCATCGAATGATGGAAACCGCATTGTTCTACATCAATTGTAGGACCTGTAGGTGTGCGCAAAAAAACTGTTACATATATATATATATATATATATATAAGGCTTCATTTCTGAAATAGTGTATTAGACTAGCAAAAGATCGGCGCTACGTGCCGATTTTGCTAGATCTGCGGTGCTTGGACATTCGACCCAAACCGAATTGTGGGCCTACGGCGTATTTTATTTTGAACATCAATAGCCCTTTATTTGGATATCGTTCCCATTCCTCTCACCTTGGGCCTCAGTAATTGGGGTGCCTGTGGCCCTCCAATTATTGGCGAACCAATTATTCGGTCAATAAAACTACAGAAAAAAACGCAGCCATGAAAATCTAAAACTTCACAAATCTTGATACGATGAACTCGGATGTGAAGCTCAAGATTTTCATGACTGCGTTCTTTTCTATAGTTTTATTGACCAAATAATTGAACCGACAGTAATTTGGGGGTCGCAGGCCCCTAATTACTGGGGGTTCAATTATTTGGTCAATAAAACTATAGTCATGAAAATCTTAAGCTTCACAAATATTGACACAATGTGAAGCCCAAGATTTTCATTGCTGCGTTCTTTTCTATAGTTTTATCGCGATGCTGGGGGCCCTCGGGCCCAGTAATTGGTGGCAGACACATTTTTGCTAAATTATAATAGGAATGATGCCCGATTAGGTTAATTAAATGGCCGGTTAGGTCAACTGAGTGCCCGATTAGATTAATTGAATGCCCGGGTACGTTAATTGAATGCCCGGTTAGGTTAATTGTACACCCTTGACGATTGGTTAGGTTAAGTCATGATATTTTCGTTAAAGCCAACGAAAATATCACGACTTAACCCAACCAATCGTCAAGGGCGTACAGATGACTAACCTGGCATTCAATGAACCTAACCGGGTATTCAATAATTTTACCATAGATTTCGTAATGATCTTGATGACGTCATTTAATGTTTTAAAATTAATTTTTTAATTGCTATTTTCTTACTTACAGCGACAGGCATAATGATATTAGGATACCTAATAGAAATTTTGTAATATTTTAAAGTGGGGAAAAAAATAATTTTCTAAAAATGATCTTCAACTATAAAAGAGCATCTAATCAGATAACTTAATTAACGTATTTCTATGACAACTAAAAAATAGAATGATAAATCAATATCCTATCAAATTGTTTGTGTATACGTAAAATTATTTGTACAAAAGCCACAGTAATAAAACGCACAAAAGTCACGGTAAATAATTTCGAGTGTGGCTCGTTTAACTTTAAACTCGTGTTTATTTAAATTTCCCGTTTTAATAATGTAATTTTTTGTATTGAATCTGTAGTGAATACTCTTATTTTAGTTTCAAGTTAAATGTTAATTTTACCGTCTTGAATTTCGGAATAGATATAAATTCATTTTAAATTAGTTACCCATCATAATTCAATTGTGAACCACATTAATACTAATTTTATGTATACTATATTATTTTATTGTATGTAAACATAATTAATTATATATCACAATTGTCAGTTAATTATTTATATTCAAATATTTATTTTAATCTAATACCATGTCCATTTTACAAATAGATATAATAGAAATCCAAGGGTTATATTTTCCACCTTTGGTACTGTCGCAGTTTCGCCTAACGGACTCAATACGGCTAGTGTGATAATCACTGGTTGGCACTTAACCAGCGGCAGTGCTTATGGCTACATCATCCAGGTTAACCTATACCGGATAGATGCGCTACGGTCCCAAGCCGTAGCTTGCCTAGGCCCAACGACGACGACGAAAACCAACAATTGGTGACTCCGGAGCTGGATTCCCCCCTTTTACCCGAACGACTAGGATTAGACTGTAACGTCGTTCGTGCCCATCACCCCCTTCACCCGAACGACTAGGACTAGACTGTAACGTCGTTCGTGCCCACCACTCCCTTCACCCGAGCGACTAGGATCAGACTGTAATGTCGCTCGTGCCCTCTGCCCCTCACCCCTGCCCGTGCGCTTTGTGCCTGCGCTCGTCTCAACCTCCACTCCTTCGTTGGGAACTTGTCGTCTTGCTTGTACGTCAGCAAGCATAGGAGAAGATGCCTGACGACGCTGGTGCCATCTCCCACTTGAGCGTAAAGCTCCCCGTCTTCTGGCCGGGTGATCCATTTATTTGGTTCCACCAAGTGGAATCACAATTCAACTTGGGAAGGATCACCGCTAGCAGGACGAAATACGATCATGTTTTGTCCTCTCTACCAGCGAGCATCATCTCTGAAGTCCGTGACGTCATCGTATCTACTTCCACGAGTGAGGACCCATACAACGATCTGAAGTCTGCCATCCTGTGCCGCACCACTGTCTCCGAGCGTGAGAAACTACATCAGTTAATCTCAAAAGAAGAACTTGGAGACCGTAAGCCCACTCAAATGCTGAGGGCTATGCAGTGCGCTCTAGGCGAACGCGCACAAACCTTCGATAAGGACATCTTTAGACAGTTGTTCTTGCAGAAACTTCCTCCATCAGCTCAGCGTGTCTTGGCCACTATGGATCCTGCTACTCCAGTTGATAAACTAGCAGAAACTGCCAACAAAGTAGTGGAGATTGACACAGCTCGGTCAACAACGTGAACACACAATCGGAACTGGAGTTGAAAGTGAAAGAGTTAAGTCAACAACTCAACCACGTTTGTTCTCTGCTACAAAATCAACGGCAAAGAAGCCATTCTCGGTCAAGATTTACGAAGAGGCATCATTCGAGTTCCGGGAAGATCTGCTTCTACCACTCGAAATTTGGAAAGAAGGCTAGGAAGTGCATCTCCCCTTGCAATTTTTCGTCGGAAAACCCCAGCAGCGAGTCCTAATGGCGTCTAGTACTCGCACTGCCAACCTGTTATTCATAAAGGACAGGAACTCTGGTGTCAATTTCTTGGTTGATACCGGAGCGTCAGTCAGTGTATTCCCTCAAAAATCTGGTCATACGCACTCGGAATCTCCGCCTCTATACGCTGCTAACGGTTCACGCATACCACGTACGGTACTCAGTCGCGTGAACTAAACTTGGGCCTTCACCGATCCTTCAAGTGGATTTTCATCTGTGCTCAAGTGCAGCATCCCATTATCGGCGCTGACTTCCTCCAGCATTTCAAACTCCTGGTGGATCTTGACAAGCGACGCTTATGCGACAGGCCACACTGCTTTCTGTTCTTGCCAAACAGGTTGCCCTTCCGGACGCCTCGAACTCTGCACTTTCCCTCGTTCCCCTAATTCCATGTACCAGTGCCTTTTCCAACGATATCCAGGAATTCTTCAACCGATGCAGATGGGTGATACCATTAAGCACACCATTACCCATCACATTAACAAAGGTCCCCCTGTGTTTGCAAACCCAGACGTCTTGCCCCGGACAAACTGAAAGCTGCCAAATCGGAATTCCAGCTTATGATCGATCTTGGGATAATAAGACCTTCCAAAAGCAGTTGGTCCTCTCCCCTACACCTGGTCCAGAAGAAGTCAGGAGACTGGAGACCATGTGGGATTACCGGTTTTTGAATTCGACAACCATCCCGGACCGATATCCGGTACCAAATGTCCAAGACTTTACTTCTCTTCTCCACGGCAAATCTATCTTCAGTAAAATAGACCTCGTTAAGGCTTCCCACATTCCCGTAGAGCCTTCGGATATTCCCAAGACTGCAGTTTGTACACCATTTGGGTTATTCGAATTTGTGAAGATGCCGTTCGGGCTACGGAATGCTGCGCAAACCTTTCAGAGGTTTATAGATGAGGTCACCAGAGGCTTAGACTTTGTTTATGCCTACATCGATGATTTGCTTGTGGCCAGCTCAACGGAAGAGGAACATAAGGAACATCTTTCACTCCTCTTTCAACGTTTAGAACAATACGGTGTTACTATTAATGCATCTAAGTGTGTGTTTGCACAGCCAACCTTGGAATTTCTTGGTCACACGATTTCGCAGCACGGAATTACCCCCCTTCAGGACAAGTGTGAAGTGATAAAAAATTACCCTATGCCAAATAATCAGCGTGAGTTACGGCGGTTTCTAGGTTTGGTAAATTATTACCACAAGTTCATTAAAAACTGTGCCAGTGTTCTTGCTCCTCTACACGCTATGATCACACACAAACGCAAGGTAACGAAATTAGTATGGTGTAGCGATAGTTTACAGGCGTTCGACAATGCCAAAAATGCTATCAATAGTGCATTGTCTCTGTCATTTCCTATCAGTGATGCCCCCCTAACTCTGACGGTCGATGCATCAGATGTTGCGATCGGTGGAGTGTTGGAACAAACCATTAACGGTCAACAAGCACCCATCGCGTTTTACTCGAAAAAGCTGCAGCCAGCCCAAACGCGTTATAGTGCTTTCGGACGTGAACTTCTTGCTATTTACTTAAACGTGAAGCATTTTCAACATTTCCTTGAAGGCCGAGAGTTTTGTGTTTTTACCGACCACAAACCTTTGGTCACTGTCTTCAATAAAAACAGCTGTAACCACTCTCCCAGAGTCATCAGGCAACTCGATTATATCTCGCAATTTACCACAGATATCCGCCACATCAAAGGTGTCTTGAACACTCCAGCGGATGCACTTTCAAGAATAGAGATTACTTCTGTTACCCTCAGCTCTACACTGTGGAATGCTATTGCACAGGATCAAGATAAGGATACGGAACTACAAGACCTGCTCAGAGAAGACTCCACTCACTCACTTTCCCTCAAGAAAATGAGTATGCCAGGATTGTCTGTGCCCCTCTATTGCGACGTATCAACAGCTGCTATTCGCCCTTATGTCCCTCCATGTCACAGACAAGCAGTCTTCACGGATCTTCATAAGCCCTCCCATCCTGGTATCCGTGCTTCGCAACACCTGGTTACCTCTCGCTTTTTTTGGCCCTCGATGCGGAAGGATGTCAAACATTGGACCAAAACGTGCCTTGCCTGCCAGCGTGCCAAAGTCCAAAGGCACACCAGGTCCCCCTTTGACGCATTTCCGCCCCCATCCCAGCGATTTGAGGTAATTCATGTAGACATTGTTGGCCCTCTTCCAGTGATTCAAGGCCAACGTTATCTGCTCACCTGTCTCGACCGCTTTTCCAGATGGCCTGAAGCCATCCCACTTCCTGATATCCAAGCGGACACTGTTGCAAGAGCCTTTCTTCATGGATGGGTATCAAGATTTGGATTGCCGACAAAAGTCATCACTGACCAAGGTCGCCAATTTGAGTCTTCGCTTTGGAAGAAGTTTACCAGCTTGTTGGGTACAGTACATGCGCATACCTGTGCGTATCATCCGCAAGCTAACGGCCTCGTCGAACGCTTCCATCGCCAGCTGAAGTCATCCCTTATGTGTCACGAAGACTCCCATTGGATGGATAAGCTTCCACTCGTTTTGCTTGGTATTCGCTCTGCATTTAAGAGTGATCTGAAGACTACAGCGGCTGAACTAGTCTATGGAACAACACTGCGGCTACCAGGTGGCTACTTCACTGCAGGGGATAAGTCATGTGATCCTACGGAATTCGCTCAAACACTTTCCTCTCACATGCAGTCCCTTCAGCCTGTCCCCCTCGATTGACAAGCCAACAGAACATCTTTGTTTCCCCAGCCCTCCAATCTTGTACCCACGTTTTCGTTCGTGTACCTGTCCCAAAACGGCCTCTCCAATGTCCATATGACGGACCCTATGAAGTTCTCCGACGTACGCGCAAATCATTCCTCATCCAGCGCGGTTCCAAGGTCGACAAGGTTTCTATCGATCGTCTTAAGCCTGCGTTTTTGGAATCAACCTTAAGCGAGGTACATGTAGCTACCAAAAAGGTTCAGCGGAAATCTGTGTCGTTCGGAACTCTTTGAACTTCCTCTCTGGTAGGGGAGTGTGTAGTGAATACTCTTATTTTAGTTTCAAGTTAAATGTTAATTTTACCGTCTTGAATTTCGGAATAGATATAAATTCATTTTAAATTAGTTACCCATCATAATTCAATTGTGAACCACATTAATACTAATTTTATGTATACTATATTATTTTATTGTATGTAAACATAATTAATTATATATCACATTGTCAGTTAATTATTTATATTCAAATATTTATTTTAATCTAATACCATGTCCATTTTACAAATAGATATAATAGAAATCCAAGGGTTATATTTTCCACCTTTGGTACTGTCGCAGTTTCGCCTAACGGACTCAATACGGCTAGTGAGATAATCACTGGTTGGCACTTAACCAGCGGCAGTGCTTATGGCTACATCATCCAGGTTAACCTATACCGGATAGATGCGCTACGGTCCCAAGCCGTAGCTTGCCTAGGCCCAACGACGACGACGAAAACCAACAAATCGATAAAGAAATCTTTTGTGAATCGAAAAATCTTTTGTGAATCGAGTGATATTAAATGTTTAGTAAATATTGACTTATTTTGTGCCAAAATTATGATGAAAAATGAAAAATTAAAAAAATGCGTGTGCAGGCATGGGAAGAACTGTACCCCTAAAAGGGGGGGAAGGAATTATGTTAGGGATTTTTTTTAGCATGGGCACTGCACAATAAAAAGACGCATCGAATGATGGAAACCGCATTGTTCTACACCAATTGTAGCGACCTGTAGATGTGCGCAAACAAACTGTTACATATATATATATGTATATATATATATATATATATATATATATAAGGCTTCATTTCTGAAATAGTGTATTAGACTAGCAAAAGATCGGCGCTACGTGCCGATTTTGCTAGATCTGCGGTGCTTGGACATTCGACCCAAACCGAATTGTGGGCCTACGGCGTATTTTATTTTGAATATCAATAGCCCTTTATTTGGATATCGTTCCCATTCCTCTCACCTTGGGCCTCAATAATTGGGGTGCCTGTGGCCCTCCAATTACTGGCGAACCAATTATTCGGTCAATAAAACTACAGAAAAGAACGCAGCCATGAAAATCTAAAACTTCACAAATCTTGATACGATGAACTCGGATGTGAAGCTCAAGATTTTCATGACTGCGTTCTTTTCTATAGTTTTATTGACCAAATAATTGAACCGACAGTAAGTTGGGGGTCGCAGGCCCCTAATTACTGGGGGTTCAATTATTTGGTCAATAAAACTATAGTCATGAAAATCTCAAGCTCCACAAATATTGACACATTGTGAAGCTCAAGATTTTCATTGCTGCGTTCTTTTCTATAGTTTTATCGCGATGCTGGGGGCCCTCGGGCCCAGTAATTGGTGGCAGACACATTTTTGCTAAATTATAATAGGAATGATGCCCGATTAGGTTAATTAAATGGCCGGTTAGGTCAACTGAGTGCCCGATTAGATTAATTGAATGCCCGGGTACGTTAATTGAATGCCCGGTTAGGTTAATTGTACACCCTTGACGATTGGTTAGGTTAAGTCATGATATTTTCGTTAAAGCCAACGAAAATATCACGACTTAACCCAACCAATCGTCAAGGGCGTACAGATGACCTAACCTGGCATTCAATGAACCTAACCGGGTATTCAATAATTTTACCATAGATTTCGTAATGATCTTGATGACGTCATTTAATGTTTTAAAATTAATTTTTTAATTGCTATTTTCTTACTTACAGCGACAGGCATAATGATATTAGGATACCTAATAGAAATTTTGTAATATTTTAAAGTGGGGAAAATAAATAATTTTCTAAAAATGATCTTCAACTATAAAAGAGCATCTAATCAGATAACTTAATTAACGTATTTCTATGACAACTAAAAAATAGAATGATAAATCAATATCCTATCAAATTGTTTGTGTATACGTAAAATTATTTGTACAAAAGCCACAGCAATAAAACGCACAAAAGTCACGGTAAATAATTTCGAGTGTGGCTCGTTTAACTTTAAACTCGTGTTTATTTAAATTGCCCCTTTTAATTATGTAATTTTTTGTATTGAATCGATAAAGAAATCTTTTATGAATCGAAAAGTGTTAAAATTATAACAAATATCAAAATATTTTGTATAAAAATCATTGAATTTTAAAATATCAAAATATTTTGTATAAAAATCATTGAATTTTAAAAATATCAAAATATTTTGTATAAAAATCATTGAATTTTAAAAATGCATGTTTGTTTTTAATTTTTTGCAAAAAGTTCTTTATGAATTTTAAAAATATATACTTTTTTTAAATTGAATCGATAAATAAATCTTTTTTGAATCGAATGATATTAAATGGTTAGTAAATATTGACTTATTTTGTGCCAAAATTATGATTAAAAATGAAAAATTAAAAAAATCCGTGTACAGGCATGGGAAGAACTGTACCCCTAAGAGGGGGGAAGGAATTATGTTAGGGAATTTTTTTTAGCAAGGGCACTGCACAATAAAAAGACGCATCGAATGGTGAAAACCGCATTGTTCTACACCAATTGTAGCGACCTGTAGGCGTGCGCAAAAAAACTGTTACATATATATATATATATATATATATATATATATAAGGTTTCATTTCTGAAATAGTATATTAGATGATGATGTTAAGTGCACAACATAGGGTGTCCACTTCAAATCATGATGCAAAGGTCCCCTTTGGTATGGAAGTTCCTTTGGGCCATAGGAAAGAATTTATTCAAAGACACAAGTTGTATCTATGCTTAGACATGCTTAATTTTATGCCTAATCAGCATAAATTATGCTAATTACTGTATTTCTAACTTTTGAACCAATTAACTTAGAAACATGTGTGTGATGACTCATTTTCAGCTAAATTCAGCATGAGAAATCCATTTCTGAGGTTATTATGGGGTTTGGATGTCATTTTGACCCCCAAAATCAAATATGGCCCCTGGCCGCCATGTTGAAATTGGGGATTTTCCGCAGTTTCCAAACTGACGGAGTGAGACATCCCAAAATAACCTGAAACCCCAAAATAACCTCAGAAATGGCTTTCTCATACTGAATTTAGCTGAAAACGAGTCATCACACACGTTTTTAAGTTCTGTCACCTTTAGAAATACAATTTCATGTTTCAGATTCACAGTAATTAATCCGAAATGAGTGACTCTAAAAGCACGCCTGCCATCATGGACACTCGCGACTGGAGCTTATGCTTCATATGTCAGTCAGACAAAAGCTATGAACCGACTAAGAATCCTTCATCATCTGTGAAATTGAAAAACAAACCTGAGAGACTTTCAGCCTCTTATAAAGAAGTTATGGACAACATCCAGGAGCTCAAGGAATTAGGGGAGTTGCCTGACTTTGTAGTCGTAGATGACATTGGTGGCGGTGCTGGTGGCGGTGCTCAGAATGTAGTGCAGCTGATGATGTCTAATCAAGTAGTGTGGCACAAAGGTTGCAGGAATGCCGTCGACAATTAAAAAGTACAGAGAGCGAGGAAAAAGCATCAAGGGCAAGAGTCAGTTAGCCCGGTGAAAACAAACTCGCTGCATGAACAGTGGTTCCAGGTCCATCACACAGGCTTCACCCTCACCCTCTACATCTTCGAACGAACCAGTCGACACTCCATGCCTCTTCTGTGACGAAGTGGGCAACAAGAAAGAGCTGAGGAAGGCCTCCACTCTTGGCTTGGATAAGAAAGTCAATGATTGCGCTCGAGTGTTAGGTGACAAACGTCTGTTGGCTAAACTTCCTGCCGGTGAAATGGTCGCTATTAATGCCGTCTATCATCGTGTGTGCCTGACTCGGCTCTACAGGAAAGCGGCGACGGTCGGATGTGAAACGACTGAGAGTCATGCGACTCAGGTGATCCGAGCACATGTTCTCAACGAGTTACTTGACTTTATTAAAGATAATCGTGTTTCAGGGACGTCACTGGCAATGGCTGACTTGACGGCCCTCTATGACAAGCGCCTCGCCGCTCTCGGTTACGATACAACACGCCTTCCAGAGGATATTGAGCGCATGATTCCTGACATCAGGTGATACCAATGAATCGTTGCTGGTCTCTTGTTTTCGACGACGACCTAAGCAAAGCTCTAGTTGATATAGAAAACAATACATCAACTGAAGTCTCCACCCTCCACAAAGCAGCCAAGATCCTCCGGCGAGATTATTTCCACATGAAGCAGGCTTTCACAAGCTCCTTCTCAATCTCATGTGAAGCTGAATCCATCCCGCCCACGTTGAACATGCTTCTTGATGGACTAGGTAGCGATGAGCCGGCTCCTGATTCTGAGAAGTCCGAGGTTGCAACATCCATCGGGCAGCAGATCATCTTCAACTCTGTTGGACGCAGTTCCAAGAAACCTGGGAGTGTTCCTCGTCACATCAAGGAGAGAGAAACACCAGCATCGCTGTATCTGTCTATGAATCTACAACTTCAAACTGGCCGTGAATCTCTAATCGATGCTGTGCATCAACGAGGACTGTGCGTCTCGTACGACCGTTTGAGAGTGTTGAGCACCGACATCGCGAATTCAGTCATCGGTCACTGGGAACAGGTCGGTGTGGTAGTGCCACCTCAGACTGTCAAGGACGTGTTCACTACAGGCGGTTTTGACAACATCGACAACAACCCTTCCTCTACGATGGCAAAATCAGCCCTCCATGGAAACATGCATCAGCATTCAGCAGCACTTCTCTTCAGACAGCCAACAAGTCAAGAATCTCTCCGACATCCTCAATCCAGCTGAGATGGGGAAGAAGGCTGTGAGGTCCTTGCCAGCTATATACACGACCATGGATCTGGATGTCTCGCTGCCAAACGATGAAGTACTGCACGTTCCTGCCTGAAGACCAACAGTCATCCTCTTCCGGCTTCGCGCTCTCTCACCAACATCATTGAAGAAGGCTACGGGTGGTTGGAGCGAGTCAGAAGCCTTCTATCCAAACAAAGCCTCGAAGCCGGTGAATGGATCTCATGGGCCGCGTACTATGCCAGCATCACAGAGCATCCGGCTATTCCCCCAGCCAAGTCATACATGCTGTCTCTGTTCACCGAGTCTCCCAACAGCCCTACCATGGTTTGGCATGGGATGAAAGTCATCCGCCAGGCGATCAGCTACATCAATCCTGGTCAGACACCAGTCATGGTAGCTGATCAACCCCTCTTCATGCTGGCCAAGAAACTTCAGTGGAAGTACCCCTAGACAGAGCATGGCGAGGACTCCTATCTGGTGTTGTTGGGGGCGATGCATACTGAGAAGATGCTGTGGAGTGTGTCTGGTGACTGGTTGGATGGTAGTGGGTGGACTACAGCAATCACCAACAGCGGTATCTCGACCAGCGGCAAAGCTCAGTCCTTCAATGGCGTCCATCACATCTGCAGAACTCGGTACATGCATCAGATGTCGGTAGCTGCTCTCTACGTGCTTATGAAGAAGGCTTATGATAAGTATGTGGAGAAGGCGACGAATGCTGATGATTATGATGGTGTCTCTGCTGATGCCGAGTCGAATGACCTCATCGCTCTGCCCTTTGACGAATGGCTCAAGCAGCTGTGTGCCTCGCAGCCCCAAGCAGATTACTGGTTCAAGCCCATGGAGCTGGATTTTCTCATTCTTCAGGTAAGACAGGTTCTTCATGTCATGTTTTTGTCTCACTCGCTAACGTACTACCCTTAAGCAACGAATGCAAGGCTCATTCATGTTTTGTCTCATTCTCATTGTTAGCCAAAGACTATGATACATTCCTCCACAAAATCCGAGTGTTTCATATGGGTCTATTCATGTATTTTTCAGTTTGTCAATTCGTGTCGCACAGCTGACTTCTTGCTCTACATGGAGACTCTTGATTCTCTGATGCCGTGGGTCTTCGCGGTGGATGATACCCACTATGCTCGGAACCTGCCCATCCATCTCCGTGATATGACAACACTGGAAGAACGCCATCAGTGTGGACACGTGTGGGGTAATACGCTCATCAAAGCTCAAGCTCCAGTCTCTCCAACGGACTGGGGATGGCAGCAAGAATCCCCCGGCTCTGCGCCAACTCCAGTCTACACCACAACTCCCACTATTTCGCGGGACATACCAGAGCTTGTCATTTGCCAGTGTAAGACAGACTGTAAGGCTCCTTGTAAGTGCTACGTGCAGGGACAGCCCTGCATGTATCTCTGTAGATGTAAAGGTTCGTGCTCCCACACTGGTAAGACGAGTGAGGCACAGATAGATGAGGAATCAGGTTAGTGCTGAACAAAGAATGTCATGAATGTGCTTACATTGTCACAACATTGTGTGATGATATATTTGAGTCGGCTAGTTATTGGTCGAGTATACTATGTATCAATTATACTATTTAGATACCACAGAACTTGTAAATTTACCATTCAATTTGCAACTCTTGTTTCCATGCCTCTAAATTCTGTTTTCATAAATTTTATCAAAATGTCAACTTTGTGTATCATTTCCCGGATTTGACCTTTAAATGCATTCCAAATGTAAAATTGATGCCAGACATGAGTTCAGCGACCTCAAATTAGCTGGAAAACATGTATCATAATAGTTTCTATGACAAACGGTTCCTTGGCTCTGAGTCGGCCATGTTTTCCAATATGGCCGACGGCGGCCATCTTGGATTTAAGATACAACTTGTGTCTTTGGACAATTTCTTCCTATGGCCCTAAGGAACTTCCATACCAAAGGGGACCTTTGCATCATGATTTGAAGTGGAAAGTCACTTAGCATGTCTACTATAATGCGACGTACCAAACTATTAGATCTTGTCATGTGTTACAAAAAAAAAAAGAATAAATTCATTATGTTTACTGAGTACTGCCAATATCTTAAACTCTTATCAAAGACTTTTTAACTCTACGTCTTAGTATTTAGTTGGTTCACCCTTAGGTCAGATTATGGCCTCCAATCGACGTGGCATCGAGTCGACAAGCTTCTTGCATTCTTCTGTAGTTATCGATTGCCAGGTTGCATCGAACACCTCTTCAGTTCAATAAGTGTTCCTGGTTTACGCTTTTGGACCTTATGCTCAGCAATATTCCAGAGATTTTCGACTGGATTAAGATCGGAAGAATTTAGAATATCCGTAGAACACTTATGGAAAAACTATACATGCCTGTCATACTCTTTACATTATAGTTCACAACAAAGCCTAATTCAGACACAGGGCTAAACACGCTTACAATATAATATCGTATACGGTACCTTTATTTCATAATTAAATAAAAATTACTAATTTATTGTATTAAATAACTACAAAATTGCCTCGGGATTGGCAAGAAAGCCAATTGGAAATGGGAAAATTGCTAAAGGTAGAAAAAATAGGTAGGCACTGGGCCTACATAATAACAAGCAAAACATTTTTTTTTTCATATCAAAATTTTCCATCACTGACTCATGAAGATATGAAAATATGAAAATTATAGGTCTGGAATTTTCCGTTTGCAAACTAAGCAAAATTTAAGACAAAAGATTTATAGCTTAGAGCTGTCTAGTTACAAGCGTTGCTGTAGGCAAGGGAGATGTGTTTAATCTTCTTACAAGTTCTGAGTGAAACACTGATAAAAGAAAATAATAAAACTAAAGGATAGGCCTATCCCCTCGTGTAATTAGGCATAGTTAATTGCATGTATTAATTAGACTGAGCAAACTCCTTACATAACTTATCGCCTACATTGAGAGAGAGGAGTGATAGGCAACCGCGCGACCTACAACCAGAAGCAAGATTCAACGAAATAAGAAGCTATGGTGGTTTCCTATTTTGCCATTAGGCAGCATTAAATACCTAAAGCAAATAAAGTTAATAACAACTAAAAAACACTACTTAATAAGACCTTTTGAAGACCTACACAAAAACACAACTTTTACGAAAAAACATAGGCTTTTTGCAGTCAACTCTAGGCATTAAATCTGCCGGAAATTTTCACCTGATTGTCAGGTTGATAGCAATCAACTCAAGGACTGTACAGTTTTTTCACAACACTTGATTATCCTGTTTCGTCATCCTTGAATTAAGGACGATTTAAAAACATCAAAAGATGCGTGAATGGATGGCCCACGAGTATTCACCACATCTTCAAATTTCACAGAGTACCATTTCAAAAAGGTACAACAAGGAATATTAGAAGCATCCGTTATCGTTAAAAAGATGATTATGGTACACTCGAACCCTGTTAATTCGACACTTTCAGGGCTCTACCCTTGTCGAATAGTCCGGAAGGTACGAATTAACCAGACAGTACGAAATTAATTGAATATTTCGAACTTTTGTATGAAGTATCGAAGTATTTGTACACAAAATTTGTTGGGTATTTTAACATTATATACGAATGCGTGGTGTATTTCTTAAATCTACTGTCCACACATACAAAGACTGCATGTGACAACATGAAGGCCACCATGGGCCACGTGGGTACAATTCGTACAACTATCGGATTATTTGTACATTGGCACCAAAAAGTTCGAAATATCTCGGGTATTTCGAAGGGTCGAAGAAGTGTATGAATTAACACGAAGTACGAAATAACGGAGTGCGAATTAATGGGGTTCGAGTGTACTTGACAGTAAAAACTTAAAAAGTTCAAAAGATATGCGCGTGTCCACGAGAGCTTATACACAGTGTCCAAACAGGAAAATCAAATTAAATTCATTCGAAAAAATCAAGGTGAATAATTGCTTTTATGTAAAATAGCATATATAATATATATATATATATATATATATATATATATATATATATATATATATATATATATATATATACAGTATACTTTTCTACTTATTTTTCACAACACATACATGCATCTTACACACTACATAATCTTTTCAAAATAAAAAAAAACAATGGCAACAACTTCAACAGCCTCGGAGTCCCCTGAGGAGGGGACCATAACATAAATGTCCCCACTCTGGCTGCTGATACCGGGAACGCAGACCTGGGTAGAGGGCTGGATCTGCTTTGCCCATTTGAGATATTCTAGGCCTCTGCATGATTCACTTTTCACAAACTTCTGCAACATTCGTGGCTTTCCTCAAATTTGTAATCTGTTAAACACCACCTCTCCTCCTCTAAACCTCACCTTCCCTTCTTCACTGAAACTCAGGTGTCTGGGGTGACTGAGAGCAACCACTTTTCTGTACCCTCTTACTTTCGCTATACTCAATTTCACTTCAAAGGTGGATGCTGCGTATATGTACGCAATGACCTAACATGCCACTTTCAAACTAAATACATCTGCGCTGTCTACCTTTCTCCTAATTCTACTGACTATCCAAAATTCTTTGACACCTCACTTCCAAAGTGGAATAGGTATACATTCTATCCCATTCCTATTTTGCTGAAATCTCCATTTTAGGAGATTTCAATGTCCACCACCAACACCTTTGGATTTCCTTCCATTTCAATGACACCCCTGGTGAACTAGCTTACAACTTCTCTATTCTGAATGACCTAGAACAGATTGTACAGCACCCTACTCGTATCCCCGATCGCCTTGGATTTATTTCTCACCTTTCATACTTCTTACTCTGTCAAACTTTTTTCTCCTTTGGGCAACTCCAACCACAATCTTATATCTGTTTCCAGTCCTATCGCTCCAATTCGGCCCTTGGATCCTCCCCAGAATCGTGCAAAATCTGTTCTTCGACTCGCCAAAAATTCTTTCATCAGACAAAAATCTAAAAACCTATCCAATTCTATTTCTTCTCGCTCTTTCAAGCACCAAGCCAAGAACCTCTCCAACAACTTTACTTCTTCTTTCCTTCCTCTTTACGCATTATGACCGCTTAGTTGCAGTCTCTTCTCCTGATAAAGCTGAATTCTTCACTCAAACTTTCGCCTCCAACTCAGCCCTGAACGATTCTGGTGCTGTTTCTCTATCTCCTTCTCACTCTGATTTAATTATGTTAGAAATTAGAATCTCATCGAAAGATGTTCTTTCTGCCCTATTTGGGCTCAACTTTCGGAAGGCGTACGTTCCTGATGGTGTTCCTCCTGTTGTTCTTAAGAACTGTGCTTTTGTGCAAACACTGTCGTCTTTGCCTTTCATCTGGTGCTTTTCCTTTTTGCTGGAAGTTTGTTTTCATTCAGCCTGTCCCTAAGAAGGGTGACTTCTCTCAACCCTCCAACTATCGTCCAATTGCTTTGATTTCTTGTCTTTCTAAAGTTTTTTAATCCATCCTTAATATGAAGATTCTTAAACACCTATCTTCTCACAATCTTCTTTCAGATCGTGAGTATGGGTTCCATAAGAGACGCTCCACTGGCGATCTTCTTTATCCTACTTTCGGTATTTCGTTGAAACCTTTTCTATTGCGTGAGACATATCAAACGCTTTGGATAAAATCTGGCACAAATCCTTAATATCCAAACTGCTGTTTGTATCCTTCTCAGCCCTCTGTCCTGTCACCCACTCTTTTCCTTGTCAATGATTTCTTAAGAGGTACTTCCTGTTCTATCCACTCATATGCCGATGACTCCACTTTTCACTTCTCCACCCACTTCACAAAGCGTCCCTCTCAACAGTCACTCCATGTTTGCGTGATGGAACTAACCTCTAATATTTATACTATCTCTGTTTTGGGCAGAGTAAACCTTGTGGCTTTCATTGCCTCAGGAACTTAGTTTCTTCATCTGTCTACTCGTCACAATCTTCCACAACACTATCCCCTTATCTTCAACAATACACAACTCAATCCTTCCCCTTCTCTTAACATTCTTTGTTTCCTTTTCTCGTGATCTTGACCGGAAAGTTTACATATACTCTCTTTCTAAAACAATATATATATATATATAATATATATATATATATATATATATACATATACACTGCAAACTTGGAGATACGAACAAAAGAGAGTTAAATGAAAAGAAAGTTTTCAAGTTCTAAAAACGTTTAATTTTTCTTCTTGGCTTATTACAGAAGAATCGGCAAGTAATCTTGATTGATGAATATTGTTAATCGAAACTGTAGGTAAATTAAAAGAATTAACACCGTGGTTTTATTACTGGAAAGGGAAACAAATCGTACGAGAGAGAGAGAGAGAGAGAGAGAGAGAGAGAGAGAGAGAGAGAGAGATGATGATGATGGGGTTGTTTAGTCACTTTCGCAACATCTAAAGTCATTGACGGAGGGGACCTACAGCTTAACGTAGGATCCGAACGACGGGTCGCTACATAATCTGGATGCAGAGGACGGTCTCCCATCCAACTACCATCCAAGCAGCTTTACAACACAGGCCACAACGTGTCCCGAGAGAGAGAGAGAGAGAGAGAGAGAGAGAGAGAGAGAGTCACGAATTAAAAACAAAATTACTTTTGATCTCGAACAAAGATCCAGAACCTTGCAACAAAGTTAACTTTATTTATTCGTCTGAACACTTTATAGCAGCGGTTCCCAACCTGGGGGGCGTTTGAGATTCCTAGGGGGGGGCGTGAGGTGGTCAACGGTCAACAAATGCCATTTAAATATACATATATTCCCAAAAATATATATGGGTACTTTACTTCGTTAGGGAAAACTTGACATCCGTCATCTCATAAACACATGAGCTTTGATGTTTTTTATTATTAATCTTATAATTATTTAGATTCCAGACGTCCATATGGAACTGATGAAAACTTTCGCCCTTTGGGTATGGGGGGCGCCATGGATACATGGTTGACCAAAGGGGGGCGCAGTGCCAAAAAGGTTAGGAACCCCTGTTTTATAGTATAATAGTGTGGAATTTTTTCCCTTCGCTGCTGAATTGAAGCATCTTGCCGGTAATTAAATCGGACCACGGTATGAAATTTTCTTTTCTTTCCGAGAAAATTTTCTTTATTATCTTTTCTTCTAACCAAATTTTAGTTTCTTCGAGCTAATCTAGAATACACCTTTGGGTTTTTTTGCTATTCATATCTCGTAGTTCGTATTAAGATGAACTTGGAAGAAGCACAATTTGAAGCACACCCACCCATTTTTCCTTGAGGGTGTACAACTGTACATAATTTATTTATTTCACATGTTTAATTGTAAAATGTTTAATTGTAAAATTGTGAGTATATGTGTGTGTGTGTGTGTGTGTGTGTGTGTGTGTGCGCGCGCGCGCGGCGTGAAAGTGAAATTAAAATGAGTGTGTACAAAATGACTCCTGATCAAACGAACAGGAATTGGATGAAACTTACGAAATTTTACAATGGGTCACAACTTGGTTACTGTTTACCGGGGTCCCTTTTAAAGTCCCCTTCAGCGTCAATGACATCAGATTGTAACCTCTGAGAAGTAAACCCCAATCACTCTTTAAAAATCTTATTGGGATACTTAAATCCGGTTAAATAGGCTAATTTAGTTCATGTTAGATTAAATTAGTATAGTTTAGTAAACTGCTTGTACTCATTAGGCTAGAATAGAAATGGAATAGCGATGAACCGGAACTCGAAGGAATAAGTAATACATGATTAGCAATTTCCAATTATTTCAAATGAAGATAAGTCGGATTCAATTTCCTTCTTCGACATCATCCATTATCTCTCTCTCTCTCTCTCTCTCTCTCTCTCTCTCTCTCTCTCTCTCTCTCTCTCTCTCACGCAGGATTATAAGGTGGTTGGAAAGGATACGAACAAGGGCCACAAAATTGATCCCTTCAATGAGACTACAAGACTACCACCGTAGTTTAATTCTGGTTATCTTAGAGACTAGGAGGTTTAACGGGCAGTTTATTCAAGTTTTGAAGATGCTCATTGAAATAGACAGAGCAGACTACAGGAAATTATTCTTATTTAATACCAATCCAACAAGAAATTTTGGCTTTAAATTGGAACTAAAAACATTTAGTATCTCCATCTGCAGTAATTTCTTCTCTTGCAAAATAATTAGTATCTGTAACCAACCAATAGTATGGGCAACCATCGAGCAACCCATTTTTTTATCACTTGCAAAAGTGATAAGTGGAAGAGACTTAAATTCGCCGTAGCAACAACGGATGATCACCCACGAAAAACTTTCATTCTCCACAAGAGACAAGTACACAAGGATGAATACAGGAACCACCGATATTCCTTTCCAGAAAGAGATTTTCTTTACTTTCGTGGTGGCAAAACACCGCGAAGTACGAACGACTCAATATAGCACTTGCCTCATGAACACCTTTCACGGAGGGAGACCCAAGTTGAAACTCAGCGACATTCAAAGAGTTGGCAGACATACACATAACAGAGAGCAAATTACAGAAAAATGCTCACACACACTTGCCTGTCTTGTTAGCATGCCTAAGAATAGAGTACATAAGTATTTAAGAGAATTACAAAAATTCCGAATGAACAACAAAAAAACTAAAAAAATGCATGGCGCGGATTAGGTGAGATAGAGTTGCGTTTCTGCTATAATTTTCTTTTTTCTCTTCTTTCTTTTAAGTGGTTGGGTGCACGTGACGGGAGAGGACATGGTGTGAAAAAGCTGCTTTTTGTTTTCAATCCCTGTTTCAAACTTTTTCCTGTAGAAGCATTTCTTCGCTCTGCCGGAAGTGGCCCACGCGGATGAGAGAGAAAGAGAGAGAGAGAGAGAGAGAGAGAGAGAGAGAGAGAGAGAGAGAGGAGCCTTACTTCTGTTTCTGCGTGATGGCTTTGCGCGTACGTGGGTGTAGACATAAAGAGTTTGACCTTTTCCTCTCTCTTAGTTCTTTTGAGGTTAGCCTGGAGTGGGCCACTGGGTCTTTCTTGACCCGATAATTTGGTAAATAGAGCCGTAAATATTTTGTATAAAATCAAAACCATATGTTCGAGGTTTTTATGACCTTTTCTGTACTCCCATGTGACGGGGAGGGAGCGGCGGGTGGGGAGAGAGCCTTATGCTTTTCTAACCAGTTTTCTACTGTTGCTAAAAGAATTAAAAAATAAAATGCACTAGTTTAATAACAGGAACTTCCACGAGTGGACCGAAAGGTCTTTGAGGCTTCCTGTTGTCCTTGTCCTTGTAAATCTCTCTCTCTCTCTCTCTCTCTCTCTCTCTCTCTCTCTGTATATGTAAAGTATATATATATATGTATATATATGGGAACGAACTCAGAATGGTTCCCTGAGGTTTTTTATGATACACACAGACCGTGCATGGAACAAGGAACTCTTCTAGGATAATTAAATCCACTACAGTCCGCATAAGTAATGGTAAATGACAAATACTATAGTTTTTTCTTTTTCATGATGCTAGCCCGACGTGGGCAACGGGTCCCTCTCAAAGAGGTCCCAAAAATATAGCTTCCCTCACCAGCTATCTGCAAAGCAGATAGGATCCAGCTTTGGGACAGGATCTAGGGTTTAAAGCAGCCTAGCCCAGCTACATTTAGAACGTCAATATAAGCAAAAGACTCGCTGCCTTCACGTCAGATTGAATACATCAAAGAAAAAGGGGTAACTATTATATTTTTAGCCAAAAACCAAAACTTAAACCTCAACTGGCAGAATTGAGCGTCCACTTTTCAAGGCACATAACATGTCCGTTTCATGATGGGAATGAACTCAGAATGGTTCCCTGAGATTTTCTATGATACACACAATTTAATTTAATTTAATTATCCTAGAAGAGTTCCTTGTTCCATGCACGGTCTGTGTGTATCATATATATATATATATATATATATATATATATATATATATATATATATATATATATATATATATATATATACACAGGAATACAAAGGACACCAAACAGCAAAAGACCGGCTGGTTCCTACGAGGCCGTCTTTTTAAAAAGGAAAGTTAAAAGATTTAAGAAAATTTAAAGACAAGTGAAAGTTTTAAAGCAAAGCAGAGAAAAGAGATTAAAAAGTACGAACGAACTTTAAAGATAAACTGAAAATTTTAAAGTACAAAGGAGGAACTCCATATATATATATATATATACATACGCAAAGTATATATGGTGAGAGTGAGTGAGTGTGTGTGTGGGTGTGAGAGAGAGAGAGAGAGAGAGAGAGAGAGAGAGAGAGAGAGAGAGATATTTCTCTATACTACCCAAATTGTCATGAGGAATAAAGTCGAGTTGCAGAAAATCGACCCTTAAAAATTCTTCTCTTGGGAGAAAACCCTTCTCTTGGGAGGATCCAAAGACAGAACTGGATCGATAGTACAGGAAACAGATATAATATTGGGCTCGGAGGAGTCCATTGGAGAAAGAGGTTTGACAGAGTAAGAAGAAGGATGAGAAGTGAGAAATAAATCCTAAATGTTGGGCCGATCTCCAAGGCGATCGGGGATAGAAGTAGGATGGTGTAAAATTTGTTCCAGGTCTTTCAGGAAAGAAAAATTGTAAGCAGGAATGTCAGCAAAATAGAAGGAAAGCTAAAGGTAGTGGTGAACTTTGAAATCACCTAAAATGGAAATTTCAGCGAAATGAGAGTGGGATAGAATGTATTCCACTTTTGAAGCATATATATATATATATATATATATATATATATATATATATATATATATGACCTACATGGCATGATATTTTTCGGTATTTATATAACTCAATTCGATGTGAATAAACGAATTTAGTAAAGTTTTTGAAAGTTGGTCTGTCTGCACAATTGCTCTGGTTTTATTTGTCAATTTAAAATTTTTAGATTACATAAAGAAGAATGCAGGTAATTATAAAGCAGATTACTTAATATCTGTATTGTAAATGTGTCGACAGTTTGAGCCAGCGTTCGTAACTCCGTCGGTAACAACGTTATCCTGTTGGCGAACTGAAGACACTGGGATCGGGGGTTTGCCTCCTGTTAATACTGGTTATTAATAATCGAGGGATTGGCGCGATGGGCTCTATTAGTTTTGCTTGAGCACCGTGACGTTTTCTGACCTTTCCCAGTGATTATTAACACAGTTTTATATAAAGATAAGTTTTTCCAAAACAGAGTAGATTATACGTCAGATATGATTTCATACGAGTTTAAGTTTGATTACTTATAATTCTAAGTTTGAATTGATATACCTGAACCTCTTAAGAGTTTTTAAATATAAGTTTGGAAATGTTTCATGGGATTCTATTAAATTTTGTAAAGTTAGTTTTTCGACATTTTTTAAAGTTATCTTTGTAAAATTTACTTTCTGCGTCTTCAGTAAAGTTCTGAAATATAGTTTTTTTTCATTTACTTTCAGGTCTTTCTGCAAGGGCTTCGTCGTGGTCATTGTCGCAACACTGTTTCCGTTTAGATCAGCGAAGTTAAGTGACGCTGGGTCTTTCAATAGTTTCATGGATAACCATCCTCTGCGTTTAGATGAGGTATCGGTAAGTAGAGATGGGTTGGATTCCACTTAAAGCTTTAGGTCCCCTCCGACTCATAACCTTTGCCGTTAAAAAGGACCTTAATCCTAAACACCATAATATCATAATACCATAATACATAATACCATAGAAAACCCCACTTTATTAGACTAAATCTGGGTGCGATATCCTCTTCATTGTACGTATACTACTATTACAAATTACGGACCATCTGCCCACATATACAATGCTAATTAGCCATTTACAAATACGGGAGAAAATAAAAATTGACTATAGACCCTACACCTATAATAATAAATTAAAACTTATCAGAGAGATATCAAGTTTTGACTGGTTGAGAATAACTTAAAATAAGTGTAAAATAGAAACAAAATTTCAAATATTCTCAAACTCACTAATGGATATATTTAATACTAATTTTCCTAAGAGTCGAAACTCGTATCAAAAAAGAACTCTAACAGTCAGTGGATTACTTCGACCCTCATTGTAGACATAAACCATAAGCATTCTCTCTATAAACAATGGAAGAATGATATTATCAATGAACAAACATATAAAAAGTATTCTAACAGACTAAATTCGCTCATAAAAACCGCAAAAGCGGACCATTATTGTTATAAAATTACTGAACAAAAAACGTAATCCTAAAGGATTATGGAGTACTTTAAAGGGTCTAGTTAACACCAAAAAAAAAAAACAAATTCCGTAACTTCGTTAACACAGGATGGAATTTCCTACAGTGATTCCAAAGACATGGTCACTTTATTATATAATTTCTTTTCGAAAATAGGAAGCAATGCGGCAACTGCCATTCCAGAATCAGACAGTCACTACCAACAATATATGTCACAACCCACACCAAATACTTTCTTCTTTGAACTAATTCTGCCAAACGAAACATCAGCTACATTAAAAAACTTAAAAAATAAAAGCGCTGATATCAGTTTAATTCCAGTGAAAATATAAAACTAATATCAGGTGATATAAAAACCTCACTCAGAGGACTTATGAATGAGTCAATAATACAAGGTGTATTTTCTGATCACCTGAAGATAGCCAGGGTTTGTCCAGTACTCAAATCAGGCAGCCCTAATTCTCCATCCAATTACCGACCAATCTGCGTCTTACCAACTCTGAGTAATGTATTTGAAAGAATCGTATACAACAGACTAATCAAATTCTTAGCTAAATACGACATCCTAACAAAAACACAATTTAGGTTTAGAGAAGGTCACACCAGAGAAGACGTCATTAATATGCCATTAGAAAATATTTATAAAATCTTAAACTACAAAAAAAAACAATCTTAGTTTTCCTTGACCTGTCGAAAGCCTTTGATACGCTCTCACATGATATCTTACTAGACAAATTAAACACATATGGCATAAGTGGAAATATGCTAAATTGGTTTAAGTTTTATCTCTCTAATCGTCACCAATATGTTAAAGTAAATGACATTTCATCGGAATGTTATATTAGAAAATGGGGTTTCACAAGGATCAATCCTTGGACCCTTATTCTTCTTAATACACGTAAATGATTTTTGTCGCTCAACATCATTAGACTGTATTCAATATGCAGATGATACAACACTCACTTCTACAGACCACGATATCAATTACCTAATGAACGAGGTGAAAAGGCAATTAAATCATATCTATAAATGGATGTGTGAAAATAAGCTTTTACTAAACTTGACAAAATCATCATATATGATCGTAACTAAAAAAACTGCAATCGTTACACACCATTAATAATTGGAAACACTCCTCTTGCAAAAGTAAATGAAGTTAAAGCTCTTAGCATCAAGTTAGATGAAAAATTAAATTTCAAAAGTCACACACAACATATCAAATCAAAAATATGTAGATTTCTGTACATAATGTTTAAACTAAAAAAAACAATCCCCAAAATGCCCTCCTCACACTGTGTTACTCATTTATCCATCCACACTTACAATATGGAATAACAGCGTGGGGTAGTACAAAGAATTATATATTGTATCCGCTAGAAGTAATCTATAAAAAAAGTTTAGGAACTCTCTCAGACAATGATGACAGACGATCCTATCCCTCTCCAATGTTCAGAAACTTAAATATGACTAAATGACCTGCATAAACTTAGTGTCGGTATCAGTATGCACAAAGTTGCTACTAATAGAAACTATACTTCTCCCATTCACAGGGCGATTACCCTCTATTAGACCCACCATAATCATAATACAAGGCTTTACAATGATTTCATGCATAAACCAAATTATTCTCTGCAAATTGCATGAAATGCTCTCTCCTACAAAGTGGCAGATATCTGAAACGCAATATCCATAAACATCAGAGAAGCCCCATCACTAATTTCGTTTCGTAACTCACTAAAGAAACACTTTATGAACTCCTCCTAATGCATGTGTATATGTATGCAGGGTGGCGCAAAAGTCGCGTATCATAGGAATTTTCAGTGTTGACTATAATATATTTTTTTTTTTCGTTTAGGTAGGGTGTGTCTGCGAAATTAACAATAGACGAGAGGGTGAGCTTGGTTTTAATGCATAGAGTACCAAATATTACAAATCGCTGAATCGGTACAACATTTAAATTCTGTACCGATTCATCGATTTGTTGTACCTGGTATTCCATACATTAAAACCAAACTCACCCTCTCGTCTATTGTTAATTTCACAGCCATCCCCTACCTAAAAGAAAAAATAATATATTATAGTCAACACTGAACTCCTATGATGCGCGACTTTTGCGCTATCCTGTATATTGCAATTTGTAAATATTACTAAACAATGAAAATCACCTATTATATATGAAAATTCACAATCTTAAATGGGTGTAATCATAAACCATATAAATTACAGTACATGTTAAAAGTTTCCAGTATATGTACAGTAGGGTGCCACTTATTTGGGGTGTTTTTCATTTTTTGGGAATTTCTATCAGGACGGGCGCATTTCTGGTGTCATTCCGTCTAAAAACATTGTGTGTAAAATATTTTTGAAATAAAATAATAATTAGAACTGCCTCAACGAGGTCAAAGTTTATACTTTTTGTCGAAAAGTACTCATGGCGTTCTGTTATCATGTCAGTTTTCGTTTCGATAGCTGCTGTAGTTTCTGAGTTGAAAAATGATAACAGACAGACAGACGGACGGTCAGAGTCGTTGGTTTAGTCTTCCGCACTGGTGTACAGAAGACTAAAATGAGGTATTATACAGGGTGTAACACGAGTTTATCCAAATATTGATACAGGCGAAAGAACATGTTATTCTAAGTAGAAAATGGGTTGGGACGAGTTTTGCCAACACTAACAGTGTTTCATTCTCTTTTTCAGTGAGTTCTGAAACGACGTGATGGCTTCGGCAACAAGATCTAAAACAGCAGTCTATCTCCTGGGGACCGTGGACCACAGCATCACAGGAAGCATGCTGCCTACGGGAAAGCAGGCGCTTCAGTACTTTTTCCACCTTCACCTTGACGTCAAGAAGCCGATCAAGGAAGCAGCCGCTGAGACAGTGACCGCAGTCAAGGAATTCTGGAGCGGTCCCGTATTCCTACGCAGAAAGACCAACGCGCAAGGGACAAGGTTCTCCGAATGTACGAGAAGTGGCGGGCTCTGAACAAGAACTCGAAACGGCGCACTGTGACCCAAATCAGGAACGAGGCCGAGCTCCTCTCATCCCTTGACCGCCTCTTCGACATCGCACACGAACAGGCGATGTCGATGATCACAATCGAAGAGGACAGGGAGTTCCTGACGGGACAAAGGGCCGAGGTGCGGCGCGGCCGCATCTCCTCCACACGTGACATGACGCTGCACACTGAGGAGGAGCGTGCGAGGGACAGGAAGCGGAAAGGAGCCGCCGGCAAGATGATGAAAGGGCGAACAGAGAGAGCCGAGAAGAACTCGTCGAACTGGCATCGAGCTCCAGCTCAGGTGCAAGCAGCCCGACTCGGTCACCGACACGGCGTCGTCGCCGAGAAGAAGAGGAAGAGCTCTCTCTCCCGGGCCCGTCCACGTCGAATGCAGAAGCATCTACGACCCCTTTACCACCCAAGCGATTCCGCGCGTCGAAAAAGATGATCACCCCTGATCTCTCCGCAGCGATGGATCGGACGAAACTTACCGACCGAGAAGGTGTTTTTTTTGCTGTCGGCGGCTGCGAGGAGCTTGGGCCACGACCCTGAGGAGCTGGTCTTGAACCGCGAATCCTCCCGCCGCGACCGAGCAAAGTTCCGTGCTATGGCAGCAGCGGAAATGAAGGCAGCCTTCCATCCTACTGTGCCGCTGACAGTTCACTGGGACGGGAAAATCGTACCAGCGGCTGACGGAGGCCCTGCTGAAGATCGCCTTCCAGTTCTGGTGTCTGGGGAGAACGTCGACAAGCTTCTGGCTGTGCCCAGCCTCCCCGACGGCACCGGCCGCGCCATGGCGGAAGCCGTCCTCTCTGCCCTCGAGGATTGGGACATCAAGGGACGGATCTGTGCCCTCTCTTTTGACACCACCGCCTCAAACACAGGACTCTCAGGAGGAGCTTGCTATATCATTGAGCAGAAACTCGAGAAGACAGTGCTTCATTTGGCTTGCCGCCACCACATCCACGAACTGGTGTGCGAGAAGGCATTCACGGCGTGCCTCGGTCCCTCTACTGGTCCTGACATCCTCCTGTTCAAACGATTCGCCGCCCAGTGGGACTTCATCGATCAAACCAAAGCGAAGCCCTTCGAGGATGGAACCATGCCGCAGCACCTGAAGGACGCCCGCGACGACCTGCTGATCGAATTCAGCCGCCTCCTCGACGGTCAACATCCACGTGATGACTACAGGGAACTTCTGGAGCTCTCTGTAATTGTGCTGGGCGGTCCGAACAAGCGGGGTGCCCGGTTCGCTCGTCCCGGCGCCTTCCATCGCGCGCGCTGGATGGCAAAAGTCATCTATGCCATCAAACTGTTCCTGTTCCGGGAACAGTTTCAGATGTCGTCAGGCGAAGCGGCTGGAATCCGGCGATTCACCATCTTCGCCGTGTCCATCTACGTGACGGCCTGGTACAAAGCGCCGCTCCCGGCAACGGCCCCAGCCGCGGACCTCGCGCTGCTCAAGGCCCTCGTCTATTATCCGGACTCAGCGGTGGCCAAGGCGACGGCGACAGTCTTCGCCAGGCACCTATGGTACTTGAGCGAGCGCCTCGTCACCCTTGCCATCTTCGACGAGGGTATCGACTTGGCGACAAAGCGGGAGATGATTAAAGCGATGGAAGAAGAGGAAGGATCGGAGGATCCCCCGCGGCGTATCAATGTGGACCTGTCCACCGCCTCAATCGCCAACAATACATTGGCCAAGTTCACAACGACTACATCAAAGGAGTTCTTCAAGGTTCTGGACATCAGCACCGCCTTCCTGCTAAGGATCCGGAGGAGTGGCGGACGGACCCAGCCTTCATCGCCGCATCCCGCCGAGTCCAGGCCCTTCAAGTTGTCAATGACTTCGCGGAGCGCGGGGTGGCGTTGATGCAGTCTTTCAACTGGCCCTTACCAAGAGTGAAGACCAAAGGCAGTTCCTCTTACAAGTGGTCGAGAAGCACCGCTGTGACTTCCCAACCGCCCGCAAGTCCACCGTGGACCTCTGCAAAGTAGGCAACAATGAGAGGGAGATGGGCGCCCATGATACCCCCCCCCCCCTTGAGGGGCTAATACTCGAGTTGAGGGGGACCTAGAGTTGAAAGTATGAAGTCCAGTTATATGTTTTAGGTCAAGATTAGTAGCTTGAACAAACTAGAAGTGATATTTTATTTGCTAGAGGCAAAGAACATCATGATCTAAAATTTCTACTTTTCGAGAAAATATACAAACTTTGACCGTATTGAGGCAGTTCTAAATATTGTTTTATTTCAAAAGTATTTTACACACGATATATTTTGACAAAATGGAACCAGAAACGCGCCCGTCCCGATAAAAATTCAAACTTTCGAAAATAAGTGTCACCCTAATGTACAGGGATATTTAAATTAATTCATCCGATTTCAACTGAGAATACTTCCGTACCTATCAACCGTGCATCAACTGGGCATACACCACATGAAAGAGGAAATCTCCGAGTTTTACAAGATCACCGCGAGAGGGCTCCAAAGTCACGCTGTGGCCTAGCCTAGCAACAAACAGTCAGTGTGAAAATGGCATCCTCACAGCAGAAGGCGTTTTGTGTGTTGCAGTTTTCGAGCTGTAAATCGGTAGTCACAGTGCAGCGTGAGTTTCGTCGACGTTACAGAACAGATCCACCGGGTGCTCAGAGCATCCATCGGTGGTATCGGCAGTTCAAGGAAACATTCGCATTGTTACTGCCGTAGAGTCAGTGACAACGGACATGCTGGAGCGAGTATGGGAGGAATTCGACTATCGTGTCGACGTTGCTCGTGTAACTAGGGGAAGTCACATAAAGCATTTATGAGGTGAGAGACAAAATTTGGACAGTTTTTCGTTTGGTTGATGTATCACAAATCACACTGTATTTGTAACATTAAAAAATATTCTCATTTGAAATCAGGTGAATCATTTTAAATAGCCCTGTATTACGCCATAGTTATAATATGCCTCACTCATCTGCATCTTTGTAACTTTAAGATTGTATCATGATGTTCACCATTTTTCTTTTCTGTTATTTCTATTATTATTTCTATTATCATTTTCTATTAGTTCAAAGATTATTTCAGTTATCATTTGTAATGACAGAGTTAACTAATGCAACATTATTTTATTTTCTACAAATTCTATTTATATTTGACATTTTCCGATGTAAAAATAGAAACGAATTTCAAAGACTTTTGCCTGAAAAGCTGTCATGCTTTCTGAAGACATATTCAGAAAAGAATACTGTAATTAAAGTACAAAAATTAAACGTTAATCCCAACATTGTGTAAAACATTATGGATGTAATGTGTGTCTTATGTAATGTGTTCTTTCTGAATAAATATTATTATTATTATCATTATTATGCGATATAATATAAAATAATTTAGATTTTTAAACACGTTCAGAAATAAATCGAAAATCAAAACGTGTTTTCGCCTTTAACTTTTTCAAAAAGTGAAAAAAAAGCTTTTTTCAAAATGGGTTTTAATTTAAAAAAGAAAATATCTTATTTTACAGTATAGTAAAAAAGATCAGTTTTGACTACCTGGTCAATGACTTCCTTTTTCGTTGAAATGGCCCAATTCTACAATTCCATCTCGGGTTGTTAAGTTAAAATTCTAAAGAATGATAATAATGTTTTGGGTTGTGTAATCTCTCTCTCTCTCTCTCTCTCTCTCTCTCTCTCTCTCTCTCTCTCTATATATATATATATATATATATATATATATATATATATACAC
The DNA here is from genome assembly GCA_023014485.1 of Bathynomus jamesi. Classification (NCBI taxonomy): domain Eukaryota; kingdom Metazoa; phylum Arthropoda; class Malacostraca; order Isopoda; family Cirolanidae; genus Bathynomus; species Bathynomus jamesi. Next base: position 334,362 of record JAJOZX010001899.1, on the reverse strand, counting down.
GAGGTCCGTTCAAAAAGCATTCAGACAGGATGTTTAATTTTAGAACAAGGTCGCGCTTGGAGTTGTGATTGTGCTAAATATGTCTGCATGGCCAGACAAGTTGACTAATAGGGTTGCACTTCATTGTGTAGCGTCAGTCCACTGTGGTGAGCCAATCAAGTTAAATGTGTTTTGTTTAGCGGCGATTTCTTACGATGTCGGAGAGTCGGAGAGTTTTCTTTTTACTGTGAAGGTGTTGTGTACCATGAATATATTCCACAGAGACAAACAATCAACAAGGAATTTTACATTGAAGTTTTGAGACGTTACGTGAAGCAGTTTGGAGGAAACTACCGCAGAGGTGGGAATCCGGAGATTGGATGCTTCATCACGATAACGCGCCATCTCACTTGTTGCAAGATACTCCAGCAATTTTTGGCCGAAAACTCTACCCTCCGAGTACAGCAACTTCCATATTCTCCGGATTTGGCTCCATGCGACTTTTTTATGTTTTCGAAACTCAAACAAACCCTGAAAGGACACCGATTCGATGATGTTGAGACCATTAACAGAAATTCGACCGAGCAGCTTTTGGTCATTCCGAAAAGTGCTTTCGAAATTTTTTTTCAACAGTGGCAGGATCGTTTGGCAAAATGTGTGGCTTCAGAAGGAGTGTACTTTGAGGGAGATAACGTCAAACCCTGTAAGTACTATATTCTGTATATAATCGCATCAGTCCGGATACCTTTTGAACAAACCTCATGTGTGTGTGTGTGTGTGTCTATATATATATATATATATATATATCACTTAATCTGCAATTTGTGTAATCTAGAAACAACTGAAAATGCAGCAACAAGATGCGATTTCTGTCAAAAACTGTACAACTTTATCTGCATGAATTGGGATGATAGAAAAATATCTCTTGTCTCGAACGCGAAACAGATCGTGGGAATCAATTTTCTGTGTGACGCATGTACACAGACTGTAAACTCCTTTGCGGTATTTAAAGAAATGGAGAAAACAAACTCGACTGTTACAAAAAAGGGTGAAATAAAATAATGGGAAAAGAAGAGTCCGGAAATGTCCAAATGAAAATTCGGGTGGATGAGAGAGAGGAGGAAATAACGAATAACAATATAATAACGAATAACAATATAAACAATATAATACCGAATGAAGACATAGATGAAAGAAAAGAGATAAGTAAAAGTTGCGAGGTAGTAAAACTGTCCAACGAGCGAAATGATAAAAAGATAATAACTAAAAACCTAGGAAGTAAGGAGCCAAAGAAAAGTAATTATAATACCAAAATTAAGAACAGTGAAAATAATAAGAAAACAAGAAGTAGAAGCGTAGAAAATACCGTATGTAAATACTACGCAAAAGGGGACCGCAGATATCGGGATGGGCAATGCATCTATCTATGCACATCCCACATTATGTAACACACATTACACAAGTGGATATTGCAAATTTCAAAAGAAGTGCAAGTTCCACAATCTTACTCTCTGCAACACCTATGCAAGATATGGGAGGTGCAAATACGGACAAAAATGCCGTTATCACCACCCTCAAACGAACGCAACGGGTGAACAGGAAAACGAACATCAAAGAAGGGTACCAATTTTTTAGACGTATTCAACACAATTCAGCTGCTAAATACTATCCAGCAAGTACAAAGTCAGCTAAAAAATATAGGAATTTGAGAGCAGGACAGAAAGCACGCACAAGGACACTTCATGCGTTATCGGGACAACAGGCACCGACAAAGATGAAAAGGAGGCAAATTCCAGGACGATCACAAGACAACGAAACCGACACCACCATTGGAAAACGAATCTGAACCACCTGTATGCGAAAACGACAGAGAAAAATTAAAAATAATCCTAGCCAACATTCAGGGCCGTAAATCAAATCATTCCACAGACAAAGTTTTATACCTGAAAGGACTCATACGAGAAACCGGAGCAGGCTTTGCATGCCTCACGGAAACTCATCTAAAGGACTGCCACGCGAAATGTGAAAACTGAGTTCTGTGTTGACAAAAAAGAAATACAAATTGACAACTATAACATCCTCCGAGCCGACAGAACAGTGAGACGTAAAGGAGGATGTGCTATTTACACACGCGAAAGGCGGCATGTGGCAGAAATGACTGTAAGTACCTTAAACAGCTATGTAGAATGTGTAGCAGCAAAAGTTGAAAAATTGAATATGGTACTAATTGTAATGTACAGACCCCCAAACACACCAACCTCAAAATTTTCAGATACCATTACAGAGGAAAGAAACTGGGTAAAAGATCTACACTCTCCAACCCCAAATATTTTTCTCTGTGGTGATTTTACTTTTCCATTCATGAAATATAAAAGGATAGGAAAAAATATATGTATACACCAGGAGAAGGGGGGCACACGGGAAGACCAGGCGTAGGTAAAAATGCTACTAGCTGTGGATGATGAAAAAACAACTGCCTAGATTTGGTATTCACAAACAACAGCAACCTAATTCATAATGTAGAAATATCCCCAACTATAATATCGGACCATAACATTATTGAAATAACAACCAATATAAAAGCAACAGGAAAAGAAAGAACACGAACAATAGAAAGAAGCAAATTCGAAATTTTTAATTTTCACTCCAAAGCTATAAACTGGGAAGATGTTGCATCCAGTATGGAAGTAATACATTGGAAAACTATTTACGAGGCCAAGACAACGGAAGAGATGCTAATGACCTTAGAGGAGACTTTGGAAATTGTGGAAAGATATGTCCCAAAAATACAACAAAGGGGAAAGAGAAACAGGTTCGAGAGACAAAAGAGTAGTGGTGCACCGATTAATCGGTATCGGCACCTGGCATGCCGATTAATCGAAAATACTTTGCATGGCAGATTAATCGGCGATACCGATTAATCGGTGCACCACTACAAAAGAGGTCATTGTTCCAAAAGAGAAAAAGAGTGATGGCAAAATTAAGTAACTGTAAAGATAACATCAGAAAAATAAGAAATGATAAACTGCAGAGTATCGATGACGTCATACAGGAACTAATTGAGAAGCATACAGAAAAAGAAGAAGGGGACGCTATGGAGGCGATAAAGGTTAATTCAAAGTACTTTTATAATTTTGCAAAAAGGAAGTCGAAAAACCATGCGACTATCGGACCTCTGAAAAAGGAGGACAGTGCTTTATCTGATTCTGATAAAATATTAAGAGGTCGGTACGAGTCATCTTTCAGTATCCCCAAAACGAACAAACTGATATGCGATAGAAACGCGTTCTTTGAAGAAGAACTATAAGCGGAAAGTATAACGGACTTCGACTTTACGACAGATGATATTACACAAGCTATAGGGAAACTAAAAGCACACTCAGCGGCAAGACCGGATCAATGGAATGCCACACTGATCAAAAACTGCAAGAATGCAACCTCTGAGCCCCTATATTGGATATGGAGAAGATCGCTAGACACGGTAGAAATACCGGGCATCCTGAAAAGCGCGAACATAGTCCAAATATATAAAGAAGGAGATCGATCCGAGGCCAAAAACTATAGGCCAGTGTCGCTTACATCTCATCTCACTAAAATATTTGAAAGAATAGTTAGACAGAAAATCTATGACCTTTTGGAAACTCAGAAAAAATTAAATGATTACGAACATGGGTTTCGGTCAGGCAGATCATGCCTATCACAACTAATGGAACACTAAAACAACATTATTGATGCACTGGAAAGTAATGAAAACTATGATGTAATATACACAGAATTCGCCAAAGCGTTCGACAAGTGTGACCATGGAATCATAATACATAAACTGAAATATATGGGAATAAAAGGAAAAGTAGGGAAATGGATATATAATTTCCATAGTGAGCGGCGGCAAGTCGTTACAGTACAAGGAGTATCTTCATCAGAATCAGAGGTCCTCAGCTCAGTACCACAAGGAACAGTATTAGCTCCACTACTGTTCATAATCATGCTGACTAACATAGATGAGGACGTTACCAGAGACAGCACAGTAACATCCTTTGCCGATGACACAAAGATCAGTAGAAAAATAAGAAACCCAGAAGATATAGGATCTCTACAAACCGACATGAACAGAATCTACAAGTGGACGAAAGACAGCAATATGAAGTTTAACACTGAGAAATTTCAGCTGTCCAAATGGACAGGAAATTCAGAGAAATTCTAGAGCAAAAGATTTAAGGGTTGTAATGACTGATGATACGAAATTTGAAACACAAAATAAGATAGCTGTAAACAGAGCAAAGAGAATAACCGGGAAGATACTGAGAACCTTTAAAGGAAGGGAGAGGAATATAATGATTCCTCTACTAAAAACACTGATCATACCAAAATTGGAATACTGCTCGGTCCTAACATGCTCATATCAAAAACAAGACATTAGACAGCTAGAAGCGATTCAGGAAAGCTCCAGAGCCAAGATCAAGGTGTGTAAAGAACTAAATTACTGGGAAAGGTTACGCGAACTAAACCAATATTCACTGGAAAGGAGAAGAGAGAGATATACCATTATTTACACTTGGAAAATAATGGAGAAACTAGTCCCTAATCTTACTCTGAACCCTGTAACTCCCCAAACAACGGTGGAAAGTCGAAGAGGAAGACTGTGTCGTGTTCCGAAATTAAAGGCGAAACAGGGAACATCCTTAACCCTGAAAGAAAATAGTTTTGTTGTGAGAGGACCAAAACTGTTTAATCAGCTGCCCAAAGGCCTAAGGAACACGAATGGCGTTGCAGTGGACATCTTCAAAAGAAGATTAGACGCCTGGCTCAGGACAATCCCCGATGAGTCCGGGGAGAGTACAAGAAACGAACTCACTACTTCACCAGGCCAACTCGAGAGGAGGGGCGACAAGCTTGACCTTCGTGAAATGAGGAATCATCGCACTTAACCTTGAAAGGTTGAAATGTGTGTGTGTGTGATATAATATATATATCTATATATATATATGTATATATATATATATATAGTGTATATATATATTATTTTTTCCGACCATTGTAGCCTGGTGAGCTGCTGTTGAAATGCTGCCTTGATCGAGCTCATTCCATGATGTTAAAATGCACTCTAGAAGTTGATTAACAACCTGAATATTTTGTCCGAGTGACACACAACGATGCAATTATTTCGAATGGAGTTAAGTCGAATTCATTTTCCTTCTTCTATATCATCCACTATGTAACAGCATGCAGCAAATGTAACGGAATTAACAACCCAACATCTTCAAGAACCATCAGGCATTGTTTCCATATCATGGATAGAGCAGCAAACACTACTCAGTATTAAAAGCAGAAAGGTCTTCAGTTGTCAGCAACAATGCTCACTAATCCATTAGCCTTTCTGGAAAATTTACTTTCCAGATGAGTCTGTCTTAATTTTTAATTTTCTGACAATGGACGTATAAGTATGTTTGGCAACGTCCAACAGAAAAGTTTTCAATTAAACACGTTTAAGCCACCGAAAAACACGGTAGAGTTGGCTATTGTTTAGTGTGCGATTTGAAGATACAGAGAGTTCACAGGTGACAGTGTGCGAACAAAAATGTAATAACTGTCGGATACATGATATCCTTTAAGAAAGATTTCTCACTCCTCACTACAGTGGTCATTTGTCTGAAGAGTGAAGTCTTTTTATGGAAGATTATGCTCCAGTTAACACTGCCCGTACAACTCAAAGACCAAATCAGCAATGGTATCAGAACCTTTCTATGGTCTGACCAGCTGAGATGAGCATATCTACAGCATCCTTCTCCGATATCATAGGAATAATAATTGTAAATCAATTTTAAAAGTTTCTTTTCCCAGGTTTTACTGCAAAAATGGAACGCAATACCATTCATTAAAACAATGTGTAAACTTGTTGCCAGAAACAAACGACCACTGTGTGAAGTATTAAAACCCATATTTATAGCATATTTAAGATTATTTCTGCATAAATTTAGAGATAATAAAGGATTGTGTATATATATATATATATATATATATATATATATATACACATAAAATTAACCAAAACAAACATAATCACACGAGGCTTGGTGTAAACAACAGTTAAATGGCACTGAGCTTGGTAACTTTCAAGTATACGGCTTAGAGGCGCCTTCAACCCGTGCTCGCTGGTATGCGAAGCCACAGCGTTAATCACTCGCTTTTCGTGCCTAAAATACTTAAAAAATGGCTCTTAAAGGAGGGCCTCTTGACAGAAATATCCCGCCTGAACTAATCCTTGTTATCAAGCTCAGATTACAGGCAATAAGCGTCCAATTACAATCCTCGACTATTAGTATTATCTTAATTCCTTCTCTAATATCATAAATGGCATTCGGACATCGATTTGTTTGTCGTCGAATAAATACTGTCAATGCCGTTGTTATTAAAGCAATACAAGTGATGGTAACAGCTTAATAGCCCAAATACCTCGAATAAGGAGGATTTACACCCAGTGGATGTTGGTTAGAACGGTGGAATTTCCTTTATTTGGAAAGGTTTTTCATTTTTAGGAAACGACTAGCATGGATTTGTGTTTTATGTAATACTCACCACGTTGCTTTTAGGAATATATATATTTAAGAAATATTTAATTGGGAATAACATGCCGGCCTCGCAGTCAAACACGTTCACACTTTCACTAATTTATTATATTTGTTTATATTTTTATTAGTTTCTCATTTTGTCACTTCAAACAGAATGAATAACAAAGCATAACAACAGGTATTGTCAATTCCACTGTATGAACAAGAGGAAGCCTTAGTTGAATTAAAAATGGTTGATGCTTAATCCATGTTTGGAAACAGGGAGTCAAAAGTGGACTTTTTAAAAGGAAGTCGGAATAATGTATAAACTGAATTTTCAGTTTCATCGCATGAGAAAATGATGTGAGTGGGACAGGCTCGAATCCTAGTAAGATCTAAAATTATTATTCATTTTATATCTAATTGTATGCACACACACACACACACACACACACACATATATATATATATATATATATATATATATGATACACACAGACCATGCATGGAACAAGGAACTCTGGGAAAATTAAATCCACTATAGTCCGAATAAGTAATGGTAAATGACAAACACTATAGTTTTTTCTTTTTCATGGTGTTAGCCCGACGTGGGCAACGGGTCACTCGCAAAGAGGACCCAAAAATATAGCCTCCCTCACCAGCTATCTGCAAAGCAGACAGGATCCAGCTTTGGGACAGGATCTAAGAGTTACAGCTACACCTAGCCTACTATATTCAGAACCTCAATATAAGCAAAAGACTTGTTGCATTCACGTCGGATTGAATACATCAAAGAAAAAGGGGGAACTATTGTATTTTTAGCCAACAACCAAAACTTAAACTTCAACTAGCAAATTTGAGCGTCCACTTTTCAAGGCACAAAACATGTCCGTTTCATGATGGGATTGAACTCAGAATGATTCCCTGAGGTTTTTTCATGATACACACAGACCGTGCGTAGAACAAGGAACTCTTCTGGGAAAATTAAATCCACTATAGTCCGAATAAGTAATGGTAAATGACAAACACTATAGTTTTTGGATCCTATCTGCTTTACAAATAGCTGGTGAGGGAAGCTATATTTTTGGGGCCATTTTGCGAGTGACCCGTTACCCACGTCGAGCTAGCATCATGAAAAAGAAAAAACTATAGTGTTTGTCATTTACCATTACTTATTTGGACTATACTGGATTTAATTTTCCCAGAAGAGTTCCTTATTCCATGCACGGTCTGTGTGTATCATGAAAAAAACTCAGGGGACCATTCTGAGTTCAACCCCATATATATATACATTTTAACTGCAAACAACACACAATATAATTAATGCAAAGAACGACGCTTGTGTGGAAGAGCGTTCCGCACAAGATGAGGAGGGAGAACGAACAAATGAAAAATGAGGTACCTCCCAGGAATCGATCCCGGGATCATCCAATTACCGGTCGGATATGCTATCCACTACATCAAGGTCCTCGATCAATCAGAAGTCGTAATTCTCCTACATACGAGCGGAATCAAATGCCTTGAGGGGGCACCTTCGCATGCCGTACATATATACATTTTAACTGCAAACAACACACAGTATAATTAATGTAAAGAACGACGCTTGTGTAGAAGAGCATTCCGCACAAGATGAGGAGGGAGAACGAACAAATGAAAAATGAGGTACCTCCCAGGAATCGAAACTGGGATCATCCAATTGCCGGTCGGATATGCTATCCATTACACCAAGGTCCGACCGGCAATTGGATGATCCCGGGTTCGATTCCTGGGAGTACTTCATTTTTCATTTGTTCGTTCTCCCTCCTCATCTTGTGTGGAACGCTCTTCTACACAAGCGTCGTTCTTTGTATATATATATATATATATATATACATATACATTTCAACTGCAAAGAACACGCAGTATAATTAACGTAAAGAACTACGCTTGTATAGGAGAACATTCCGCGCAAGATGAGGAGGGAGAACGAACAAATAAAAAAATGAGGTATGCGCGTATGTGGGAGAATTACGACTTCTGATCGGGTGAGGACCATGGTGTAGTGGTTATCATATCTGACTGGCAATCGGAAGATCCCGGGTTCGATTCCCGGGTGGTTACCTCATTTTTTCATTTGTTCGTTCTCCCTCCTCATCTTGCGCGGAATGTTCTCCTATACAAGCGTCGTTCTTTACGTTAATTATACTGCGTGTTCTTTGCAGTTGAAATGTATATATAGGCGCGGCATGCGGGAGGTGCCCCCCTCGGGGCATTGGTTTCTGCGCGTATGTAGGAGAATTACGACTTCTGATCGGGTGAGGACCATGGTGTAGTGGTTATCATATCTGACCGGCAATCGGAAGATCCTGGGTTCGATTCCCGGGTAGTTACCTCATTTTTTCATTTGTTCGTTCTCCCTCCTCATCTTGCGCGGAATGTTCTCCTATACAAGCGTCGTTCTTTACGATATATATATATTCAGTGGTGTAGTGCTAAATAAAGAAGTGAGGGAACGCATTTTGAAAGTGTACTCAGATGCGGGGGGGACAATGGCGAGCGCGGCGAGCCCATACAGCTGGGGGTCCGGGGGCACTGTAATCCCCCGGGAAATCTTTTGAAATCTGACCAATTTCAGGGATATTTGGATATATTCAAAGGTTGACGATGCAGTATTTCCAGTGTCATTAGATATATGACATCCAGTACGATCAATAAAAATAGCTAACAACTGGAATGATTAACTAAAAAAAAGTTAACAACTGGTACGCCGTAGTGACTGTTTCACAGATGTTTATAGGCTAGCATTGCCTCAGTCGAAGCTAAAAGAAATGAAACAGTTAATGATTCTTTCTCATATTTCTTCTAGGGGTGGGAATTAAAATTTCATGACGTTAGAGATTTGTAAGTTCGGATTTATTTGAAATAGTGAGGGAACGCCGTTCCGTCTACCAAAAAAAGTAAGGGAACGCCGTTCCCACGCGTTCCCACAGCACTACACCACTGTATATATTACCACATTTCCACCATATTACTGTCTGCAACACTTATGCAAGATATGGTAGGTGCAAATACGGACAAAAATGTTGTTACCACCACCCTCAAACAACGCAACAGGTGAACAGAAAAACGAACATCAAACAGGGCTACCAATTTTTTAGACGTAGCCAACACAATTCAGCTGCTAAATACTATCCAGCAAATACAAAGTCAGCTGATAAATATAGAAATCCGAGAGCAGCACAGAAGGCACGAACAAAGACACTTCATGCGTTATCGGGACAATAGGTACCTACAAAGATAAAGAGAGGCAAATTCTCGGAGGAACACAAGACAACGAAACCGGCACCACTATTGGAAAAAGAATCGAATGTATGTGAAAATGATTGAGAAAAATTAAAAATAATCTTAGCCAACATTGAGGGCCGTAAATCAAATTATTCCCCAGACAAAGTTTTATACCTGAAAGGACTCATGCAAGAAACCGGAGCAGACATTGCATGCCTCACGGAAGCCCATCTAAAGGACTGCCAGGCGAACTGTTTTGTATCGATAAAAAAGAAATACAAATTGGCAACTATAACATCCTTCCAAGCCGACAGAAGAGTGAGACGTAAAGGAGTATGTGCTATTTACACACGCGAAAGGCATATAGCAGAAATGACTATAAGTACCTCAAACAGCTACGTAGAATGTGTAGCAGCAAAAGTTGAAAAATTAAATATGGTACTAATTGTAATGTACAGACTCCAAAACACGTCAACCTCAAAATTTTGATTCCATTCTGTGGTGATTTAATTTTCCATTCATGAAATATAAAAGGATAGGAATAAGTATATGTGTACACCAGGAGAAGGGGGGCACACGGGAAGACCAGGAGCAGGTAAAAATGCTACTAGCTCTGGATGATGAATTATGTTAACGCAAGAAATAACAGAAAAAAAGAAAAAACAACTGCCTAAATTTGGTATTCACAAACAACAGCAACCGAATTGATATTGTAGAAATATCCCCAACTATAATATCGGATCACAACATTATTGAAATAACAACCAATATAAAAGCAACAAGAAAGGAAAGAACACGAACAACAGAAAGAAGCAAATTCAAAATTTTTAATTTTCACTCCAAAGCCATAAACTGGGAAGATGTTGCATCCAGCATGGAAGTAATGGATTGGAAATTCATCTTCGAGGCCAAGTCAATGGAAGAGATGCTAATGACTTTAGAGGAGAAGACGCTGGAAATTGTGGAAAGACATGTCCCAAAAATACAACAAAAAAGAAAAAGAAGCAGGTTTGAGAGACAAAAGAGGTCATTGTTCCGAAAGAGAAAAAGAGTGACTGCAAAATTAAGTAACTGTAAAGATAACAACATCAGAAAAATATTAAATGATAAACTGCAGAGTATCGATGACGTCATACAGGAACTAATTGAGAAGCATACAGAAAAAGAAGGCGACGTTATAGAGGCGACAAAGGTTAATTCAAAGTACTTCTATAACTTTGCAAAAAGGAAGTCGAAAAACCATGCGACTATTGGACCTTTGAAAAACGAAGGCAGTGCTTTATCTGATGATCTAACAGAAGTATCTGAAATATTAAGATCTCAGTACGAATCATCTTCCAGTATCCCAAAAACTGACAAACTAATATGCGATAGAAACTGGTTATTTGAAGAAGAACTACGGCGGAAAGTATAACGGACTTCGACTTACGACAGATGATATTGCACAAGTTATAGGGAAACTAAAAGCACACTCAGCGGCAGGACCGGACAAATGGAATGCAACACTGATCAAAAACTGCAAGAATGCAATCGCTGACCCCCTGTATTGGATATGGAGACGATTACTAGACATGATAGAAATACTGGTCATCCTGAAGAGCGCGAACTAAATCCCAATATATAAAGGAGGAGATCGATCCGAGGCCAAAAACTATAGGCCAGTGTCGCTTACATCTCATCTCACTAAAATATTTGAAAGAATAGTTAGACAGAAAATCTATGACCGTTTGGAAACTCAGAAAAAATTAAATGATAACGAACATGGATTTCGGTCAGGCAGATCATGCCTATCACAACTAATGGAACACTACAACAACATTATTGATGCACTGGGAAGTAATGAAAATTATGATGTAATAAACACAGACCTTGCCAAAGCGTTCGACAAGTGTGAACATGTAATCATAATACATAAACTGAAATATATGGGAATAACAGGAAAAATAGGGAAATGGATTTATAATTTCCTTAGTGAGCGGCAGGAAGTCGTTACAGTACAAGGAGTATCTTCATCAGAATCAGAGGTCCTCAGCTCAGTGCCACACGGATCAGTATTAGCTCCACTACTCTTCATAACTTGCTAACTGACATAGATGAGGACGTTACCAGAGACAGCACAGAAACATCCTTTGCCCCGATGACACAAAGATCAGTAGAAAAATAAGAAACCCAGAAGATATAGGATCTCTACAAACTGACATGAACAGAATCTACAAGTGCACTGAGAAATTTCAGCTGTTACTGTACGGAAAAAGAGAGGATATAAAATTCACGGAATATTATACCCCAAATTGACAGAAAATTCAGAGAAATTCTAAACAAAAGATTGATTTAGGAGTTGTAATGACTGATGATGCGAAATTTGAAACACAAAATAAGATAGCAGTAAACAGAGCAAAGAGAATAACTGGGCAGATACTGAGAACCTTTAAACGAAGGGATAGGAATATAATGATTCCTCTACTGAAAACACTGATCATACCCAAATTGGAATACTGCTCGGTTCTAACATGCCCATATAAAAATGAAGACATTAGACAACTAGAAGGGATTCAGAGAAGCTTCACAGCCAAAATCAAGGGGTGCAAAGAACTAAACTACTGGGAAAGGTTACGCGAATTAAATGTAGTAATGTCTAAATTAAGAATATTAATTTTTGTTTAATGAAGATTATAATGTTTAATAATAAATGTAATTACGATAAATTATGTTTGTTTATTTTAATGTCTAATTAAGAATCTAAATAATGTTTGTTTATTGTATTTAAATTGAAATTATAGTAAAATTGGAGTAGTTGGCACGCCTGAACATAGGCTCGAGAGAGTGGACTACCCAAAAATGCGGCAGTCATTCGGACAGCGAGAACTGGGCAGGGCGTTTTCTGTGTGTGACAATGTAGTTTAAAGTAGGAATATTCTTTCGTATTACTCTTCGACTAAAATATTATAATAAATTCGCATTTCCCCCATTTATCCAAATCATTTTAGGAATTAAATAAAGTGTCAAAAAGTGTAAATAGAGTGTTAATTACCCCCCTTCCCCCTTGCATTAGTCTAACGGTTTCAGAGATTCGGCCGGCTACCATGAGATTTTATACGGTATAGTAAAACGAGTATAAAGATAAATGGAAAACAGAGTAAAGTAAGTAATTATAGAAATGAAGGAAGGGGAATCGCGACATTCTGGTAGCGGCGGTGGCCCTAAATTATAATATGGGATTATTACATCGACGGGGCCTACACCCACGGGCCTATTTTTCCGGTTTAAATTGTGCTACCTACCGGGATTATAGATTATAGCATTAATGAATATTCGGGTTCGGTCATTAAAATATCAAAATTCAAAGTGTACCCCATTTGCACGCAAATTTCAATTCCCATTCCTTCAAAATTAATTGTAAATGGAATTCAAAATGGCGTCTCACTTTCAAAACCCTAAGCGTCGCTTCGAAATCTTCGCAGGCCAAAATTTTTTTTTCTTTTCATTAAAATCCCGTGTTTTCAAACCGACTCTCATCGAATCCGACTCAAAATATTTTTTAGTCATCTGCTCGAGACCGTTATAATGTGGAGTAAAAAATTTGCGCGAGTCGTAGTCCTTTAGTTTTCGTTCGTTCGATTGGAGAGAAAATATTTCAAACTTGATCGTACTGTCTGGATGGCTCATTTTTCTTTTCTTTTCGTCTCTTCCACTGTTATTCCTGTCTCAGCTTACCTTTTTGTTTATGGTTTGTGTTTACAATTTTGGAATTAGTAGAAATTGTGATTATGATAATGATAAAATACAAATTAAATAATTAAATAATGATTAAATAATAATTAAATAATATGGAATTAATTATTTTAGATGTTTAAATACTGTGACACGCAATTTTTTACGGTAAGGCTCAAAATGATTGGCGTATTGTGACGCGTCTTAGGCAATAAACATATATATGTCTAAACATATATATATATATATACTAGGGCAATGTACGAGATTTAATAAGCGAGTACCAAAATTTCTAAGAATTCTTTGGTAGGTTTTTGAGATTATTTTTCGACGGCATGTACATAATAGTAGGCTTAATTAATTTAGAATCACAGGCTTCTTGGGCGAGGCCGAAATAATTTAAAATAATTTTAAGGTTCGCTTTGCTTTGCTTTATAGGATTAAGTTAAATTTTAAGTGGCAGTCGAAAGATAAATCTAAAAAAAAAATACTAGTTTAGACTGGTTTAATTCGGACGGTGTAAGATTGCCGTATAGAATTGTGTGAAACTGCAAAATAAGCAAAATTTGTTAATTGAAATAGAAAAATTATGTTCGTAAAATTTTTGATCAACTAATTTCTGTTTTTTATTTTTTATATACTCATTAATTATATACTTACATATTAACTTATACGTGTATATTAATTATATATATAATTATATATATTTATATACTCATAAAATTGTATAGGTAGGCTGATTTGTCTATTTTTTCCCTTTCGTTCATTTTCAAGACAATTCCGACCGATATTTTGTATAATTATGCATTACGGCGTTTAAAATTTTTATGCTGAAATTGGATTTTATAAAGACTTTGTAAGATGGCTGTTGTGTTGTACTAAAGAAAGATTCTTGTAGGCCTATCGTTAAATATTGTTCGAATATTGATCATCACTACGGTATATGTCTGAGTATTAAATTGTAGTACCTTTTAAATTTATTATTGGTATTTTCTTAGTGTTATTTAACAAAATTTTAATTGATTCAACATGAATAAGCATAGGATTTTTCTTTAATAATTAAACACAAATGTTATGAATTAAATTCTTAATTGTTCTTTCCACGCGTAACGTTGAATTTATTAACTATAAATCTGCAAATTATTATGTGTTGAAATACAGAAATTGGTGTAGTAAATTCTTTGGATATATTAATGTCTGGTTTTTTTCTTTTTATAGATTCATTCATTTTTATAGGTGGCGCGATTTTTTTTGTCTTCCTTCCAGTTCAACGACAATGGTTAAATTTTTATTGTATTGCAAAAAAGGATGTTTTGATTTGATATTTTAATTTGGGTATTAAAAACGAAAAATGTCCTTTTTTAGTTCGCGCATTTGCATGGACAATATTACAAAATTGTCCCGATGTACTGCAGTTTTGTTCGGTTAGGAATATTTTTATAGAGGCTCGCAGTATACAATGATTGGGTTTAATTTTTTGTTTACATAGTAGGTTGCGTGTATTTTGGGTTCATATTGTCTGTTCTTATTTAAAATAACGATGTAAATTTGTGGTTTCAATTGGAGACGATAAATTATAGGATTTTTGTAATTTACAAACCATACTGGGTTTTCTGTTGAAGGAGAGAGTTGTCTCTCAGATATAATTTGTGAATTGCGAGTTTGATTCCCATGAAATTTAGCGTTTCAAGTTGGAGTTACTGTATTAAAATAATTTTCGGCAGTAATATTTACATTTTTTACTTTTTAATAACTGTTTTGGAAAATTGTTATTTTTTAAACATCAGTCGGGTTTACTATTGCAGTTGAAACATTGGCTCGAGTGTTCACCCGAAAATGGTGCCTTCTTAGATAGCCAGTAACGTTTTTGTGGCGTCTATAGTGTGCCCCCACAAAGTGTAAGAGGGGTTTGTGATTTTCAGAGAAGTGATGAAATGAAGTTTCTGGGGTTCATTTTTGTCTTTTGTATTTAAATGTATTGATGTGATTTCTGACGGTAGTTTGAACAATAATATTTCTTAAATTATAATAACGGTTACTATGTATGCGCGCTTTTATATTTATACTGTACAGTTTTATTTCGTTCGTTTCATGAATTTTTTATCTTCCCCGATGTAACTGCCATAAGTGACCTTATTGGTAGTTAGGCTGTGATTAAAATTTTGTAAATTCTGTAAAATTTGTAATAGTTTTTTCCGTCAATTTGGCCAGAGCAAATTTGTAGTTATTGTTTCGAAATGAACTGTCGAGAAAATTCAGTAAATTAAATATGAAATGATAAGCAGTAGGGAAAAATGTTTCGAATAATTTTTTTTTATTAAATTTCGAGAGAATCGATTTGGAGGCAACTAAGTTGGATGCAAATTCCATTTATGAGTTAGTCGACCGGATAGGTGATCGATCACCGATGATGAGAGAGAAGAGAAACCGAAATGCGCAGGGACTTGGCGCAGGACGGTTTCGGAAGAGTAGAGAGGAGAAGAGAAACCGAATGCGCAGAGATTTGGCGCAGGACAGTTTCGGAAGAGACAGAGAAGAGAAACCGAATGTGCAGGGATTGGCACAAGACAGTTTCGATGGTCTACTGGTATTTTTCGAGCAGTAGCTGGTCATGCTGCTCGATGCTTCGCTAAATGTGTTTTAGCACGCGGTAGGCAAGCCACGAGAGCTTGAACGGGTGTCTAAGGCTGTACCGTCCATACAGACATAAAGTAGGTTTGTTGCGAAACTGCCTACGGCGAAGTGATCGTTTGATTATTGCCAGTAGAAGAGTCTCTCAGCAGGACGTAGGAAGAGCAGCGTTCACCGACAAAAGTTGAGATGAGACAAGCGAGTTTCTTCATCGACTTCTAGAATTGCAAATTCCGTCCAATTCCGGTATATCTCCGGTATATCTCCCCCACTGATCCTTTTAGAATTGGACGTCTCTCTTGTTTTTATTTCGCCATTTGGAGAGAGAGCGGAACCAACCTAAAGCGCGCTGACCTGTTGCATGTTGGTGCAATCCCTTGCATTCTAGCGAAGTGAGCAGGAGAGCTGCGATTGAAAATTGAAGTCCGTTGTCAGGGTGCGGATTGCGATCTAAACGTCCGGCTATGAAATGAAATTATAAGTGAAAGGGTGCGATTATTGCCCATATTTGGGTTGTTTCGTGAAATACTATGTGCGCTCTGGTCAGTATTTTATATAAACGTTTCTTATTTTTCTAGGTTGCCCTGATAGTAACTATGTAACTGTATAAATAATTGTTTCAAATGTAAAGCGATCTTTGATGAGGAATCGCTGGAATAGATTGTGAACTTGAAATTTGTGTAACCAATGTTAAGAAAATGGTCCGTTATTTTTGGCACGTTATAGATTAGTTACAGGTTGTAATTTCATTATTAGTGTGAAATGTTATTTTATGCAAATGTTAAAATTATTGAGTTTGTTTTAGATTTTATATAATGATACAAAATATCAGATGTGTGGAATTTGTCATTCTAATTATTTCTTATCTATCTCTAAACTGAATTTGTTACAGAAAAAAAGAAAGAAAAATAAATAACTGTTGAATAAATAAGTAAATTTGTTAAACGATATTAATAAGTTTTCCAGTGAAAAAAACTTATTTTCAAGGGGGTGATGCAAGTGTAGTAATGTCTAAATTAAGAATATTAATTTTTGTTTAATAATAAATGTAATTACGATAAATTGTTTGTTTGTTTTAATGTCTAATTAAGAATCTAAATAATGTTTGTTTATTGTATTTAAATTGAAATTATAGTAAAATTGGAATAGTTGGCACGCCTGAACATAGGCTCGAGAGAGTGGACTACCCAAAAATGCGTCAGTCATTCGGACAGCGAGAGCTGGGCAGTGCGTTTTCTGTGTGTGACAATGTACAGTAGTTTAAAGTAGGAATATTCTTTCGTATTACTCTCCGACTAAAATATTATAATAAATTCGCATTCGCATTCCCCCATTTATCAAAATCATTTTAGGAATTAAATAAAGTGTAAATAGAGTGTTAATTACCCCCTCCCCCTTGCATTAGTCTAACGGTTTCAGAGATTCGGCCGGCTACCATGAGATTTTATACGGTATACTAAAACGAGTGTAAAGAGAAAACGAAGGAAAGAGTAAAGTAAATAAGTAATTATAATAATGAATAAAAACATTGATTACTACATAAACCTATATTCACTGGACAGGAGGAGAGAGAGATACACCATTATTTACACTTGGAAAATAATGGAGAGACTAGTCCCTAATCTTACTTTGAACCCTGTATCTCCGCAAGCAACACTATAAAGTAGAAAAGGAAGACTGTGTCGTGTTCCCAAATTAAAGGCGAGACAGGGAACATCCTTAACCCTGAAAGAAAATAGTTTTGTTGTGAGAGGACCAAAACTGTTTAATCAGCTGCCCAAAGACTTAAGGAACACGAGTGGTATTGCGGTGGACATATTCAAAAGAAGATGAGACGCCTGGCTCAGAACAATCCCCGATGAGCCCGGCGTACCTGGCTATGTGGTGGAGAGTACAAGAAACGAACTCACTACTTCACCAGGCCAACTTCGTGAAATGAGGAATCATCGCGCAAAACATTTGAAAGGTTATATATATATATATATATATAATTATATATATATATATATATATATATATTATATATATATATATACACACACACAGTAGGGTGCTCTAAGAAATAACTTATTTTTGTACTTCCTCAATGCTGCCCTTTGAAATCATAAAAGGATAATTGCTACAAAAAATTAGCTCATTCCGACTATATTTACAGGTCGCTATGAAAATGAATAATTTTCTCTTAAATGAAAAAATAACGAAATTTGACAAAAGAATATGCAAATGGCTTTTAATTCTGTAAAGACGCTTTAGAGGAGGCAGGAAACGTTCGTTGATGGGTCTCAACAATGTGGAGAAGGAATTGTTTTTGCTCCTCATCTTTGGTAAGCATTGTATTGTACCGTTGAATGAGAGCAATCGCTCTCTCTGCAGTAATTGACAACCTTCATCTTCAATGCTCTTTCTTTCAACGACTCGTAGTTGTCGTTACTTGGCCATTTACTTGGCCATTTACTTGGCGCTTTCGAAAGAAACCTTGAGCAATCTTTCCGTTTTTATCCAGTATATCGAAGAGTTGAGCCGTCTTCTCGCTGATGTAAATTTCCAATGGGTTTGCTGTTTTGAACGGCTGTGAATCGAGGCGCTTCAGACCTTTCGCTTTTGCAGGCTGAGATAATTTTTTAATCATATTTTCTTTTACTTTGCTGTTCAACCCATCGTCAGAAAGTGACAGTCCAATCTTCTCTTCCGAGAAGTACCAGAGATCTCTTAAATGCCTTGAGTGCAATTTCAGCCAAAACCCTGTTTGGATAAGTTTCCATAACTGTTAGAAAAGCTAGGTCATCTCTAGGGGCCCTCACTGCCGAGGGTGCTTCATGCCAATATTTACTATAAACAAGTGCCACAAAGAGACAAAAATCTTTCAGACACTTTTTTCATGAGCAGTAAGTTTCATTTGCTCCGGGAAGAGAGAGATCTTCAAAGCATAGGTAGCTTTTGCCATCCAGCGAGCCTGATGAATAGCTCCTGGAGCTCTGATGTTGTACTTCTTAGGCAAACTTCCTCCCAGGAAAATTAGAGAAAGATGGAGCAATTCACTGTAGTCATCTCTTTAGAAGCTGCTGTTCTGGAGAGCGTCGGAGCGGTACTGTATCATCTCTTGACAAAGTTCCCACAAGTTTCCTTCAAAAAGTTCCATCCCTGCTGATATAAAGTTTTCTTTATTGATAACTGGCCATTGAGCCATGAATCGCTTAAACAATGAGACTTGTGGTCCTTTCGAAGATTCAAGAATACTAGAAAATACGTTAGCCAAAATGACTTCATACACATGAATACGACATGCTATCCACGTCAGAGAGCGACCTACAGCTCTATCAGGGTACAAGCTCCATCAAGTGAATCAAGTCAGTGCTTGATTCAAGGTCACTCAGCCCAAGACGAATTAATATGTGGGTTTTGTACATGTATAATTTTGTATATTGTGTATCCTTTCAGCTCTCTCTCGTAACCTAGATTAATATATATATATATATATATATAATCATGCGGGTTGCTTCTACAGAGCTTCAATTTAATATTTAGGAGAAATAGCCCTCAACTTCCATGTATTACAGTGCCGAAGGATATAAAATATTTCTTGGTACCTGAAATGGGTCCTTTGAATAAGGAATTTAAGCTTAAATTTACAAAATTGTTAAGGAAATTTTTTTATCATACTGATTTCCGCATCATATTTATTAATAAAACGTCTTTAGGTAGCTTTTTCTCAGCGAAGGATCGAACCCCTGACTCGTTGCGCAGCGGTGTTGTATATTTATTTACCTGCCCCAGGTGTCTCCTTGGGAATTACATCGGCAGCACTGTTCGCTCTCTCAGGGCTAGATTTTATTCGCATATGGGAATAAGTGGCCGAACAGGTAAAATTTTAAAAACTAAAGAAGCCTCGAGTATTCGTGAACACAGCATTAAATGTAAAATTGATGTCACTTTAGACAATTTTAAAATTCTTGGTTGTAATACTTGTCCCAACTCACTAAGAATTTTAGAATCGCTTTTCATTAAAGCATTGTCCCCTAGTCTGAATGTTGACTCATCGGCCGTCCCTCTCAATTTGCTATGATCCCTCCTCCTTCCCCAATTCCTTATAATCCCTCCTTCCCCAATCGCCCTCGCCATCTCTCGTGTTTCCCGTTCTTTGTCTCTGCTCAAATTAGTCAGCCTCGGATACTGCAGTGTAAGGTAGATAGTTCCATTGTTCCAGTGTACTATTGGTAATTTTTCCAGTGTATTAATTTCACATTTACTACATGTATTTAAAAATAACTTCTTAATTTTTATATGTAAATCTGTATAACTTAGAATTTAACCCTCTTTTCTCAGTCTTTTAAAATTTGTCTTTACGAATAGGTTATAGAAATTTTCTGTTTTGTTTTTCATTCAATATTGATTTTAATTTCACATTGTTATTAAACAGCCTGAAGATGAGCGTATTGCTCGAAACGTTGCGCATTAAAGAAGACTTTTCATGGCATTTACATTTCTCCTTGTCATTGGATTTCTCCTAAATATATATATATATATATATATATATATATATATACAGTATATATATTACACAACATACTCGCACACATACTTACACACACATACACAAGGAATTACCCAAACCAATATAATTTTAGTATGAAAAATGTTCAATTTGTAGCGACCTCTAAATCTGCTCCAATTTGCTCAAAATTTTGTGTGATTATTATTGCATAGCGTAACAAGAGCAGCCTTGAGGAGATTGACATTTTAAAGTTTAAAGTTTTACCATACTATCTTGGACCACCCTAATATATATATATATTGTAAACATATAGGTTCGTAAAGCATTCAAGTCGAAGTGCTTCACTGGAGTTTTTGTAAATTTAACGTTCCAATTAATAAACGGTTCCTAAAACTGACCGTATAGGTTCGTATTTAAAGTAGGTGTAGCTTTTTGGTATAAATGGTCAGAAAGAGAGCCTGTAAATTCCTGGTTAGTGTGTATGTGTTCCCCAGTTTGGAACTTAGTTCTTAGTTGCTTTCTGGTAGCAACCCGACCCATTAAACCAACCTCCCTTGGACGTCTATTCAGTGTTGAAATAGAAGTGCTGCCGTTGCGTGACGCATTGACTTCACCAGCTATTCAAACGCTAGTCTTCTTCCTGTTGTGTTTGCTCAATAAAATAATGTATTTGTCTTCTTTTTCCAAGGTCTTTCTTTTTCCCCATCGTCCTACTTTGTTCATTACAATCCCAGTTTGAGAATGACGAGAGAGAATTTTGCTCACCATGAGAATGAAACTCCCACTTTATTTGCTATTTGCCTCTGTAGTTCTTCATCAAGAAGGTATTAATCAATCTTAAGTCTATTTTTATTTGATATTTACTTTGTGGGAGCCATTATAGAGAGATACCTGTGAGAGAAGGGCACCATGTTACCAAACAATATTCAGATGCAAGTTTGACAAGTCAGAGGTGATTTTTTGAAGGAAAATGGGATCAAATGAATACAAATTAGAGAAAAACATTGCAACCAATATTATTAATTTTTCCGTGAGTAGAGACAATTATTTTAATCAAAACGTGATGTCACCATTAAATACAATTTCTTTCAATATTGATTAATTGCTTGTAAGTCTTCATGAAACAAAACACCACATTAGAAAGCTCCTTAATTAGACAGTCATATCATTTCACTTCCTGTAACTTATTTTTAAAATGCTGATTATGTAGTAATAGAATTCTTTTCATTCGTTTTATGTTTCCATAATTTTGACCGCCAGTGTACGTATACCGCAACCGCGTACCGCAAACACGAGCTCTCCACATACATTGATTGATAAATATTTTTATATCACAGGAATTCTTACCTCAATTCGTTGTGAATTTGTTCTGAATAATTTTTTGTTAATTTTCGTGCTTTTTTCAGTGCAGTTAGTCTTCGATTACTTACTGTAAGTTTCTGTAAGTTTCTGTAAGAAGTAGGAACGAATTTCGAACATTTACTTTAATGAAGCAAATGTATCACACTGTGTAATTGCCTAAAATGTAAAAAATCTCTTTGAGTTTCATTTTTCTGTCGAATGCTACAGTATAGCTTGAAACCTACGGGTTTGTGGTCTTTTTACTTTAATTTTGTCTCAAGAATACACCCTGCGATTTATGAAACACATTTATGAATCACCCTGTATATACACACCACCTCAAACCCTCACTTAATGAACATTCTTCCTCCATGAAATTATATAGAATATAACCAACCAACGTTTTCGTCTGACTCTTATTGTGCACTGCTTCTCATTTACAGTATAGCCTAGTATCGAGATCCTCAGGTTGGCTACAAAGACAACTTTGTATTTGTAAATACTTTTAATTTTTAACTGCAATTTTTTAAAATGTGATTTTAACTATAATTTTTTAAACTGTGATTTTTTAACTGTAATTTTTACTTTTTTAGCTGCTGAAGATGGAAACTATAGTTTCCGAAACGTCTAGCGCTATCGAATTAATGTACGAGTATATTTATGTGGTGGCTTTTCTCTTCATCTCTTGACTTAGATTCCTTAGAATAAGTCCACTTGCGATATATATAGATGATGACAAAGGGAAATAGACACCTTAGGTTTTTTTCATAGTTTTGATTTGATAATAAAAGTCAATAAATAATAAAAGATTTATTGAATCAATATATTTAGAATCGTGTTGCTTTCCGCTTTGCATTATGTAAAGGTGAAATACGTTCTGGCATTCCATTGATGAGCTTTGCCATTTGTTCTTGAGGACAATCACCATTCTGTCTATTTACTTTTGCCGAAACTCTTTGTATATAGTTACATAAAATATTGAATATATTTTAAAGCGGGGAATAGTTTTATGGGGGTGATACTAAAGATCAAATCAAAAACAATAACAGTTTTAGCCCGTCAAGTACAAACATTTTATGAATATTTCAACATTGTGTAGACGATAAAGTATTCGAGAAAAAAGTCTCGGTGATCCGAAAATCCCATATTTATTGTTAAGTGTGACTATAACACAGTTGTATCAGATTTGTGGGCAAGAAACGCATATTAAGAATTGAAATTCTATAAAATTTTCTTACTATAATATAATCTTTCCCAAACTTTTTCGACCTTTTTCACTCTTTGGCAGACTTTCCTTATAAAATGTAAGAACAATCTCAATTTTTTTTTATTTTTGTTTTTGAAACGAGGTTTCGTATAAGATATTATCCCACTCGATGTTTTTTCCATTTCATTCCGCACTCATGAGTGAAAAATCCTTGAGTGTGAATCGTAAAAGAGACAATTCTCAAACCGATCTATTCTCTTTTTATGCAATTCTCAAACCGATCTATTCTCTTTTTATGCAATTTTCATTCTCGTCCACTGCTTTCCCACTTTGCTCAAGGTTAGGTTTGGTTAAGTTACGATAAGCTTATATTACATTAAGTTCATTTTAGTTAGGAAATATTAGCAATTCTCATTTGGCGCCTTTACCATGAATGCGAATGGGAGTGATTATAAACGTTTGTGGAGTGACATTTTATCTCAAATAAAAAAAAATGTTTTTTCTCAAATCTTGATTTCTCACTTCGTTCATTCTGACTTACGAACCGCGAAATGAAATAAGAATGACAGTGAGTGGTGGGAAGTAATCGCGTATGATTTTGCTTTGATGAAACTGAGCTTGATTAATATATAGCATAAAAGGACCCCTTTTATGGGCTTGTCATAAAACTGTAGGCGAAAAATGGAAAAAATATTTACGAGTATATTATAAAGATCTTCACAGAATCAAAATGTGGTAAACTTTAAATTTTGTTGGTGATACTTCCGGTGACGGACGTCATCGTTACAAAAGTGTGGCCGAGTGTATCCCGATTTTGTAAAAGATGGTTCAGTTTCAAAAAGAGGTATCCTAGAAACAACCTTTCTGAAAAGCATAAGAAATTACTAATTGATAATATTTAGCTTTTCTTTGGATTTTTTTCCTTTCTGGTGATTGTAATAAAATTTCAGAAACAAAACCTAATCCTTACTAATTAGTAATTTTTTACGCTTTGTAAAATTTCATATTTCTAGACGAATATTTTTCTGAAACTGTACATCTTTACCAAACTTATTCTCTAGCTTTTATTATGACTAGTACAGTTCCCGTCGCTTCGCTGACGGTTAGACAGGCTAAACTACAAAAAAAAAACGCAGCCGTGAAAATTTTGAGCTTCACATTGTGTCAACATTTCTGAATCTGGTATCTCCCAAAACCTCCTCACCCCCATTCATGCAACTTGGGGGCTAACCCCCTCCCCCATTACCCCCACCCCTCCCCATTACCCCACCCATCCGCCATTACCCCCACCCTTCCCCCATTGCTAAACTACAGAAAAGAACAGTCATGAAAATCTTGAGCTTCACATTGCCACCCGTAATACAATTTCTGAATTTTTTTCTCAATTTTTTCTCACAATTTCTGAAAGTGTGACGGACAGACGGACAGCTCTCTTATTATAATATAGAAGATTGCCGTATTTTTAGTTTGGAGTTGGGATGGAAGGACATAGTACACGACAGTAAGCTTTCAGGAAACATGACTTCGTCAAAAGTTTTGAATTCGGAAAGACCAGCGTTCTTTTTACACACCTTATGAAAATATTCCGTCATTCATTGAATTCAATTTAACACTGATTGAGTCGTCATAGCTGAATAGAAAGGTTATAACTGCTCTCAATTAGCATGCATATAGGAAATGACATTAGATAATAAGCAATTAATATCATTAACAGACATATTTAACAGTAAAGTTCTCAAAATTTCTTGGGTACTCCCATTTAGCCAAAGATTTTCAAATTGTTTTTACAGTAGTTGTATTGATTTAGGGTATGGACTTACAGCTTTACGTGGGATTCGAACAACGTTCAGTGAAATTCAGACATATTTGGACTTGATATCTTGATTATACATATGAAATGTTATTGAAATGTTTCAACTAGAACTTTCATTAGTCCCACCCAAAATGAACCGTGGGACCCTCCCTTAGTCGGAAGTTTGAAATTTTACAGATAAGAAGTAATCATGCACTACGAAACGTCAAGAGAGACGTGAAAAAACCTCTGTTTTGAGATATATGAAAACAAATTGACGACATTCTTTACAAATGGATCCTATTGTCCGCCTGGGGGAATGGAACCATTTTGAGAAGCTTCAAAAAGCTTTAAGGTATAACCCATCCCCTCTAATCTGACCAAATTTGAAGAAAATTTTCAGGGAGGTTTTAAAGTTTTGTACGTATGAAATATTTTGGGTGAAGCCCCACCACTTTTTAGTTTTGGAGCTATTTCGATGAAATTTTATATGCATACTCAAAGAATCGACACAAAACATGTGTCCAAACTTTGTTAAAATCCGTATACGAAGTAAAAAAGTTAGTCAAAAATGTCATATTGGTAAAAGGCAGCAATTCGAAACGTCTGACAATGTAACCACTCATCTACCGGGAGCTTACAAATGCCATAATGTAAAAAAAAAAAAAATCGAACTTGTATGAATCGGTCTCACTTTAACAAATCCCAGTATAGAAGTAAGATCCTATGGCCAATTATCACACTCTAATAAAAGCCAACTAACGTTTAGCTATACAAAGTTTTGTTAGTTTTCTAAGATTTCAACACTTTGACATTTCGACATTTTGTTATACTTTTGTCGTAAGTGTTAGAGTCAGGTATTTGAACGCACAGTTTGTCCCAACTTTCTCTTGAGCAGTAAACCAGTTTCGCATATAAAAAAAAATCGGAACAAATGATACGTTTGAAATATCTAAATGACACATATAAGAAAAAGTTAAGAAAAAGTTCGAAATGTTGAAATTTTAAATATTTAAAATGTTACAAAGTTTGGAAAAAGGGTTTAGAGTGTAGCACGGCCTTTACAAACAAGTACGATTGAAAGTAGTTTGGGCAATTCGAAAATTCTTTGTATACTTTTTTTTTTCCACAAAAGTAAAAATGACAAGAAATGAAGCATATTAAAGAACGGGCTCAATTCCAAGTTATATCGTTCATAGTTACCTTATGAAATATTACGTTTTCATCGACACAGGAATAGGCACAGTATAATTTTGAAACAGTTGGGTACTAAATGAAGCAAGGTATAGGCTAAAAATACAACAAAAGCACTAAGAAATAATTATGGTAGATAAAAATTACATCTCCCCCATTTCCCACTGAAAAAGGCAATAATGAGTTGAACTAATTGTAAATTTATTATAACAACGACTATCTGATAAGTCTCTACTCATTGGAAATTACATTAATTAATTAAACTCATCATTAATTAATTAACCAATTACATTCATGTGTTTTGAATTAAATGGGAAACATTTGAACATTTCCGATATGGTTCCATAAAAAATGTATTTTCCATCGTGTTACGAGTTTCAATGTATTTCGCAGTGGGTAGAGACTGTTTGGACATTTTATGCTGATATCGCGGTGTTCGATAATGCGGCACTTTAATAACACTGAAAAAATATGGGACTCTTATTTTTTATTACGCGGCGAAGACATAACGTGGTATTTTCTAAGCTGAACGGGCAAAATTCGAGCCAGGCATTACATTTTATATTTCATTATTTATTTGCATTTTCATGTCTTAATATTTTAGGTAAAAGTCGTATATTTAGGGGATCTTCGGAACCTAACCTATTTTTCCCATAAGATCTTTAATAATACCTAACGCAGACCGAGATATCGCGGGGTTTTTCTCAGAACGTAACCCCGCGTTACAGTGTATTCTGTTGTATATTAAAATTTAAGGATATATTTGAAGAACAGATGTGCTCTTTAATTTTAGAGTTACAAAAGAATTTGCCCCGATAATGATAATTATAATCGAAAAAATCATAGCCAATGAAATACGTCATGAACATCGAGCAAAATATACGGGGAATGAATTAATATCTCAAAGGCAAATTATACTCTTCATTGTAGTTGAAATGCTTTCATTTATTTATTATGGAATAATGTATCGAATGCATTACAATCAATCAATGCTCACTCAGTTTTCATAAAGCAATTACAATTTATCAAATTCAAGAGTTACTGAATGCGCTTTAGTCTTACACACTAAAAATATATAATTAATTAATGACGATCCTTTCCGAATTGCCCAACAAGGCAGGAATGTTAGTGATAATGATTAGTGTTATTATTATTATTATTATATTAGTATTATTATTATTAGTATTATTATTATTATAGTTTGATATTTTACACACAGTTTGTACACATGTAAGGTTCTATATGTACAGTATGTATGTACGAATTAATTTTCACATTATTACCAGTGTTTTCATAGTACCTATTGTCATAATTGGTATGGAGACACAAGTTTATTATAACTGCTATAACTAGAATTTAATATCCAGGTAGATATGACCTACTGTTATATCATTGTATAGAAAGACAGCAGTTGCTAGAATATGCAACAACCTTTCATAATGAAAACCGCTTTCCAAGTTCATGTATTTAAATGCAATATTTAAAATTAATATGTCGTAGTCTGTAAGTTCCTATTAGTCTTTAAGTCTTTAGAAAGTAATTCTATAATTTCTATAGATTTCTGTAAATTGCAGCCTGTAAAGTGTGTACGATTACTGTAACTGGTTTTCAGTTGTTTACAGTATATTTGTTGTAATAATGAAAGTACGTAAACTTATCTATGTAAATTGTGTGTTTTTGTAAATAAAGAATTGAATTGAAATAAAGTTTAAGATTGTTTTGAGTGAAATAGTTTTAAAATCATCGCAATTTCAATAAAAAAAAAAAAGAGACGAAGAAAATGGTAAATTTCTGTTTTGAACTTAATCTAAATTGAAGAACTTCATTCTGTTAATCAACTCTATTTCTGTTTTAATCGAATAAGACAGGACTTCTTGAAGAAATTACGGTGCTACTGTAGTATGCGGTCTACCTACGATTCGGCGGTCTACCTTTTAATTATAGCTTCTTATCTTGTTTACTAATTGTTTGTTTACATCCCATTGTCAATCGCCCTTGACGATTGGTTAGGTTTAGTCATGATATTTTCGTTAGTTTTAACGAAAATATCATGACTAAACCTAACCAATCGTCGGAAGACCGCATACTACAGTAGCACCGAAATTACACTGAGAAAGGAATTTTGGTACTTACGTATTAACGGGGGGCCACCACATATTGATGATTGGTTAGGTTAAGTTGTAATATTTTCGTTAGTTGAAAAAAACAAATGTTGTTTCTAATGTGTAACATGTATTAATCATTGTAAATATTTGAAATATAAATCATTGTAAATATTTGAAATATAAATCATTGTAAATATTTGAAATATAAATCATTGTAAATATTTGAAATATAAATCATTGTAAATATTTGAAATATAAATCATTGTAAATATTTTAAAAAATATTGCTATTTAAAAAATATGATGTATTAGAAATTTTCAACTAACGAAAATATTACAACTTAACCTAACCAATCATCAATATGTGGTGGCGCCCCGTTAATATGTAAGTACCGGAATTTTCATCAAGAGAAAGTGCCCTCAGTTGACGGCAATATTTTTATCAAATTTCGATGTTTGATGAAAAACTTTTCGTGGAACTGATTCCTTGAAAATAACAAGTCTGCATTTCAAACCAAAATACAAGATGTTTTATTACTATTACATGATCTTATACAATTTTGCCATGCTGATTTCAAATTTCACAACCATTTTTATGTATCACGTCAGGATTTTTCACAAAATATAAGTCAGATATATTCATAGTATGTATTAAGCAACTAAATTTTCAAGACTACAAAATTATAAGAAATACAAAGACAAGACATTTCAAAGTAAATTCATCTTTGATAATTAACTGATACATAATAGATCAATCATGACTGATCAGTAGGAGAAAATCGTCGTTTTTTTGCTCGCTTCTTGTGCTGCTTTTCTTCCGAGCATTCTGGTTTCAGAGACCAGCAGTAGTCTGCCATCATGTTGACATCCCGCCTTCCTTGCTATCTTTTTACCATAGTCTTGATATCCTGGTGGAACCTTTCTCCTTGTTTCTCACTCTCACTCCCAAGTTTTCAGGAAAATAATCCAAATGCGAGTGAAGAAAATGAATCTTTAGACTCATGTTGCAGCATAGCTTTTCAAATTTGCTGAGCATTTCATTGACAATGTCTTTGTAGTTGGGATCTTTTTCATTGCCCAGAAAGTTCTGAATTACACTCTTGAATACAGTCTAGGTTCCTTTCTCTGTTATGTTCATCGTTCTTTCAAACTGCTCATCCTGTGTCAACTTTCTGATTTGCTGCCCAACAAAGATGCCTTTTTTTATTTCTCATAGCTGTGTTTGAAATTTACTACAAATGTTTTGAAGCAGCTTTATAAGACCAGATTTATATGAAGTGGTAGTAACAAAACCTTATTAGGCTCAATCAGCTTCTCGTGGGTGATGTTCTTTGGTGTAAATGTGTTTCTGGGTGACCATACAGTCTTTTTCCAGTGTTGATTTCTCGCTCTACTCTCCCATTCACATAAGAAGCAGTGGATCTTTGTGTACCCGGACTGCTGACCAAGAAGCATACACAAAACCTTCAAATCTCCACACACAACCCACTGATGTTCACTGTATCCAACCTTTTCCAGAAGAAGCTCCAGATTCTCGTATGTTTCCTTCAGATGCACTGAATGTGCAATAGGCACAGAAGCATATTTGTTTCCATTGTGAAGAAGTACTCCTTTCATACTTGTTTTCGAGGAATCAGTAGTTTCCAGTCACTTGGTTGATATGCAGCTCCAAAGTTTTGTATCAATTCCAGAATGTTATTGCAGTAGACAAGTGTCATACGTAGAAAATTATGGCACAAATTCCTTTTCACGATGTCTGTACCAAGAAAATGATGTTCCAGGAGCAAGTAGGTTTTTTGCTTGGAGTCTAGATCCCAGAACTTCTGCAGAGTCTTTTGGCAAATCTAGATCTCTAACCAAATTATTCAGCTCACTTTGTGTGAAAGGTTGAGGTTCACAAATCGCCTCACCCGGTTTGTAGCAATCAGTATCATCTTCAGCTTCAGTACTGCCCGATTCAGACTCTAACATGAGCTTTTCAAGCTGTTGCGGCGAGGGAATAGGCACATTTGGGCCATGTTTTATACGTCGCAGTGCAGGCTGAAAGTTGGGATAGGAAATCTCTCTTTTGTGTTTCGTGTTATAACCTTTAATGTTAACAGTGCAAAAGTAACAGTCATCCGTGTGGTTCTTAGGTTCACGTCATACAATGGGTACTTCAAAGTTCAGCGACTTCTTTCTACCTTTACTCCAGGTTCTCAAAGCCTCAACACAAGTTCGGCAAACTGTATGTGGAGCCCATGACTTATCTTGATCTCCAAACTTCATTCCAAAATAGGCATGATACATTTTCTTGACAAAATCTGTGATCTTCTGTCTCTGTTTCTGCACCACAAAACTGCCACAAATATAGCAGAATATGTCAGGGTTATTTGTACAACCTCTTATTGCCATAATGAGCAAATCTGAAAGAAACACAAATATTAAAATTACAATATATGTACAGTCGATTCCGGTTAATGGGGCCGCCGGTTATTAGGCCAAATTTCTAGAAACGGAAACGAATAATGGAATTATCGTACTATTAAATCTGCTTATTAGGGACAGTAAAGCCGCGTTATTGGTCCACATTGTGACGCCAATTGTGACGCTACACACACACACACACACACACACACACACACACACACACACACACTATTACCTTGTTTGGTAATAGTGAACACGATTGGTTGATGGTGGCGTTGTATGGATGATGTACAGTGTGCGCTCTTACTTTATTTGATAATACAATGTGAATTAGGCTAACAACAGGCTGAACAGTATCAGTGTGATTCAAGATGTCACGGCGACAAGGCCTTTCACTTCCTCAGAAAATTGATCTGTTGGATAAGATCAAATCTCACATCAGTTTATCAGTCGCAGCTGGCGAGGAATAAACCCCCAAACAATTCAAAACTGCTTTCGTCATTGTGGTTTCACAAAGTCCAATTTAGCTGCAGATTCAACAGACAATGTAGAATCTGTAACTACATTACCAGGTGTTATTAATCAAGGATTTTTTGACGCAATTGACGATGACGTGGGTGCTACCCCGATTATGACGATTGTGACGAAAGCATTATAGAGCAAGTAGCGGCAAAGCGTCTTCAAAGAGATCCAGATCCAGACAGCGACGATGACGACGAACCTGAGCCTCGAAAAATAACTCATGCAGAGGCTAAAGCGCAGATAAGTGCCTTACAAAAGTACTTCATGCAAGAAATAATGACAGGGTGTCCTCAATCTGCTTTAGATGCATGCACTGATTTTGTTTGTTCACAATCAGTAAAATCTTTGAAACAATCCACTTTAGATAATTTTTTCTCACAATAAATATGGGTGCGCTTATATATATATATATATATATATATACATTCAACTGCAAAGAACACGCAGTATAAATAACGTAAAGAACGACGCTTGTATAGGAGATATTCCGCGCAAGACGAGAGAGAGAAAACGGAACAAATGAAAAAATGAAGTAACCACCTGGGAATCGAACCCGGGATCTTCCGATTGCCGGTCAGACGCGATACCATTACACCATGGACTTCACTCTTCCAAATGCCGTAATTCTTCTACATACTCGCAGAAACCAATGCCCCAAGGGGGCACCTCCCGCATGCCGTAACATTATATACATTCAACTGCAAAGAACACGCAGTATAAATAACGTAAAGAACGACGCGCGGAATATCTCCTATACAAGCGTCGTTCTTTACGTTATATATATATATATATATATATATATATATATATATATATATATATATATCCTCTTAAAGTGGGGCACAAAATAAATGTAATAACCTGGCAAGAAGACAGAGTTAGAAAGTTCAGTTAAATAGTTAGACAGAGTCGTTAGAAGCAGTTTGTCTATCTTAAGATCGTTTTGTTCTTCCTTATTTTTATTTCAGATTTTCTATTCGAGCCCGTGGGAAGTAGGGCCTGTATTGGGATTTTCGACTGGGGCCGGCGACGTGGAATCTTCTGTCCGTAGACCAAGGCTTTTGTTCATGTCACGCGCGAGGCTATACCGTTTCTGAAGGCCTACTTGATTTTCGGTCAAGGCTTAACCTTGTCTCTTAAATTATATAACGTAAGTGTAAAGTTAAATTAATCTGTGAACATAAGATTAAAAGTATAAAAATTTTGGTGTTTCATAACAGAACAATTTATATTACTGGTCGAAATTAAATTTGAGTTTAATAATACGGTTCGATAAAAACATTAATTTACTTAGTTGTGGTTCAGTGGAAAAGTTGAACTAATAGTTAAAGTATCATTAGTTACGTTATCATCCTTAGTGTGTGTGTGTGTGTAGTCACACACCAACCCACGGATGAATCAATAGACGGTTTACCGAAACATCCAGGGAACCCCGACCCCTTTAACCATTTCAGCTTATTTTCATTAACCAAGTGTAATAATATGCATATTATTTTTACGTTCATTGAGAACAACATACTGACAACATCTAAAGTTTTAAAATTAAATACTTTAGAAGTAAATTTTACCTTACCTCGGTGGAATTCGAAACGATGTTACTGAAGATTCAAATTTTGTGAGCTGGCACGTTACTCATTCAACCATGAGACTTTAATGTACTCGTATACTGAGAAGTTCTACATATACTGTATATATGTATATATATATATATATATATATATATATATATATATATATATATATACCCCCTCGATTAGGTACTCCGGCTTGCCGGGCCGAGGGGGCTCGTACACCTCGTGGGTTGTTGAGGTTTCCTCAACTCCTCGCGGGGTGTGGGCGAAGAGTTACCTAGTTGCGTTTTTTTTTTTTTTTTCCCCCTTTTCTTTTCTTTTTGCTCCCCCTTTTTTCCGTTTCTCCCGGAATTTCTTTGGTCTTGACTCGGTCCTGTGCCTCTGTCAATCGTAGTATCCCCCCCCCCCTCTGTTTGTATTTGCAGTCTTGGGGTCATCAGGTGCACCCGCCGGGGGGCATCGCTCCGTGGCTGAGCCGTGCTCCGGGGACGGTTTGGGCGCCCGGACCGCTGCTGCGTCTGGATTGGGTCTTTGCTTGGCCCTGAACGGACAAATCTCCGTAGTGCCAATCGGCTGTTTTTAAAACGACAGTTAGGTTGGGGGGCGGGCTACCCGGGACGTTGGGGCCTGCGCTTTGAAGGATGCAGCGGCGGCTGGTGCATCGCCTTGGGTCCGAGGCTGCCGTTTTTTGTAAAAATACTGTTTATGGGTTCTATTACTAAACTTCACTCCCCTCTTGTTGACGACTCTGGCCCGCCCTTGGATTTGGATCAGACTACTACTTCTGGTCGTTCAGCGGCCTCTGCCTCCGCTGGATTGACCCTCAAGCCGTATGGCCCCCTCTCGTCCTCTGCGGTGTCTGGCTCTCGTGGCCGGACTCGTGGTGGCCGTAGGGCGGGGTCTTCGCGGCCCTTGTTCTCTCGCCCACTCTCGGTTACCGTTACACATGGACCTGTCTCTGCTGTCAATTTCTGTCCAGTGGACAGGTTCCTTGTTCTCCGCCCTTCCGCTGGCTCCCTTCCGGGCAACTCGGAACGGGTGTTTCAGCGCCTTAAGACGATAGGGGTTCCCTGTCGTTATGATATCCGCCCTCTGAGGGATGGGTCTCTTCTTTTGAAGTCCCGTTCTTCGGGGGTGACTGGGTCCCTTCTACAGTTGCAGGATGTCTTGGGTTGCAGAGTTTCTGTGACTCCCCATCCGCAATTGAATAGCTGTCAAGGCACCATTTTCGCTTCCCGTCTGCTGTCAATCCCGGTTGGCGAGTTGCAGGAGGATCTTGCCCCCCAGGGGGTAACGAAGGTCTTCCGCTTTTCGTCGCGCCGGGATGGTGCTCTTACCCCGTCCGCTCGTCTGCTCCTGACCTTTGACTCCCTTGTGCCTCCGGCCCAGGTGTTCTGGGGCATGGGTGATCGCCGGTCGTGTGAGTTTTCGGTGCGACCATATGTGCCTGACCCGGTTCGCTGCTTTGGCTGCAACCGGTTCGGCCATGTTAGCTCTGCGTGCCGCCGTGAGGGTAAGCTATGTGTCCGCTGCGGTGGGCCTGCGCACCCTACCCCGTGCACGAAGCCCCCGCGTTGCTCAAACTGTTCGGGGGCCCACCCTTCCTCTTCCCGGACTGTCCCGTTTTCAAGTTTGAATTTGAGGTGCGGTCCTTAAGGACTACCGAATTCCTTAGTGCGCGGGAGGCGCGCGATAAGATCCGTGACCGGGAGCCGCGGCGGGGGTTGTCCTACGCTGCGGCTCTTGGCCCTGGCGGGCCCTCGGGCCCCTCCCGTGCTACCCCGGCGTCTACTGGAGTGGTGCCCCCCCTGGAAGTCCCGGGGGTTGGTGGTCCTCCTGGCGCCGCGGGTCCTTCTTGTTCCTCTGTCTCACTTTCTGACATCCCATCTGCTTCCCTGCCTACAAGTGCCCCTTCTCCCCCTCCGGCCTTGGGGTCTGGATCCTTGCCTACTCGTCTCTCGGGTGGGGAGGGGGATGCCCCGAAGGAGAGGAGGAAGCGTCGCCGTGGTCGGAGTCCTTCCGACCCGACCCTGATTGCTGCTCGCCTTGCTTCCCCTTCTTCCCCGTCTTCACCGGAGGGGAAGCGGCGCGCTGTTCCTGATCCGCTCGGGACTTCCCCCCCCCCCTATACGGAGCGCTGGTGGGGCGTCACCTCCCGGTGCCCCGACCAGTGTCCGGGTGTCGGTCGAGGTGCATTGCCCCATGACACCCTCGATTACTGACTCTGTTCCCATGATAGACCCGGTCGAGAGGGGCCTGGCCCTCCTTCATGGAGTCTCTCTCTCTCCGGCTCCTGCTGAGAGTGGTCGGGTCTCTCCCCTGGATCTACCTCTCCCACTTGTGGTCGACCTTTCCTCTCCCCCCCGTCAGTGCTTGTCTGGTTTGACGAGCCCTCGAACAGCTGGTTCCCCCCGGTCCCCCTCTTGTGGGGAGTTGGGGGTTTCGGCTGGGCCCGACTCGTCGTCTCTCCCCCCGCCGGGAGAGCCCCCCTCTGACCTCCCTGTTCTACTCTCCACTTCTCGTCCTACTACGGGTGCAGCAGATGCGGAGTCGGTGGCCCCTACCCCCCCAGTTCTGGGTGAGTCGGGGAAACCGATTCCGTCCCTGGTTACGGACCGTTGAGTTTGCTGCTCAGCTTGGTCCGTGGCTATTTCGCTGTTTTCTCTGCCTCTTATAATGCCGCTTCCCCTTACAGTTCCATCTTGCATTGGAACTGTAGGGGGCTTTTAGCTAACTGGGAGAACCTTGCCTCCCTGCTGGAGAGCGAGCGGCCTTCCTGTGTTTGTCTCCAGGAGACTATCCTGGCTGCGCGGGGACTCCCTCGTCTCTCTGGATATGTTGGTTTCCCTTGCACCCCGGATGAGCGCACACGCCGGCGGGGTGCGGCGATTTACGTGCATCATTCGTTACCATCGCGTGGTGTGCCTCTTCGCACTTCCTTGCAGGCTGTGGCTGTGCGGCTCTTTTTAGATCGCCAGTACACTGCCTGCTCGGTTTATATTCCTCCTCATGACCCTCCTTCTCGCGACGCGGTTCGCGAATTGGTGCTGCAACTACCCCGACCGTTTCTCCTCCTCGGGGACTTTAACAGTCGCGACCCGGCTTGGGGAGATGTTCGGTCGACTAATGTTGCTGGGATTTTACTCTCCTTAATGGAGGAACTTTCCTTTGCGTGTCTCAATTCCGGTGAACCTACTTACTTCCACGAACCCACGGGTTCATTTACCTGTATTGATCTCTCCTTGGTGTCCCTCGATGCCTTACTCGATTTTTCGTGGAAGGTGTTGGGGGACTCTTATGGCAGTGATCATTACCCAGTCTGTCTTGAGCCGGTCGGTCCGCAGCCGGGCGTTTCGTCTCGACCGAGGTGGTGCCTTGCGCGGGCTGACTGGCCATCTTTCAGAGCTCGTTCCGTCATTGTCCGTTCGGTGTTGAGCTTTGGCTCGGTGGATGAGAGCTTGGAGTTCTTCGAGCGGGTGGTGATGGGCGTCGCGGAAGACTGTATTCCTCGTTCTTCCGGTAACCCGCGGACTCGTAGCGTCCCGTGGTGGACTCCAGCATGTCACCAGGCGGTGTGCGAGAGGAAGAGGGCAACGCGCCGCTTCCACCGCACCCGGCGCGCGGGCCACTTGATTGAGATGCGGCGGGCGAAGGCTTTCGCCCGCCGGACTCTCAAGTTGGCCCGTCGGGCCTCTTGGCGTGCTTTTGTGTCCGGCATCTCCTCATCTACCCCTTCTGCTGCTGTGTGGCGGAAGGTACGTAGTATCGAGGGGAGGCCGGTCCCTGCTAGTCGCCCTGTCCTTCGGGACGGGGACGGCTTCCTTTCGGATCCTGCTGCTGTGGCTGATCGGCTGGCCGGTGCTTTTGCTGCGGTTTCCCGTTCGCCTTCGGCTGCGAATCGCCCTTTATCGGAGGTCACGTTCCCGCCCCCTGGGAACGAGCCCTATAACCATCTCTTTCCGATGCGGGAACTTCGGGCTGCTTTGGCAACCCGTCGTTCTTCCGCTCCTGGCCCTGATGACATTCCGTATGACTTTCTTCGGAATCTGCACCCGATGGCCCTGCACTTCTTGCTGGATCTTTTCAACCGGATGTGGGTTGAGGGGTCGTTCCCTTCCCGTTGGAGGGAGGCGATTGTGGTCCCGATACCTAAGCCGGGGAAGGATCCGGCGGAGGTGGCGAGCTATCGGCCTATTGCTTTGACGAGCTGCTTATGCAAGCTCCTCGAAAAGATGGTGGCCGTCCGACTTTCCTTTACACTGGAGTCGCTTGGGTTATGCCCCCCGACCCAGTATGGTTTTCGTCGATTTCGGGGTACTCTGGACCCCCTTCTCCTCCTTGGCCATGATGTACGGGAGGCATTTTCCCGCCGGAATCTTGTTCTGGCCGTCTTTTTTGACGTCCAAAAGGCCTATGACACGACCCGTCGGGGAGTGGTCATGGACCGTTTGAAGTCTCTTGGTTTTGTGGGCTTTTTGCCCACGTTTCTTCGCAACTTCCTCTGCCGTCGCACTTTCCGCGTCCGTAATGGGGCGGCCCTATCTGCCCTGTATGTTCAGGAGGAGGGGGTGCCCCAGGGGTGTGTGTTGAGCGTCTCATGCTTCAACCTAGTTATGTCTGCGCTACCGGGAGCTCTTCCGCCCTCGGTGCGCTGTTCCATCTATGCAGATGATCTGGCTGTCTATGCCGCGGGGACGAGTCCCCCCCTCGTGGAGAGGCAAGTCCAACTCGCGGTCAATCGGGTTGAACGCTGGGCGTCGTCGGTGGGCCTTACGTTGTCTTCTCCGAAGACTTCGTGTGTGGCCTTCCTTCCGTCGAGGAGACGGGGATCCGGCGCCATCCCGGCCTTTAACCTTACACTCGGGGGTCAGCCTCTGGCCCTCGTTTCATCAGTACTCTTCTTGGGTATGGTTTTCGACAGCCGTTTGAGCTGGGTTCCCCACCTTCGCCGGCTGCGCGAGTCCGCGAGACGTACCCTGGATTTGCTGGGGCATCTGTCGCATACTACATGGGGCGCGGATAGGCGGACGCTCCTCCGTTTGTACGTGTCCCTGGTACAGTCCAAATTAGACTATGGGAGTGTGGTGTATGGCTCCGCCTCCCGCACGGCCCTTCGGATACTGGATCCGGTCCTCTCTAGAGGACTGCGCATGTCATCTGGCGCCTTCCGCTCCTCTC
The DNA here is from genome assembly GCA_023014485.1 of Bathynomus jamesi. Taxonomy (NCBI): domain Eukaryota; kingdom Metazoa; phylum Arthropoda; class Malacostraca; order Isopoda; family Cirolanidae; genus Bathynomus; species Bathynomus jamesi. Next base: position 296,419 of record JAJOZX010001899.1, on the reverse strand, counting down.
CGGTTGATAGTCTGCAGGTGGAGTGCGACATCCCTCCCTTGGAGGATCGGAGGTCGTTCCTCGTTGCTAAACACTATCTCCGGATCCTCCGTCTTCCCACCTCTCCTCTGTTCCAGGTGGTTGAGAGGGCGTTCTGCCGGGATGGGGGTTGGTATTTCACCGACACGGTGACCTCCCTCCTCGATGGTATGGGCACTCCCCCTCCATCCGTTATACCGGTCTCTTTCAGTGGTGTTGCACCTTGGGAGAGCACCCCTGTTGCGTGCTGTAGGGCGTTGCGCCCCGTTCGCAAGACCGAGTCGGACTCTGCCTTGCTTCGGTCTCTTTTCCTTCAGCATGCGGCGTGTCACTCTGCATGTGTTGCGATCTTCACGGATGGTTCGAGGTCGTCGGGGGGCGTTGGATCCGCGGCTGTTCCCCAGTCGTCTGTCCTTGCTCCCCGATGTACCCGTCTCCCTGATGAGGCTTCCGTTTTTACGGCGGAGCTCTATGCCATTCTGAGCGCTCTGGAGGTGGTGCGGGAGCATCCGGATGGGTCGTTCGTCATCCATTCGGATTCCCGCAGTGCCCTGGATGGCCTGGAGTGTTTTGACTCTGTCCACCCGCTGGTCCGACGAATCCAGCTACTGTACCATACTCTTGTCGCTTTCGGTGGCAAGGAGGTGGTATTTTGCTGGGTCCCAGCACATGTTAACGTGGCTGGAAATGAGGCTGCCGATCGAGCTGCCCGTTCCGCGTGCCGACTGCAGGTTTCACCTGTGTCCCTCCCTTTTTCTGATTATATCCCTGGCTTCCGTAGGTTTTTGCGCTCCCGGTGGCAGAGTCGCTGGGATGGCGCTACGGACAACAAACTTTGCAAGATTAAACCCAAGTTGGGATGTTGGGCCTCTTCCTTCCATCGGTCGCGCCATAAGGAGGTGGCTCTGGCCCGCCTCCGTATTGGCCACACCCACCTGACCCATGGCTATTTGATGGCCGGGGATCGGGTGCCCCGATGTCCCAATTGTGACGTCCTCCTTACAGTTGCCCACCTTCTGGTGGAGTGTCCGCTTTACTCTGCGCTGCGCGCAGAGTATTTTCCCTTTTTGGAGAACGTTGGGCTTTGTGATAGGCTTGGCGCTCTTCTGTCTGAAGGTTCCTACTTTTCGATAACCGGGTTGTTCTCCTTCCTCTTTCGCTCCCGACTTCTTTACCGGCTGTGACCCCACTATGATCTTTTTGCTTTTCCCCCACCTCCTCCTCCTCCCCCCCCGTCTATTGTTCATTTCCGTTAGTTGTTCCATACTCTTCGTTCTGTGTTCGCTCTGCTATCCACCTTTCTTTTGGTGGCCATGAGCGGTCATTCTTTGAAACAAAAAAAAAATATATATATTATATATGTACAGGGTGGGCGGAAAGTAGCTCCCTAATTTAAATTACATAAAATTATGTATAAATTGTGATTGTATTGTTATATTGCTATGGTGTGTTCTCTAAAGTGGTACAATTGTAACGGTAATCTTTTTTCTCTAAAGTGTTCTCTTTGTGTTCTCTAAAGTGGTACAATTGTAACGTTCATTTTTTTTTTTTCATTTCAGATTGAAGGGTAACATGGCTGAGCGTTTAACACTGCAGGAGCGTGCCCAGTTGGCGGCACGGTACGAAGTTTGGCAATCTGTCGTTCGAGTTCAAAGATGGTGGCGGGCCATTCACGGACCACGTGCCCAAGTGGACCCGAAAACAATCAAGAACTGCCACTCGAAGCTCATGACCACGGGGTCTGTGGCAGATGTTCGAAGATGTGGTCGCCCTTCGACATCCAGGGCCCAGGAGACGGTGCAGGCAGTTCAGGAAATGTTCGCACGGAGTCCACGAAAGTCAACTCGCCAGGCAGCTCGGGAAAGTGGACTCTCCCGCTACTCAGTGCGAACTGTGCTGAAGAAGGAGCTGAACTGGCGTGCGTGGAAGCCGCATTACTGCCAATCTCTCTCGGACGAGGACTGCGACATTCGCATGGAGTTCGGGGAAATCATGCTGGCTTGGCATGAAGACTGGCCCCATCTCTTCCGCAACATCCTCTGGAGCGACGAGGCGGTGTTCCACGTCGGAGGCTTTGTCAACCGCCACAATTGCCACTACTGGGCAGGAGAGGATCCCATGGTTACCGCTGAAAAAACGGCAGAATCGGTTCAGTGTAACGGTGTGGTGTGGTATGACCTCAGATCAGGTTGTGGGCCCGTTCCTTCTGCGCAACACCATGAATGCTGAGTGGTACCTTGCTATGTTGCGAAACGAGGTCTGGCCGGTTGTCAGCACATGGGAGAAACGACGATCTGATATTTATGCAAGATGGCGCCCCTCCGCACTTCGCTCTTGTTGTCCGTGAGTGGCTGGATGCCCACTTCCCTGGGCGTTGGATGGGTCGTCGTGGTCCACATCAATGGCCAGCCAGGAGCCCCGACTTGACACCGTGCGACTTCTTTCTTTGGGGGTGGGTAAAGGAAGAAGTCTACCGCACCAAACCGAGGACACTGGAAGAACTGGAGGACCGAATTCGGGAAGTCATGTCCTCCATCCCGCCGGAGTTCCTGCTAAAGTCACTGGACGCCATTCCTGGGCGGCTCCAGAAGCTGGTGGAAAGAGTTGGAGCCCACATTGAATTTTAGAGAAAACCTACCATGTATGCCTACCTTTTCATATTATTTCTTCTGAAATAAATGGATAATATACGTATTTTTTTACCAATCCAAATAGGGAGCTACTTTCCGCCACCCTGTATATATATATATATATATATATATATATACACACTCGTATATATTGAATTTTAAGATATATATATATATATATATGTTAAACACAGACCGTGCATGGAACAAGGAACTCTTCTGGGAAATTAAATCCACTATAGTCCGAATAAGTAATGGTAAATGACAAATACCATAGTTTTTTTCCTTTTTCATGATTTTAGCCCGACGTGGGCAACGGGTCTCTCGCAAAGAGATCCCATAAATATAGCTTCCCTCACCAGCTATCTGCAAAGCAGACAGGATCCAGCTTTGGGACGTGGATCTAGGGTTTAAAGCAAACCTAGATCCCTACACTCAGAACCTCTATATAAGTAAAAGACTCGTTGCATTCACGTCGTGTTGAATAAATCAAAGAAAAAGGGGGTAACTATTGTATTTTTAGCCAAAAAAAACCAAAACTTAAACCTCAACCGGGACATTGAGCGTCCACTTTTCAAGGCACGAAACACGTCCGTTTAGTATACACAAACTCAGAATGGTTCCCTGAGAACATTATATGTTAAACACAGACCGTGCATGGAACAAGGAACTCTTCTGGGAAAATTAAATCCACTATAGTCCGAATAAGTAATGGTAAATGACAAATACCATAGTTTTTTTCCTTTTTCATGATTTTAGCCCGACGTGGGCAACGGGTCTCTCGCAAAGAGATCCCATAAATATAGCTTCCCTCACCAGCTATCTGCAAAGCAGACAGGATCCAGCTTTGGGACGTGGATCTAGGGTTTAAAGCAAACCTAGATCCCTACACTCAGAACCTCTATATAAGTAAAAGACTCGTTGCATTCACGTCGTGTTGAATAAATCAAAGAAAAAGGGGGTAACTATTGTATTTTTAGCCAAAAAAAACCAAAACTTAAACCTCAACCGGGACATTGAGCGTCCACTTTTCAAGGCACGAAAACACGTCCGTTTAGTATACACAAACTCAGAATGGTTCCCTGAGAACATTATATGTTAAACACAGACCGTGCATGGAACAAGGAACTCTTCTGGGAAAATTAAATCCACTATAGTCCGAATAAGTAATGGTAAATGACAAATACCATAGTCGGGCTAAAATCATGAAAAAAGAAAAAGGAAAAAAACTATGGTATTTGTCATTTACCATTACTTATTCGGACTATAGTGGATTTAATTTTCCCAGAAGAGTTCCTTGTTCCATGCACGGTCTGTGTTTAACATATAATGTTCTCAGGGAACCATTCTGAGTTTGTGTATACTAAACGGACGTGTTTCGTGCCTTGAAAAGTGGACGCTCAATGTCCCGGTTGAGGTTTAAGTTTTGGTTTTTTTTGGCTAAAAATACAATAGTTACCCCCTTTTTCTTTGATTTATTCAACACGACGTGAATGCAACGAGTCTTTTACTTATATAGAGGTTCTGAGTGTAGGGATCTAGGTTTGCTTTAAACCCTAGATCCACGTCCCAAAGCTGGATCCTGTCTGCTTTGCAGATAGCTGGTGAGGGAAGCTATATTTATGGGATCTCTTTGCGAGAGACCCGTTGCCCACGTCGGGCTAAAATCATGAAAAAGGAAAAACTATGGTATTGTCATTTACCATTACTTATTCGGACTATAGTGGATTAATTTTCCCAGAAGAGTTCCTTGTTCCATGCACGGTCTGTGTTTAACATATAATGTTCTCAGGGAACCATTCTGAGTTTGTGTGTATATATATATATATATATGTTACAGCCTTTTTACGAAATCGGCCTTTTTACAAAAGGGCCAAAAACCCGGCCTTATTGCAAATGGGCATTACAATGCCGGCCACTTTGCAAACAGGCCGGCATATTGGCCATTTTTCAAAATGGTTGGTTATCCAGCCGGCCATTTTGCGAAAAGGCAGAACTTCAATTAAGAGATTCAATCCAGTTCGATTGAAATTATTGAAATTATTGAAATTTAAATTAATGAATGTTAGGTTAGGTTAGGTTAACTGAATGCCCGTTTAGGTCAACTATCCGCCCTTGAGGATTGGCTAGGTTAAGGCGTGATATTTTCGTTAAACAACGAAAATGGCCGACAGAATTACCAGTCATTTTGCAAAATGGCCAATATGTCGGCCTGTTTGCAAAGTGACCGGCATTGTAATGCCTATTTGCAAAAAGGCCGGATTTTTGGCCCTTTTGCAAAAAGGCCGTAACATATATATGGAAACTAAACCTTTGTATTCAATTCACCTTTAATGAAATGAAAATCAAATTCGAATAACCATATTTATACAAAATATACCTTGATATAATAATAATAATAATAATAATAATCTTTATTCCGAAAAAACACATTACATAAAATATACATTACATCCGTATAGGTTTACACAATGTTGGCAGTAACGTTCAATTTTGTATTTTTTTTAGTGACAAGTAGTTCCATTACAGTATTCTTATCTGAATATGCCGCTGAGAAGCATGACTATATCGCAACCTTTAAATCACAATGATCAGAATCTTCAAAACATTGTGATCACAATTCATAGCAAACTATACATGATCAACTAATATTAAGTATTGTAGTAACTAATGCCTCACATTTAATATTCAAATATAACCAGTGGCGGATTATCACTGAGGCTATTGAGGCTGAAACCTTAGGCTCCCATGCTTGAGGGGGCCCCCCCCAATCAACTGAGTTTCGATAATGTAATTCGAGATTTCGCAAACTTCTTTGATTAAATATGACAGAGTACACAAACTGACAAATTCCCTGTTTTATTTTATGTTTTATAGGTCCTAAAGTAAAATTTGTTTAATACTGTTTGGTTTTGGCAAACGTCAAAATATACTGTGTTAAGGTTCTTTTAAGTTTGTTCTTCAATTAGCCTGAACACCGTACATATAATTCGTGTAAATGTACTATGTACTGTACATGTACATGTATTGTTAATAAAAAGCTATAGAAAAGGGCACCCATATTCTTCAATGTCCCCCGGGCCCCGAGGTGTCTTAATCCGACTCTGAATATAACTCATGAAACATTGTAATATTTTTATCGTTACTAAAATCATTTATTTTATAAATTACTTAAATCGTGTATCTTAAATAAATTATTTTGCGTTTTTGGGTTGCGTGTATAATTTTCTTTTAACCCTTAAATATATACATACATACATACATACATATATATATACATATACACATATGTGTGTGTGTGTGTGTGTTGTGTGTGTGTTTTAACATTCCCGTCTGGTCATGATGTATAGGCTCCGCCCAGTGTATAGGTAAATGCACAAATAGCTGTGATTCATTGTATTTCCCGTCTGGTCATGCTGTATAGGTTCCGCCCACAAACCTGTGTCATCATCATTCGCTGTGTTTAATCTCGTTAGTTGATTGCAAACATTGCTATCGTGGACACATACTCAGCTGCTAAAGTATTACTTTGAAATTTCCCATAATTACCTGCGTGTAATTATACTCCACCACTCCCGAATTTAACTTTTTAACAAAGATGGCTACCTTAGATATTGATTGCAAAGCCTTTGCAAAGTGGTACTCTGTAAAATCTGAAGATATGATGAATACTCAACGTCCGTCTTTTCACTTTTTGAAGTCTTTCAATCAATCTTAATTCACCTAAGGATGATGAGTTAGGATGCTTAAGTGCTTTATGGCTATTCTAATGAAAGTATCATAGTGGTTCGTAATGCTAAAGGCGTTTTGGAGTATGTCTCGAATTTAAGTTGTGTTAAAGAATATAGCCATAGGAAAGTGAAGGACACGACGCTCAGTGAAGAAAAACAAAGACTCTGGAGTATGAAACTCGTTAACGAATGGTACGACAAATCTTATTAAGTCATGTTACACCTCACCGATGACACTCGCAAAAAAAAAAAACCGTGAATCTAGTGATCATGGATAATGTAAAGTATTTTTACCACTACATCAACGTTTAACACGATGAGGTATCCATTAAGGTTATAGCCAAAGGTGTGTGTGTGTGTGTGTGTGTGTGTGTGTGCATTTTTAATAGAACTTGGCGACGCGTACCTTTTGTCCCCCGTCGTCGAACGGTATGGACATACCTATTTCTCAAATAGAGCGCCTCAATGTTAAGTGATTTGCTCTCGAATAATTTAACGTGATAAGTAATTTTGTGACAATACTTTTACCCCGCCTGTTTTGTCTAACGAGTCCTGAGTCGCCGAGCCACCAATAGGTGTCACCTCGATCCTGTATGACTCACCACCAAGTCTGCGTCACGAAATGAAGCAAGTCCGTCTCACACCAGCATCTGAGCTTGGAACGTCATGACGGTCTTCCCAGAAGCCTCCTCGCAGCAGTACCACCAGTAACAAAGAAAAATGGAGCTACCGTTAAACAGTATCCTTAACTCTCAATACGCAGTGACTTTTTCCAAATCAGTGAGAGGGTTTAAACGTAGCAGTGGCGCAATTAATTATGTGCTCGAGACAAATTATTAACGTACAGACCCCGCCAAACGTGATGTTATTTACTGGAATGTTGATGAGATGTCGAAAATCTTTATGTTGGTTGAGAAGTGTTCAGTTGAGAATCATAAAGGTACCAGCTACTGCACCCCCTCGTACTGTATTATTTGCATGTTAACTGTGAGCCGCGATACGAGTGAACCCTGCGTTGAAACACGATTAATGTGGAAAACTAATCTAAAAGCTTTCAGTACAAACAATATTAATAACAGACTAATGCCGATTAGTACCTTTTCATCTTCGATAGGCCATTTGAAATAACCACCGTCCTCAACCTGAAACTTTATTAAATGAGCGCGTTGTTGAAATGCATTATTTTGACACCGTTCTCGAGTATGCCTATACATTTTTAATTGATGATTTTATGAAGTGTAGAGATGAACAAGGTGAGAATGGCTTGGAGCCTAGAGAATATTTAGAAGACACTTCCCCCGAGAAGTACCACTCGCTTTGGGGCGCTGGCCTTGATCATTACAAACTCTCCCTCGAGTTCACCGTTCATCTGGCGGAGCTGTATCTTTTAATACGCTCTAACTGTCGCCGCAATTTAGAGAATTTCTTTATACATCAATATGAACTCTGAACAGTTTTCAATTGAAAAGACAGATGAAAAGAGAATAAACGCTCGCTTAGAGTGTGCTGTGTATACATTGACCCTTCGTGATAATATTGTAATACCCGACATGTACGCGAGCAGGCTTTTGAATCTCTGTGTTCAAAGATTAAAAATTATGAAAATGTTACGTCCAATTTTAAAGTAGGAACAAAAATAATCCTTAATACTCTTAATGCTCTGTATATCGAGTATAGAAAGCCTCATACATTAAACGGGGGTATTATTTCTAAAAAGAATTAGTTGCATTATACAAAGCAAGGCGAATGTGACTATTTCCACCATTATTTGTGAGTTTATTATACTAAGAAAATAATTTCTTGACATGTTAATATTGATGATTAAAACATTTTAAATATCACATTAAAGTTGGGAATTCGTCTTCCGATGGTATAATATCATTGTTATGCATAAGACAGAATGAATGGTGGCTGCTAAAGTTGATAGTATAACGTCAGACACATAAATACACACACACACACACACATATATATATATACACAAAACTTTTTGTTTCAAGCATTTTTTATTTTTAGGTTAGGTTACTCTATATTCAATTTTCTACTTTTATGAGGGGGTGGCACCCGCTTGGCACTGGCACTGATATTCCCCCACTTGGCACTCCCCCACTTGGCACTCCCCCACTCCGCCTCCGTTTTTGCCAGCATACTACTCAAGATAATGATCCAAAGCACACAGCTGGAATAATTTAAACCTATTTCTAAACGAAAGAGGAAGCTGGGTCCTTCAACTCATGGTATGTCCCTCTTAAACCCCAGATCTCAATATCAATGAAGTTCTATGGGACAATTTTAATAAAAAAAAACAACGTAAAATTCATGCTAGTAAAATAATTGATCTGTGGAAGGTCTCGGAAGAGTAACATACCACAACAATTTCTAACAAAATTATTTGAGTGTCCCAAGAATTTCACCGGTTTTAAAGGAAAAGGATGGACACACTCGTTACTAGTTTAGATGGAGGTATATTGTATAAATATAGTTATTTGAACTTGGTTTTCATTTCACTAAAAGTGTATTTGCATTGAATACAAAGTTTTAGTTTCCTTATGTATGAGAGAGGAAAAATGCAATATGTCTTAGACTTTTCACCACCAAGGTGGTGGATTCAAATGCTGATGGGAGTGGATTAATTTTGGATTATGCAAAAGTGTGTGTTCATGTTCATGCTCGAGATATACTGTGTATATATATTAGGATGGCTGTATAAACATAATCTTCAAAAAGTTAAGTTCGGAACCCATAATATTGTTCTTATTCCCTAAAAAACTCAGAATACGAATTTGTATACAAATCGGAAATGTTTTAGAGGTGCCGCAAGAGTCCAGAAGATTTTACCTTACTGTACAGTCGTTTTTTAGTTCAGCTCCAGGTCCCCTTCACCCATAAGGGTGAGTATTATCCTCTCAATGGATGGGGTTTCGTTGGTGCTAACAACTCATTGTAGCCTGGTTGAACTTTGGAGACCTTCAACTAATGTTTTCTTTCTTGCATCTGGGAATGTTTCACGATGTTCCTCAACGACCTGAAGCAAAAACTGTGTCTGTTCCTCATTTCTCGTTACAGAGGCGTTAAAGTCCTTTATCAATGCTACTCCCCTTTTTGCTATATCATTGACAACCTTCATGCTTTTAAGAATCTTGGAAGCGTCTTCATAATCTGGAATCTGTTCCCATTGAGCTGGATTTACAGAAGTTAGAAAGTCATCTTCCAACCCTAAAATTGAGAACAGTTGTCGAGAGTTTGCTGTGACAAATGATGACAGATCTTTTCCTTCAGCAATCGTTGGATAAATTCTATTTGGAGGGCATTTATCTACTTCATTTTTTAGAGCTGCGACCATCAATCTCTTCATTTCTAAAGGTACACGATCATCAAAGAAAGAGAGACCAATCAGACGTTCACTTAAATACTACAAATGATTACCGAATGCCTTGCCTGCAGATTTGGAGACGACAGTGTCTGGGTAAATTTTTAATTGCTGAAGGAGCTCAAGGTCATTTGCAGAAGCTAAAGTTGCTTGAGGGCATTGGAACCATGCTTTTACATAAATCTTTGTAGTGAATAAATTGAATCTTCTTAAAGATATTTTTTTACTTAGACGAGCCTGTGAACGGAGGAGATAAATCTTTATAGATTAAATTACGTTTGCTAGCCAACGTGCACGATATAGAGCACCTGGTTGCATCAGTCTTCTTCCTCGTGAGGGTACTTCTTCTAGAAACAACAATGTTAATTCTAAGGTTTCTCGGTAATCATCTCTTGGTTGACGTTCTTCTAGGTTAGTGTTACAGAATTCAATTATTTCCTTCCATTCAGATATGTCTAAGGTCACTTTTTTATCACCAATCACTGGTTCAAGTTTACTCTTATCAATGTTACTCCATTCTAGCTGTATTCGCTTAAATAAAGCAATATCAGGTTCCGATGAGGGACCAAAAAGGACGCCAAATACATTACCAACTATAATCTCATGGATATGATGACGACAGGCTAGATGCAAAAGATTTTTGTCCAACATTTGTTCATTCAGGATGCAGGCACCTCCTCTCGTTCCTGTATTACATGCCGTGGTATCAAACGACAGAGCATTCATCTGGTTGGTTAAATGTCATTCTTTTACAGTTTCAACAAAAGCTTTAGCAATTGCTTTTGCACTTTCGGAGGTAAGTTTAGGGACTCCAAAAAGCTTACCGATATCTTTACCAGTCACTACCACAGGCAAACGACCGACAGACTTTTTTCCTGTGATATCAGGTAGGATTTTCCCATTCCAGTGAGCAAAGTGTTCAATGATATTAGCTGAAGTTTCTTTTCTAATTTTCATCCTTTTAATGCGAATAGACTCTCTATTGATCGATAGTTACTCTACATTATATCCTAAACTTTTTGCCGTAGCAGCAACGATATGAGCTGCTTCTCGGTTGCTGGTCTTTGTACGGTCTAGAGCTTGCGCTAATTCGGGAGTCATTATGTTTTGAGGTCTTGCGCTCTTCAATTGTGGTTGAGTGTCACCTTGAGAAAAACGTTTTAGTTTTTGAGATGTACTACTATTTTCAGAATGGATCGACTCGTTATCACTACTGGTACTTGAATCTATTGTTACAACTTTGCTTAGTAGTTGTATTTCTTTTTCATGTTTTCTCTTGCTGCTAATAAAATTTTGTTCTCTAATTATCTTATTTTCCTTGATTGTTGTCACTTTATCAGTGCCAGCTATGTGACCTTTCCTTCCACTGCGCTGAACAATAAGAAATTTCTTATCTTCTATTTTCATCATTGACTGAGCATTCTCGTGTGCAATTTCAAATAGTTCATTGAGGCGTGATGTGAAGTGTGTTTCATTGAATATTTGCTTTTGAGATCGACAGGACTTACTTTTTTGTAATGCTTTCCATTCAGAATGAAGTTTGAGCAACCGTGAGCTTCATCTCTGAACGATGGTAAAAAAAAAAATGTGCCAAAACTTGCTGCTGAGAAGGGAGTTTATCGCCCAATATTTTTAGCAAAGTTGGACCAACAAGCCATGTATCTGTTTCAGAACGAGTATTATAACCAGTACTAGCCATGATTGCAAAAAAATTGAAAATTTTATGGCGTGAAACTCCTAACCGTGAAATAAATAGCGCACAAATTACTACCACATACACACTTCCTCAGCATGTAGTTAAATGAGGATTTGAGTTGCAGCTTGCTCCTTGTCAGTTTTTCAGATGCCAAAAGTCACAAGAAGTAGTTACATATGTAGTTACATAAATACAACTATATATCTGAAAACATATGAATATTTCATATAAACATTTCAATAATAATTTCTGCAAAGTTTGCAAAGAAATAAATGGGGTATTTTATTATTGATTAAAAGTACATCACTCTACTTTTTTATACTGCTGTGCGCCACCCCTAAATATGATTTGAGTGCTTAAAAAAATGGCATGCTAAGTTTTCTCATGATACAGAGCAAAATTCGACCTTCCGAACTCTAAAGTTAAAAAAATAATTTTTGTCCCCTGTATGCTGACAGCCACAGCCACCCTAATATATATATATATATATAATATATATATATATATATATATATATATATATATATATATATATAATATAAGATATATAACGGAAAAATAAAAATTAAAGGATTATAATATCACTGGGGAACACAACCTTTGGTGACTTAGATGTTAGACCTGTTTCTGGGTATATTGAGGTCGCTGATTCTAAAAATGACATTAGTTTTTCTCCATCTGCTCTGCTTATCAAGATATGATATATATCTATATATATTTCTATATAATATTATATAATTGCTGACTGGCAATCACTGTTGTTGTCAATTGAATACAAAAGTATGATGAATGTCAGCAAAAATAGTGTATTAAACATCAAACAAGCATAAGGTACGAAAAATATTTATTAAATTCAAACAAGCTTGAGACACGAACGGCAAAAAAAGTTCTTTCATTGAGACATCTCACATAAACCGCGTTTCTGAGATTTCTTGCGATGAGATGTGCCAGGACATTCGCGTTGGATGCTCCAGCAGTAATCTGCCATCATGTGAGTATCCCATCGTCCGCGGTACCGTTCTTCTATGGTCCTTAGTTCTTGGTGAAATCGTTCACCCTGTTCCTCGCTTAGATCACCGAGGTTATCTTGGAAACGATCCAAATGACTGTGGAGGTAATGCAGTTTGATGCTCATTTTACAGTCAAGTTTACAAAAAGAAGAGAGCATATTCTCCACTAGTTCACCGTAGTTATCGGCCTTATAGTTCCCAAGGAAATTCTTCACAACCATACTAAACGATGACCACGCACGTGCCTCAATGTTGTCCATTGAATCTTGGAAACGCGAGTCTTTCATGAGTTCCCGGATTTGCGGTCCATCGAAAATACCTGCCCCAGCTTTTCCATGCTCAGCGCAGGAAATTTTCTACATATGTAGCCAAAACACGTCCCATCTCTGTTCAAAGCCTTTATAAATTGTTTCATCAAACCTAGTTTGATGTGCAGTGGTGGCAATATGATCCTTTCTCTGTCAACCAAAGCTTCTTTGATGATATTTTTTTCTCCAACCACCATGTTTTCTCTCAGAGGCCACTGTCTTCTCACCCAGTGTTCATCTTTAGCTCAACTGTCCCAGAGACATATAAAGCACGGGTACTTGGTGTACCGGCTCTGCTGGCCCAGGAGAAAATTCACCATCTTCAGATCCACACAGATCACCCATTGGTGGTCTCGGTATGATATCTTTTCTAGGACTAGGGCAACTGTCCCATGCTCTTCTCTCATACCGACTTAGTGACCAATTGGGATTGATCTGTATCTGTTGCCGTTGTGTAGAAGAACACATTTTAGGCTCCGTTTGGAGCTATCTATGAATAACCGCCATTCACTTGGTGTGTATTCCGATATGCCCATTTTCATCAGCAATCCGCGCACATTGTTGCAGAAAACTAAATCGTTATCTTTTGAGAAGAAGGGCAGTAAATCCTTTTCTCTGTCGCGATATAACGTGATTTTGGTTCCCGGCAGCAGTAAATTTTTTTCTCCCAGCCTGGAAGCTAACAATTCAGACGATTTCTTCGAAAGACTTAAGTCCCTTATGAGGTCGTTTAATTCGTGTTGACTAAAACCTTCTGCAACTGATGACGGTCCTTCGAAATCACTGTCATTTTGCCCACATATGCTTTCTTTGTCAGTAGCAGATTCATCATCTTCTTGAGGGAGCTCTGGAAGATGGCTGAATGATGGGACAGGTATCTCATCTGAATGTGAAACAGGCCGTCTAGCTGAGTCTATGCCAGGATACGTCCATTTACTCCGGTTACGTCCATTGATGCCCTTTATATTCACCAAACAAAAGTAACAGTCATCACTGTGGTTTCTCTGTTCTCTCCATACCATTGGTATACCAAATTTCAGGCACTTCCTCTTTCCGTTGGTCCATTGCCGCAGATGCTCCGTACACGTTTTACACACAACATGAGGAGCCCATGGCTTATCTTGGTCCCCTAGTTGTACTTTGAAATAGGCAAAATAAGCTTTTTTCACAAAATCAGTAATAGTTTTTCTCTGTTCAATGAACGTGTACTCTCCGCAGATAAAACAAAACACATCTCGATGATTTAAACACTTTCTTCGTGATGAAGCCATGTCAACACCTGTAACAGGAAAGAATGCACGTTAGTACATGTACAATACACATGCAAAACAGCAACATCAGCAAAATCATAGCTACAATTTAATTATACAGATGCATTTAGATTTACGAGCAACTCATAATACCGTTCCAGAAGGGTAATAAAGTAGGTAATGACGTATGCAATATCTCAAAACCTAGAGCTGCTAGAACAAAATTGATGATATTTTCTGAATCAGTGGCATGAAAATATCCAGAATAAGGTCTAAAATCTCAGGCACCAAGAAAAAAAAAAATTTTTGTTCCCCAGTGAATTATCAGAGAGGCATACAGATTTGTAAGGAAAAATATCATTTTTAGCACAAGATCAAATGAATTATAAAAATACAAATTTATACTGGAAATCTGCCCGGGTTTTAACACTGCCTTTTATGGTTAAGTTTCGATGTATATAAAAATAAAATGAAAATTAAAAGTTAATAAAGTAGCATACAAGTTTACCAAAGATTTAGCGTTCTACCCTTCTTATCTAAATCTGTTTTGAAGGAATTCAAAACAACAGGATCGAGTTGAAAAAGACCTTTGCTTATGTTGAAATTATTTGAAAGTAGGATAATGGCAGACTCAAGAATATTTCTATTAACAATGTTGCTAGAGTGGAATAAAACTGAAGCATTATTCCAATCAATACAGTGGGATAACTCTGACAAATGGACAAAAAGGGCACTGGACAACTGTCCTGTTCTATCGGAATATTGATGCTGTTTTATACGTGTGTGCAAATCCTTTCCCGTCTGACCTATGTAAAAGGAATCACATTGTTTACAACCAATTTTATAGATAATGCCTGAATTATTGGTAGGGCTATTTTTTACTATGATATTTTTCGCAATATTGTTATAGAAAATACTACATTAATATCCAAAAGTTTAAATACATTAGCAATGCCTAAAAAACCCGGGAAAAATGGAAGTACTAAAATATTTTTTGACAAAGTACGAGTTTTATTACTGACACGATAGAAAGTTCGTTTTGCCTTGTTGAGACAAGATTCCATAAACGCAGATGGATAACACAGTTTTATTCCACTCTAGCAACATTGTTAATAGAAATATTCTTGACTCTGCCATTATCCAACTTTCAAATAACTTCAACATAAGCAAAGGTCTTTTTCAACTCGATCCTGTTGTTTTGAATTCCTTCAAAACAGATTTAGATAAGAAGGGTAGAACGCTAAATCTTTGGTAAACTTGTATGCTACTTTATTAACTTTTAATTTTCATTTTATTTTTATATACATCGAAACTTAACCATAAAAGGCAGTGTTGAAACCCGGGCAGATTTCCAGTATAAATTTGTATTTTTATAATTCATTTGATCTTGTGCTAAAAATCGATATTTTTCCTTACAAATCTGGATGCCTCTCTGATAATCCTTTAATTTTTAATTTTTATTTTTACTTCTCCGTTTATTGCATATATATATATATATACATATATATATATATAGATATATATGTGTATATATATATATATATATATATATACATATAATATATATATGTATATATATATATATATATATATATATATATATATATATGTATATAATATATATATATATATATGTTGTATATTATTTATTTATTTATTTATTTATTTTTTATTTTTTCTGTAACCTATATATAGGCTGTAACCCTTTTATGTACTTCAGTGTTCCTGAGGATGTCATTAGACGAAAGCGCTTGAGCACCATTTTGTGTTTCCTTTCCTTCGTGGTTTTATTCATATATATATATATATATATATATATATATATATATTGTATATGTAGTCAATGACCTAACTTGTTCTCGTATTCCCAAACTCGAAACTTCCGAATTCTATACTTTCCGGCTACGGCTTACATGCCAATCTCAAACTAAATACAGCTGTGCTGTTTACTTTTCCCATAATTCTATTGACTTTCCAAAATTCTTTGACTACCTCATTATACATTCAATACATACATTCACCATACATTCAATCCCGCTCTCCCTTTGCTGAAATCTCCATTTTAGGATATTTCAATGTTCACCACCACCTTTGGCTTTCCTCCCTGGGACATCCCTGGTGAACTAGCTTACAACTTTTCTATCCTAAATTACCTAGACCAGATTATACAGCACCCTACTCGTATCCCCGATCGCCTTGGAGCAGATTATACAGCACCCTACTCGTATCCCCAATCGCCTTAGAGATAGGCCCAACATTCTTGATTTATTTCTTTCCTCTCATTCTTCTTCTTACTCTGTGAAACTTTTTTCTCCAGTGGGCTGCTCTGACCACAATTTCATATCTCTCTCCTGTCCTATTACTGCTTCCGTGGCCGGGGCCCTTCCGAGTGTGCTGAGTGCATCACGGAGGTGATTCTCTCGGGCATGGAGGCGTACATTCCGTATTCTATTCCTACTATTAATGCAAAAAAAACCTTGGTTAAATTTACTTGTTCTAATGCTATCCGCAACAGAGAGGAGGATTTCAGAAGGTACCGTCGCCATCCAACTCCTCACTTTCACTCAGCTTATATTTCTTCCCGGAATCGTGCAAAATCTGTTCTTCGACTCCCCAAAAATTCTTTCATCCGACAAAAATGTGAAAACCTATCCCATTCTAATTTTTCTTGCTCTTTCTAGCTAAGAACCTCTTCAACAACTTTACTTCCTCTTCTTTCCCTCCTCTTTTCCATTCCGACGGCACAGTTGCCGTCTTCTGACAAAGGCTCTTCGGTCAAACTTTCGCTTACAATTCAACCTTGGACGATTCCGGTGTTGTTCCTTTATCACCTCCTGCTTCTGACTTTATTATGTCTGAAATTAGAATCTCTTCTAAAGATGGGCTCAACTCTAGGAAGGCGTACGGTCCTGATGGTGTCCCTCCTGTTGTCCTTAAGAACTGTGCTTCTGTGCTGACACCCTGCCTAGGCAAACTCTTTCGTCTTCGTCTCTCATCTGGTACTCTTCCTTCCTGCTGGAAGTTCGTTTTCATTCAGCCTGTCCCAAAGAAGGGTGACTGCTCTCAACCCTCCAATTATCGTCCAATTAAAATTGCTTTGATTTCTTGCCTTTCCAAAGTTTTTGAATCTATCCTTAATAGGAAGATTCTCAAACACTTCTCTTCTCACACTCTTCTTTCAGATCGTGAGTACGGGTTCCGCATGGGACGTTCTACTGGCGATCTTCTTGCATATCTCTCTGACTCTTGGTCATCCTCCTTTCGAGATTTCGTTGAAACTTTTGCAACTGCGCTAGCTATATTAAAAGCTTTTGATAGTCTAGCACAAATCTTTAATTTCGAAATTGCCCTCCTTCGGTTTCTATCCTTCAATCTGTGCCTTCATCTCTAATTTCCTTTCTAGCCGATCTATAGCTGCAGTTGTAGATGGCCACTGTTCTTCTCCTAAAGCTATTAACAGTGATGTTCCTAGTAGTATAGCCGCAAAAGGGGAGAGTGCAAGAATGTTGCAGGTTATTATGTAATGTTGCAAAGGGGGTGGGGTTGTTGCAAAGGGGGTGGGGGTTGCAAAAAAAAAAGAAAAAAAAAAGAAAGAAAAAAGAGTACTGGCCTTTGTTGCCAACCTAGGTTGCAAGGGTCATGCACCAACCTAGGTTGCAAGGGTCATGCACCAACCTAGGTTGCAAGGGGCATGCAACTTGGGGGCCTCCCCCAAGCTATTCCCCCCAAAGGGCCAGAGAGAAAGGAGGAGAGAAAGGAGGAGAGGTGTTCACCTGGCAGGAGCCAAGTGCACATTAAGACTTCAGCCGAGTAGGCGTTGTTTTATAGGCTCCTAATCAGCCAGAATCAGCCAGTTGGCTGAATCAGCCAGAATCAGGCAGTTGGTTGAGCCAAGGTGAGAGAGACGCCTGAAGGAGAGAGAGAGACAGCTGAAGGAGAGAGAGACCTGAAGAAGAGAGAGACGCTTGTAGGAGGGAGAGACGCCTGAAGGAGAGAGGAGAGGTACACATGCAGGAGGTACACACACACATACGCACACATGCAGGAGGTACACATGCAGTAGGTACACATGCAGGAGAGAGAGAGATACCTGAAGGAGGAAGATACCTGAAGGAGGAAGATACCTGAAGGAGAGAGAGAGAGAGTAGTTGCCATTGATAGCAAGGCATATTATTTTCGTTTTCCTAACCTAAGAGGCCACTAAGGGGTTTACCAAAGGGCCAGAAAGAGAAGGACCAGAGGTCCTTGCTCGGCTGGAGCCGAGCTGGGAATGAGTCTTTCACAACTTCGCGGTCTTTTATAAGCTCTATTCTGGCTGAGTTGCCAGATAGAGCAATGTGTTCAGTTGCCAGATAGCGCCATGTGTCCCATTAATCATCCATTGTGTAACACATATATGACGGCAGTTATTCCAATTAAATTCTGTTTAAATACACCTTTATTAATTGCATACCTTTCCAGTTTTTTTTTGCAATGATCGGATTGCTCTTGTTAGATATATTATTATGCTATATATATATACACATTCTTTTCTTATGTTAGGTAAATATATATATATATTATATATATATATATATATAATATATATATAATAATATATATATATATATTATTTATTTTATAACATTTAATTTTAGTTTAGAAGCAAATTTAACATTAACTTCATTGAACTTTTCGAA
Source organism: Bathynomus jamesi (assembly GCA_023014485.1). Lineage (NCBI taxonomy): Eukaryota > Metazoa > Arthropoda > Malacostraca > Isopoda > Cirolanidae > Bathynomus > Bathynomus jamesi. Next base: position 277,727 of record JAJOZX010001899.1, on the reverse strand, counting down.
ACAAATAACATAGTTTACCTTCGAAAACTTAATAGAAAATAATTAATTTTATGGTTAACTAGTTTATTTCGTTTACTATAATTATATATACAGTTTTTTAAGCAGCTTATGATACATATATATATATATATATATATATATATATATATATAGTGTAGATGAAGCCAATTAAATTCTACTTATTAATAAATAACTTTTTACACACAAACTACATCTTAACTGCAAACACCTTGCACATCAATTCTTATTATCATTATTATTATTATTATTATTTCTACAATGAAACGGGGTCGAAGAACACCTGATGGGTGAGAGATCTTCCCCCCAATATATATATATATATATATATATATATATATATATATATATATATATATATATAAAATAAACGAGTAACAACACACACACACACACACACACACGATGAAAGGCAGAAGCTAAATCAGTTCGAATCGTGTCCCTGGAGACCTTTTTCGGGTCGAGTGATTATCCTTCTACAAGCTATTCGAGCAGAAACCACCACTGACTTCAGATATTAATATTGTCATTGTTATTACTTCTACAATGAAAATATTTACGCGTAATTTGTATGGTGTCATATAGAAATATAATGATATATATATATATATATATATATATATATACATATATATATACAGTATATATATATATATGTATATAATATATAGTGTAGATGAATCCAATTAAATTCTACTTATGGCAGAGTTTGTTTCTAGTGAGAAAGGAAAGCCAATGTTCTTAGTGAATGGGTTTTATATGTAAGAGATCAGCAAAGCCCAGCTGTTCATCATTCCACATAATAAAAGAAAGTGGTTGGCAGATAAATGGGTACCCTACGTGTCCTAGTGGTTAAGACGCTGGGGCTGTTGATGGTTCCACGTTAAACTGTAGGTCTAAGGTGGTCATTCCACGTAATAAAAGAAAGTGGTTGGCAGATAAATGGGTACCCTATGTCTCCTAGTGGTTAAGACGCTGGGCTGTTGATGGTTCCACGTTAAACTGTAGGTCTAAGGTGGTCATTCCACATAATAAAAGAAAGTGGTTGGCAGATAAATGGGTACCCTACGTATCCTAGTGGTTAAGACGCTGGGCTGTTGATGGGGCGTGGTTCGGAGTTAAACTGTAGGTCTAAGGTGGTCATTACACATAATAAAAGAAAGTGGTTGGCAGATAAATGGGTACCCTACGTGTCCTAGTGGTTAAGACGCTGGGCTGTTGATGGTTCCACGTTAAACTGTAGGTCTAAGGTGGAATGGAACAAAGAAAGTGGTTGGCAGATAAATGGGTACCCTACGTGTCCTAGTGGTTAAGACGCTGGGCTGTTGATGGTTCGGAGTTAAACTGTAGGTCTAAGGTGGAGTGGAAAGCTTGACCTTCGTCAGAATGAACAATTCGGGCGGACCTTAGACCCACAGTTTAACGTTGAAACCGAATGTTATTTTTAAAATATAATTATGATATATTTCTTTATACCCTCTCGATTACATTAGTGACTAATGATGCGGGAAACTGAGTAAATGGAAATATTATTTTCTCGAAAACTATGGGTGATAGAAAACCTCTGAAACCATATTTGGAATCAATATCAAAAGTTCTATACGAATCACGAAATAATTTTCAAAGGAGCATAAGAGCATTAAATCTATTAGTGAAAATATAAAGATGCAATTACTCGTCCGTACCCGTTATAGCGGAATGGTACACGTCATAGCTCCACCCAGCTACATCGGCAGCCAATCACGACGAACATCTGGTCTTTTGGCGGAGCTTGGCGATTGTGCATATAAAAGGGGATATTTTTCAGTTGGGAGTAACAGTAGCTATTTTCGCATCAGTGAATAATCATTCCTCAACCATGGACCTGTACGTCTCCCCAGATTTGTATGAAGAAAGTGATACTGCAGCATTAACTGCAGTTAGTCTTTTTAACGCGATTGATCGTGACGACTTATTTTCAACGCAAACCGTAGAAGATATTTGCAGTGAAGCTCCTTACAATCCGACGCAAGGGACTACCATAGAAATGTAAGTGTCCATAATTCGATTTTATATATATATGGAGAGTTGTAGTATTTCGTCAAATAGATACTAGTCAAAAATGTCAATCAATGTTATTTCCCCATCATGCTAAAATCGAAATTTGTAATCGAACCAAAGATATCTTCACATAATGGGGGTCTGACTGTCTGTATACTCTGTATATGTTTTAAAAGCATTATTCCTTTAAGGTCCGATGAGGATTTGACACGTGTTATACAATCTTTTGAAGAACCTCGGAATATGGATGATATACTGATCAGTCAGCAGTGTCACACATCCTCCACCATGGACCTGTACGTCTCCCCAGACTTGTATGAAGAACGTGATACTGCAGCATTAACCGCAATTAGTCTTTTCAATGCGATTGATCGTGGCGAATTATTTTCAACGCAAACCGTAGAAGATATTTGCAGTGACGCTCCTTACAACCCGACGCAAGGGACTACCATAGAAATGTAAGTGTCTATAATTAGAATTTTATATATATATGGAGAGTTGTAGTATCTCGTCAAATAGATACTCGCCAAAAATGTCAATCAGTGTTATTTCCCCATTATGCTAAAATCGAAATTTTATGGCGTTCACTCCTCGAACCAAAGATATCTTCACATAATGGGGATCTGTCTGTCTTATACTCTGTATATGTTTTAAAAGCATTATTCCTTTAAGGTCCGATGAGGATTTGACACGAGTTATACAATCTTTTGAAGAATCTCGGAATAGGGAGGGTATACTGATCAGTCAACAATGTCACACCGAAATAATGTAAGTGTTTTTTCGATCTTTTGGGATAAGAAGACAATATATTTTCATAAATTTATTAAATGAAAGAAATCAGTACAATAAACGAATATATCGTTACAAATATACGAACAAAAAACATTATAATATACAACGAGTACGTACAATTGGAAAACGGTTTTTATCTGTCTGCATACCATTTCATCGTTTCGGCGAGTGTGACACGGGTCAAATAAATTTTAAAAATTTATAAATTCTTTATCATTTGACATATGCATGAGAAATGAGACGCAGTACATTCCGCAAACATTAGTAAAATATCCTTGCATGCGAAATGGGGTCCACACAACTTCGGGAATATGTAACTGAGCGAGAAATTTTAATAATAGGGTCACTCCAGGGTTGAGTACCGAGTGAATCAAAATAGTACAGGCGCTGTCTATTTTTAAAATAGACAGCGATCCAGTGAATCCCTTCATTATAGATGATGTCTGTGTTCGACTACCGCATTCTCGCGTACTTGGCAAACTCAATGTTTCGCAAACACGCCGATAAATTTGGAACGTGTGACTCGCTCCATTACTTTCTGAAGTGTATTAGCATCCATTTTAAAAGTCAGTGATAACGCTTCTAAATCTATCTACTTCTATTAGGGCTTGCGATTCGAGATATACTAGTACACTAATAGGAGCGTCTATAGGCTTGGCGAATTCCAGCCACACTGAGATGTTACCGCTCTGCTGTGGGGGTTAAATGGGTATTTACGCTAGCAGATAAGTCAGTGTAATGTCAAACGGGTAAAGGTTAAATTGATCAATGAATTCTTCCTGCGTTACCCCATTACCAAGCTCATCACAATCACCTGCAATATGGGTCAGATTACTATAGGCTCTGGCACAAAGAGGTAACACAGCGTCTGATGAATAGTCCGTACCCATTGTTCCACCCAAAGCAGTGCCATTAACGTATAGAGTTATATTTTTAAGTCCGAAATTCTCGAATTTAAAGGCACCCTTTTTATATTTTCCATTCACCGAAGCGTGGTCCTGCATGCGATTAATATCCTTTTAAGAAGATTTCCCAGGGCAATGTTTTCTATCTGCTTCGATGCCAACCCTGCAGGAACCGTATATAGTTTGATCTGCACTCTGTTAATAGGATATTTCACTGTAGCGTTTAGTAAATTTTTCTCAATTTCTAGTTGTTTTGGTGAACTTAATTTCACTCGCCGTACGCGGAGGTATGTGTCCATAATGTGAACCACAACGGACTTTGCACCCTCTTCTTGATTCGCATCCAGATTTAAGCAGATCTCAGGACTCGTGCGGGTGAGCTTTATTTTCATATCCACCCCGTTCACAAGCAACTTCTCCTGGAAAGTGAAATCTGTGTGCAACCGTCCAAAACACTCGTATATTTTCTTTTTAGAATTTTTAAATTTGTCCTTTATACTATTTTCATCTTTAGTTTGATAATATCCCTCCACACTTAAAAAGGTAGCCTTCGCTTCTTTGGAAAAGTTGAGGACATTTTCCAAATAGGCTCGTAGATGATAGTACCCCGTGCCTGCCGATATGTTGGTCTGATTTAAATATACGTCACACTGGTTGAATATGGCGTGCAGAAAGTTTGTTTCAGGGTATACAGCATATTTGTCATCGCAGACCGTTCCATCAGAATGGGCTATACGTAGCTTAGCGTACATGTGCACACAGCTTGGATCAAAAAGTAAGGACCTGAGCTGGGTATCACGAATTCTATAGGTGCACTCGGGGAACTAATTGTGTTTAAAGGGTTAATTGTAATAAAGTCACTGTGCTCAATAGAAACTTGGGTTGGCGGGAGCTCAAAAAAGGACAGCTCCGATTTACAGCATTGTGAACTACATGGGTGGATGAAGCGTGCCATGGCGAAATAGTGACTCCTCTCTCGACAAGTGGTAAACAAACTATGATTCATGAGATCAATATCCTTAGCTTATATCAGTCAAAAAAGTGGTCAACCATAGGTTTCATTCGCTTACAGCATTTCTTTTTTGATAGCCTTTTACGTTTAATACCACGTGACCCCTTCTTCTTCCGGGGAGCCCTCTTCTTCTTCCCGCCACCACGCATTTTTCTCTTTGCATCTTTGATGATTTCGTTCCGTGTACGCTTTAAATGTTTTTTTAGAGCTTCTTTAGGTTTAGCCCCGGCCAATATGTCTTCTGCAGTGTTAAGGCCTGATTGTAGCGCTTTCCTTCCAAGGTATCTGGCACCCCTCTTCAGCAAAGGAACAGCCGTACGTAGTATGGATGAAAAAATGGATCCAAGTCCATTACCGCGCTGGTATCGCATCCCTCGATAGACGGTGAAAGGCTTTCTATCCATTATAACTCAGTGCGTCGAAAGTGTAGCTTCACTGTTAAGCTCCCGTTACCGAATGGGAAGTTTTCGCCCTCAATCGTTCTTATATATATTGTGATATTGGTTATTAAATTAGTTGCGACATTCACATAATGGGGTCTGTCATATGTAATACTCAAACTCCTTCCTCTATGGTTGGGGATGTGAGCAATGCGCAGCAGGCGTGCCTGGGTATCCCCAACAAACTGGTGCTCCACTATATTACTGTAAATATAGCACATGTCTGGGTACCTTTCAGCCAATTTCTCCATCTTCAATTGATACATTAATCTGGACAAGTTATACTGTGTCTCGTGAAATGTGTCTCTTTGGAAGGCTGCGCTATATCGGCCGTTGGTTAGAATTTTGAACTTTCTATGTTCTTTAAGACGTCTGTTAGTCTTTGATTTTAGGATTAGTGTATGTGCAGGGTTGTTTACGATTTCATATACTAAATCATTCGTAAGGTTTTAGTTTCTTAAACTTACGTTTAAGCCTCTCACAACATCCTCGGCCGAACCATATTGACCCGGCCCTAGTCTTACTTCTGTACTGTAATACCGTGCAATCTTAGTCCGAGCGATGCGCATAGTTTCATCCATAGCTACCCCAGCTTTTTCACACTCGTCAATGTCTCTAAGAATCGTAAAAACGGTTTCTTTATGTTTAATATTTAAAAAGACGGTGTCCAGCTGAATTTCGCATATCCCCACCTCATACGAATCACGACCCAATTCAATGTGCCCATGGAGTTCTGTTACAAAGTTGGCTAGCGTGTTGTTAGGGTGTACAGACAGGGACGAGGAGGACGGGAGTGTGACGTAGAAATGGTTAGGAGCCATGTTGCATACTATTTAAGCTTCATTATTGCATCAGCTTTTATATAGGTGTTGAAGCTTTCTGGGTACCTTAGCCATTTCACCAGGTACATTTTTCTCCTTCCTGAACCTTTGCTTCCTAAAATTTTCTCAATTTTAAAACACATTTTTTCTAAATTAAACGCAACTTTCTGCAATTCCTCGCGGTAAAAGCCTCCTGAGATTTTTCCCCATTCAAATCTTCAATGTAATACATCATTATCTCACCTTTAGGTTTCACAGCCCTAACTTTAAAAATCTCGCGTGTCCATCCTTGCTCAAAACCCTTTGCGAATTTATTCCCCGAACGCGACAGCCTTACATAATCATTGATTTTGAAGCGCGCAGAGTGTGGTGGTGGTGGTGATCCATCTCTTCTCGGGAGCGTACCTCTTTCTAAAACTTCGTTAGGTGTTGCCCCAATCGTGCGATGGTGTGAGCGGTTGTAGGATGATGCCAATGATTCCAGAATGTCTAGAAATCTGTATCTGTTTTTATGTGTAAAATAACGGTGCATGCGTTCCTTTATGGTGCGCTGAACTCTTTCAGCTAAAGAAGCCTTATGTATAGAATTGGTTGTGTAATAGCTGATATTAAACTCTGTCAACATATTCTGAAAAGCACGGCCTATAAACTCCTTCCCCATATCCGTACAAAAATAGCCAGGAACCCTGTTTTCTTTTAACATTAGCGTTTTGGTGGCTTTAGCAACTGTTTCAGGTGATTTATTTTTCAGAGGAACGAGCCACAGATATCTAGAGAATACGTCTATTATGAATAGAATGTAGCGGTAACCATCGTTATACACAGAATATCTTTGCATGTCTGTTAAATCTGCTTGCCAAAGAGAATCAATCGAGGAAGCCGTTGTCTTGGCTGTTTTAAACCTTTTTCTCACAGGCTTATGAAGCGTATAAGCGTCCTGCTCCCTCAAAAATCTTTCAACATCTTTTTTTCCTACTCCGTAAACGTACAGTCTATCTACGCGCCGTAAGAGGATGGGGTAGAAATGTCATAATAGCGTTTAGTTAATACGTTAGCCATTTGCGTATTTAGAGGCACGTGGGTAGGGTTGGTTTAACCTCTTCTTGCTCCTCTTCAAAGGTGTTACCGCGGGGGTGACGGAGCCTTCAATTGTGTCACAGGCGTTGCATGTTCCAAGTCTTTTAACCTGTTCAGATTTCCTATCAACGTTTTAGGGACATTTATTTGTTGTAGTCTTGCTTTAATATGCTTCCATCCTGATGGTGATGGCCTATCCCACTTTCTCACCAGATCATGGACAATGTCTACGATATTCGATCCCTGTACCTTTGATCCTTCCACAATGATCTCCCCTGTATCGGTCCATTGTATGGCGGGATCCTCATTCAATAGATTATAAAGACTTAAGCCTTTACTCCTCAATGTAAGTGGGAGGGTATTTTTTAATACATGTTCGATATGTTGTGTGGCTAATCTTTTTGGTTGGTCAGCTGTGTCGTCGGGTACAGGTCCTATGTCGCCATCGTCCCCCGTGCTGTGCCTAATAACCACAGGAATCTCTGTAGGGCTCTTATAATTTTCGTACTCGTGAAGAAATTTCTGCAGAGCTTCTTGGTATAAGATTCTTTTCTCATCAGGTGTTTTTTCACTGTTTAATAGGGCTAACAATTCGCTTTCCATTCTTTTAAGTCTGCTTTTACGGGGATCTAGATACGTGTCTGGATTCCTTTGCAGTGAGGCGTACACCTCGTGGGGAATCACTACCACTTTCTTCATTATATTAATCTAGTCAGTAAAGGACCCAAAACTGAAAATAAGATGGGGAGAAATGACCCTCCTGTTTGTACAATAATTCGTTTTTCTTCGCTACAGTTTGGCTTTTACGAGCGAGTGCACGTATTATGTTCTTGTAGCGGCGTAGGCGAGCCTTCTGATGGGTTTTCATTGATACATTGCAATTTATAACGTTAAGACAGATTTCACAGATGCATTTTAAAAAGTCGGCATCGATATTTTTAATAAACATCTGCTGCATTGCCCGGGGCAGTCGATGATAGATTTTTATTAATTCACGGTATTTCTTTAGTCTCTTTATCATTCTGGAATATACACCGTTCAGGCTCGTTTGGAAATTATCTTTCGCAGAAGCACTCTAAACGTGTTTCGCGGATGAAGGTCGCAAAGCAAATATCCGTAACGCGTGCTTGTAGCTTCTTTATAAACTTCCAAAAACTCCTTACGCTGATTCGGGAACATTTGATTGGCTAATACCCCAATTTGTGATACATCTCTACGTTGCGCGAATAAGACTAGATATGGCGTATTTAACGACACATCGCGCATGTATCAATTTTTGAAAAATAGATTCTGATTGATGAAGAACACGCTTATGTTAAGATGGTGGGAGAATACTGTAAATGTCTCGGCAAACGTTTTATCCATCTCCAACATGAGATCGTCAATTACAACGATTGTATGTTCATTTCCCTTTAACGAATTAATGTCATATACGCCTTTGTGGAACAAAATATCATCTTGGTACTCGTTGAACACTGATTGATACGTCGAATAGCACCATATAACTTTATGCACAAATTTCGAGAACATCTCCCCCTTTTCTTTAATGATTTTAAGCATAAACACAGTTTTACCACATCCTGTAGGTCCAGATATAATACATGTGGATGGGCTCGTGAATCTGAATTTTCTACAGAGTCCATTTCTAACACGTCACACTCCTAAGTGAGTCATTTAAAAATATTACAAATTTTGAGTGCTGATTAGGTGGTCCTTAAAATTCAAAGTTGGGAAGTTTCAGCTCCCACCCCGGAAATCATTCGAATGGTTGCGAAAACTCTCTAGTTGAATTGTTTATTAAATCGGACACGTTTACCCCTCCCTCATCGACCTTGAACTTTTACCCCCGGAGTTGTTGCCCGGTTGCAGTTGTTGCCCGGTTAGCGATCCTGGGTCTGTAGGGTTCGCTTCCGAGAGTCCGGAAACTGGCAGCGGTGGCGAGCGACGACTTGCAGGAGGAACTGGAGTTGCTCCTCGTCGTGGGTCAGCATCCGGTTGTACTCTTGGACGAGGGCAACTCCTCGCTCGGCATGGTCGTTGATTACGGCGAGCCCTCCCACACGTGCCGCCGCTGTCTTGAAGTCTTCCCGCTTCGGCCAGGTCTCCGGGTCGACCTCGAGGAAGCCGTCCTCCAGTCGAAGTTTCTCGAAGAAACCTCGTGTGTTGGACGACGCCAGGTCTTCCAACTGAAGCCCGGCGAGTACTCGGTTTGGCAGCGTGGGCCGCTTCGCCGGGGACTCCTCACCGACCCGGTCGTGGAGAGAGGCGATGATCTTCCTCTTCTGATCGACGGCGATCCCCGGATCGAACAGCGCCAGCGCCACCAGCTCCTCCGACAGGTACCAGAGGTGGTTCTGGAACTTGGTCAGCGCCGCCTTGGCCACCACAGGGTTGATGTCAGAGTAGGCCAGCAGGTCCTTGAGGAGGGCGAAGTCATTTCGGGGGGCAGTTGCGGCGATCGGAGCCTCCGTCCACGCCTTGGCGTAGACCCGACAGACGAAGATGCAGATGCTCCGGAGGCCACTCTCCTCCCTCGCCGAGTTTGAACTGCTGTCGGAACATCCAGACCTTCAAGGCGTAGATTGCATTCGCCATCCAGCGGGCGTGGTGAATCGGCCCGGGAGCTCGGAAACGCACTCCTCGCGGGGGGACTTGACCGACGAAGAGGAGGGTGAGCTCGAGCAGCTCACGGTAATCGTCGCGCAGGTCCTTGCGCTCGACTATCGCCTTCTCAAACCACTCCGTGTCGACAGTGGTGAGCAGAGGAGCGACATCGGGGTGCGCAGCGCCGGACTCGTACTGGCTTCTGTCCAGGAAATCCCAGCGCTCCTGAAAACGCTTGAAGAGGGTCACGTCAGGACCGGACGTGGGGCCCATCACAGCCGTGAACGCCGCACCGAGGAGGAGCTCCAGCACATGATGGCGGCACGCGAAGTAGAGCAAGTCTTTCGCGAGGTGTTGCTCGATGAGGACGCAGGCTCCGTTGTTCCGGCCGGTGTTCGAGGCGGTGGTATCGAATGACAAGCCACTCACTTGCTCAGTGAGCTCCCACTCCTCCAACGCGTTGAGGACGGCCTTGGCCATCTCAGAGCCCGTTCCACTCGGCAGCTTCGGGACGCCCAGGAGCTGCACCGCGCCGTTACCGGAGACCAAGATGGGAAGCCGATCGACTTGCTCCTTGCTCGTCAAGTCCTGCATGAGCTTGCCGTCCCAGTGAACGACAAGATTGCCGGCCCTCAGCTCTTCCTTGAGCGCCACGTTGAGCCTGGAGCGGTGCCTGCGCCGGTGTCGGCGGATGGAGCTGCGGTTGATATTGAGCTCTGCGACGTCGTGCCCAAGCGACCGGGCAACCTCTGTCAGGACGTAGACAGCTCCTCGGTCGGTCACCTTCGTGCGATCCAGCGACGACGCCACAGCCGCCGAAACGATGTTCGTCGTGCCCCGCCTGGAGCGCTTCGGAGCCCGAGGGCTCCCTTCTTCTCCATGGTCGTCGCTCTCCGCTACGCTTGCGGCACCACTGGAAGAGGACGAAGACCACTCGAGCTCCACTCGGGCCGTAGATGTCGTCGCTTCTTCATCGGCTCGCTGCCTCCATCGGTCTTCTTCCCCTTGGCGTTGAGATGCGCGGGCATCGACAGCGGCTAGCGTCGAGTCGACGGACCCCAGCTTGCCGCGCCGACGGGGTTCGCGCTGAGCGAGGAGGAACGCCTTGTCCTCCTCGTTCTTGAGCAGCTCCATGGCGTTAGCGGCAGCGACGTCGAACAGGTTCATCATCCGCTCGCTGAACTCGTCCTCCCGCTTCGCTTGAGCGCCAGCTCGCCCCTTGTTCCTCTTTACATCGTTGAACTCCTTGTGGAGCTTCTCAATCTTGGTGACGATGTGGTCCTTCCGGCGGAGGGGGATTCGCGCCTTGGACCACACCTCGGTGACGAGCTCGACGACCTGGTTGGCGGCCTCTCGAAGTGACTTCTTCTGGACATCGATCCTGTAGACCGTCAGGGCCAAGACCTCTTTTTGCGAAGGAAGTTGCGACCCGGCGATCGATTCCTGCGGGGCAATCAGGTAGCGCAGCTTCGCTGCCATGATCCAGGTTATCTACTTAAAGGTTGAAGGAGTTATTCACTATTCCGTTTAAATTATAATCATTAGAATTTACAGTTTTACACACATTAGTTATCCAACCACTGACGGGTAGCTTGACTTATGGTTAAAGGAGTTATTCAGTTTAAATTATAATCATTAGAATTTACAGTTTTACACACATTAGTTATCCAACCACTGACGGGTAGCTTGACTTATGGTTAAAGGAGTTATTCAGTTTAAATTATAATCATTAGAATTTACAGTTTTACACACATTAGTTATCCAACCACTGAAAATCTGGAAAGAATGAAAAAAAAAAACATTACAAATTATGTAACATTTACTTGAAAGTCAAAAAATTAGCTTAATGGTAATGCTCAATGAGGGAGGGTAAACTTTGTCCGATTAAAAAAATAAATCACCTAGAGAGTGTTCTCGACCATTCGAACAATTTTCGCGGGTGGGAGCTGAAAAATGTTCAACTTGAAATTTCACCCCCTAAGCAAGGACCACCCTAGTGCTGATCCTTATATTTCTTCTCCCACAGAACCGTGAATGACGATGAGGTAGAGCAGCCCATCATTACGGATGACCTCGACGACAGTGTAGTTGTGATCTCCTCCCCTGAACCCTCACCAGCGATACCGGTAACACGTCCAAAGCGGAGGTATGAGATACCCACGTCAGGTATAAAGCGACCGAAATACGCGTCTGTTGCAGCGGTAATAGATCCCCAACCCTCAACCTCTTACGCAACAACACCCCCAGCAGCACCTAATATATCCCCTTATTCATCCGCCGCCCCCCGTTCTGTTAAGTCTACAATAATAGAGCCCCAACCATCAACCTCCTACGCAACAGGGCCCCCATCAGCAGCACCTAATATATCCCCTTATTCATCCGCCGCCCCCCGTTCTGTTAAGTCTACAATAATAGAGCCACAACCATCAACCTCCTACGCAAAAGGGCCCCCATCAGCAGCACCTTCGGCTAATATATCCACTAATTCATCCCCCCGTTCTGTTGAGGATGGTATAACACTGGAATTGGTGCGATCCGCAGCCCCCACCCCAGCCTTGACTAGAAATCGGTATAGAGTCAGGGTCGACCCTAGAGTCATGTATAGCAGTGGAATTGAGCGCGGACTACGCCGGGTTGTAGAGCATATTATAGAGTTTGCTCTTCAGAATCGTGACGAGCGTGAAGTCAGGACGAGTCTGTCCTTTGGATTTGAGTCAGATGACGGTGATGTAGACGATTATTGGGTGATAGTGCCATTTAGACGTTTGGCGGCTGAGGATGTAGAATATATATTAGGGCGTATAATGCAAGCCGCCCAAAGTAGTATAGCCTTCAATATGGACAACTTCACGGTAAATATTGACCATGTATACCGTGTTGCGGGTCATAGTGCCATACCGTATACTCTTAACTTCAATTCTCAAGCTATTTATAGACGGCATATAAACGTCGATCGTGGTTGCGGCTTTATAGCAGTACTCTTAGCACGTATGTTTACTGTACAAAATACACGAACTCAAAAAATTTGGTTGCCTACAGTCGTGGAGCATGCCCGTAAACTAGCTGTAGACTGTGAACTTGAATTTGACTGTAATATGGGTCCTGAAGAGCTGAGAAGGGTAGAACAGGAAATGAATGTCCGCATAGTTGTGTTTGGGTTGGATGATCGTCGTAGGACTGTGTATGTTTTTAAAAGCTGTGAGAGATCGTACAAGGCCCCTACTTATTTTAGGATTGTCAGGGACAACGTATCTCCCCATCCGTAATATAAGGTGGCTTTACGCGAGTTATGACAAAAGTCGAAAATATGGGAGACATCATGATTTGTGTAAGGGGTGCCTCGAGTTTGCGGATGATATAGTGAGACATTGTAAAGAATGTCACATGGTATGTGAGCAGTGTAAAAGCACCAAATGTGAAAGCCGTGTAGTTGAAGCTGAGAAGAGAGACTGTGATGTGTGTAGACGCACATTTTTCAATAATAGCTGTTTTGATTTCCATAAATCAATTGGCACGTGCAGGAAAATGAGAATCTGTGAATGTGGTATGTTTCACACAATTGATAATTGGGGAAAATTTAAGCACAAGTGTGACGTAATTCACTGTCCTACATGCCAGGAGGAATATAAGGCGGATGGAGTAAAGCATGTATGTTATATGAAAGATGCTAAGCCTAAAAATAACCGTTGTATAACTGTATACTACGATATAGAAACATATACGAACGCTGAAACCAAAGAGGTAATTCCACATTTACTTGTGAGCCAGACTATCTGTGATGAGTGTATGGATATCGAATGTGACGAGTGCCCCAAATGTGGTAAACGGACAAACGTTTTAAAACGAATGTCAGCGATAGTCCTGTGAAACTATTTGCGTCCTATATTGTCAAGTTAGCCGACAAGTTCAAAAAAATGACTGTGTATATTCTCGCCCACAACGGGGCAAAGTTTGACACGCAGTTCCTTTATAAGGAGTTGCTTGAACACGAATCTTCTGAGATATTTACAGGTGATCCATTGAAAAGAGGCAACAAATTAATACAGATGCAGATAAGAGGCAATGTACAATTTAAAGATACTTTATTATTCACACCTTGTAAATTAGCAAAGCTACCCAAGGTGATGGGAGTAGCAGCTGAAGTTTCAAAGGATACTTCCCATACACTTTCCTCACCAGCGAGACTTTAAACTACGTAGGCCCACCACCCCCCAAACATTATTTTGACTGCATGGATGAACGTGAAGACTTTGATCGATACTACGACAGTTTTAATGAAAGTAACCCTTATAATATAGCTGATGAATGTGAGCGTTATTGCGTGAATGATGTGCGCGTGCTTAGAGTATATTTCCAGGCCTTTAGAAGGATGTACATAGCCCGTTTCAAATGCGATCCACTGCAAGTCGCAACCACCATCGCATCATTATGTTTTACGGTGTTCAAGAATAACTTCATGCCGAAAGACACCTTAGCCATTATTCACCGAAACATTCCCCGCAGTTACGGGCACAAGGCTATTTACTGGCTCATACACCTACAGCAACAGGCAGGTGTATACATAAAGCACGCCCGCAACACGGGTGAAGTACCCATTAAGATTAATGGACGTGTTTTTTGGGTTGATGGGTTAAGTGAAAACCGTGTCACTGGTGTGAAGACTGTGTACTCCTTTAACGGTTGCTGGTGGCATGGATGCCCCCGTCCTGAGTGCGGAGTCACCGGAGATATCCACGGTAGGTCTCCTGCCGACTGTCTTGCATCGACCCGCACCCGCGATCAACTTATAGGATCACAGTTCACTCACAAAGTCTTGTGGGAGCATGAATATGATGCACGGATGGAGACAGACGAGGTGTACCGTGAGGAAATAAAAGCGATCAAGCGTTCAATGGTGCTGGATCCTCTCAAATGTGGTGATAGCTTGTTTGGAGGACGTACAAATCCTTTCAGACTATACTTCCCACCTACGGAGGGCGTGAAGCTCCATTACTACGATTTCTGTTCTTTATACCCATACGTGATGAAGAGCAATCCGTACCCCGTGGGCGCTCCTGAGAAACTGGTGGGGCCTAGCCTACCATCCATCAATGAATTTTCAAAAAATTTGAATGATCGTTACTTTGGGATCTCTTTCGTAGACGTACTCCCCCCACGCAATTTATGGATGCCGATCTTACCTGTCGTTATCGACGACAAGCTCATGTTTCCCCTGTGCGTGAAGTGCGCGGAAGAGGATAACGGCGAATGTAACCATATACCCCACCAGCGTAAGATCAGAGGCGTATATACAAGTCCTGAGTTGGCCCTAGCCGTGCGCCATGGTTATAGAATACTGAAGATACATGAGGTGTGGAGGTTTCAGAAGCTACCCAACCTTTTCACACCATATATAAACACCTTTTTGAAGGATAAGGTTGAGGCGTCAGGGTATCCGCGAGGAGTTGATACCGAAGATGAAAAATCTGCCTATATTCAACGTTACCGCGACCGCGAAGGTATACAACTTGATCGTGTCCAAATTGTAAAGAATCCTGGCAAGCGCTTTAGTGCAAAGTTGTGTCTAAACAGTCTATGGGGAAAATTTGCGCAGAATACCGGCAGAGGGAGCATTCATTTGGCACAAAGTTATAGCGATGTCTGGGATTATGCCAATGCCCCGATAAAGAGGTCATGGAGATCGTAAATGTAGGTAATACTTACGTAATAAAGTACAACAACACTGAATTTGCCACAGATACCTCAAGGGTTACAAACATACCTGTGGCCAGCTTCACAACAGCCTACGCCCGTATAAAACTTTGGGGTCTATTGCATTCTCTTGGGCGGAGAGTATTGTATGCCGATACAGATAGCGTGATATTCACAGAGAGGGAGGGTGAATACATGCCCACTATTGGGGAGTTCCTCGGCGAGCTCAATGATGAGATCAAGGATGAGTATGGGGACAACGCATACGCCGACTCTTTTGCCTCAACAGGACCTAAGACTTATGGGGTACGGGTCAGGGTGGGGGAGGAAATGAAATATATCGTGAAGGCAAAGGGTATTACGCTCAACCATGCGAATCGGGAGGTTGTTAACTTTGAGTCGTTGAAGGATCTAGTATGTTTGGATGAACAACCTCCCCAACTAATTGTAGGCACCCGCAATTTTCGGGCGCAGAAGCTGGGGGGCGTGAAGGAACTTAGGGGTACGATGGTGTGCCGTAACACCTATAGGAAACGTTACCAGTTACCTGTACCTATGATACCGTACCCTTTGGATACTAATGATGCTTCTAACTCACACGTCTTGTATATAATCGTATCTATTTGTAAATATATATATATATATATATATATAACTTGACTATCTCGTTTATTAAATCGTATTTGTAAATATATATAACTTGAATATCTCGTTTATTAAATAAATCATGTTTCAAATAGCGTTTCACTTTCTCCTTTGTGTGTGTGTGTGTGTGTGTGCAGGTGAAAGTTCTAAGCTCCGCCCACTGTAAGACCGTGAGTCATGCTACTATCTGGGAGTCCCTGCGTGGTCAGTCGACCGCAGTAAGCCCGAGAGATCAGACGTGTATTCAGATCAGACGTGTATTCAAATGGCTACCTTTAATATTGCTTGTACAACGTTTACGAAATGGTATTCAGTAAAGTGCCAGGATGTGGTGGATACCGAAAAACTTCCTATTCATCCCTCCTATGCCTCTTTTAAAAACACATTGGATTGTGCGAAGTTCCAAGATGTACAAATACTCTACGGATGTTCTGGTGAGACCGTTGAAGGCTTTCGTTGCACAGACGATGTGCTGAAGTATACTGCAGAGCTAAACTTTATAAAGTCTCACATACACCGTGAAGTAAAAGAAACAACGCGTGCAGAAGAGAAGCAGCAGGTATGGATAATGAGTCTTGCTGATGGGTGGTGTGACAAGCGGTATTACGTCATGCTACACCATGTCGATTACTCATACCCTACGACTGGAAATGTGAATCTCGTGATCATGGACAATCTTAAGTATTTTTATCACTATATTAACGTATATCATGATGAGGTTCGTAGTGAGGTTGTGGCTAGTGCCCTGCGTGAATTTTTAACAGAGTTTAGAGACGAGTATCGTTTGATGGGCAGAAAGGAAAAATATGAACATATGTTCCTCTCAAATAGTGCGCCGGAGTGTGGAGATATTTAGTAAAACATAAAATGTTCCTAGTTCTTATCCAAAATGTCTGGTGCGTAGGCTGGTAGTGATATTCTTGTACCGGTACAACAATTCGACTCGCGGAACAAGCCCATTCATGTATCATCGAGTCAGCCGCCCGTCGAACCATTCCTGCCTACCTGCGTGCCTCACACGGCTCATAGTTATCTCAGAGCTTGAGCCGAGTGGACGTGCGCTCCTCGAATACGATGGAACTTCCTTTGAGCAGCATTCTCAACGCCTCGTACGATGTGTCCGTGACGAAATCGTTGAGCGTGTTCAGGCGTAATTCCGGTACCATTAGCTATGTACTGGAAACGGAATGTAGACCGACAAACAAACGGGTTTATTTAAGCATCGAGGAGATGAATAGAATCTTTGTGATAGTTGAGAAGTGGAGTGAAGATCGTTATAAAATACCTGTTAACGTAGGTACAAGAAGAGAGCAGATTAGTGACGCACCCTCATACGCCGTTGTATGTACGTTGTGTATAAATAACGATCGGCCGTGCATTGATATACGGTTGATGTGGAAGAATGCTTCTGATAATAACGCTCTTATTCCTACGCGAAACCGTTTCATCCTCGACAGAATGTTTGAAATCGTCGGATTCTGTAAGCTGAAACCTATATTAGACGCGCGTGTTACGGACATGCTTTATTTTGATACAGTACTTGAATACGCATACACCGCTCTGCTCGATGGGTTTACCGAGTGTAGGACTGGTGAGAATGGTCTAGTGCTGGATGTTTATTTAAAAAGTTTAGACTCTTTGAAATACCATGAACTTTGGTACAAAGCAATTGATCGGTACAAGGCTGAGCTCACCTACACCGTTCACCCTGAAGAACTATTTCTTTATATAACGCGAAGTTGTCTTAACGATTTAGAAGATTATTTCAATTGCCGCTATGTTGAGTGAGTTCACGATTGAAAAGCTCGAGTCGGTAGAAATAAACCCTCGATTGGAAAAGCGTTCTTATAAACTTGTGTTTAATAATGTAGCTAACGATGAACTCTTTGTGCGTGCTTTTGATTGTATTCTAGACGTGTTTAAAGATGACTTACCAACCGGTTGTAAAGTGGGAACAAAAATAGTACTGAACGATATGAAAGCCCTTCATATCGAATACAGGTTTCCCTATACTTTAAGCGGTGAAATATTATTAAGCCGCATATACTGAGTAATGCAGAGCAATAATGATGTAATTGTAAACTCGATTAAGACCGAGTTTAGTATTTTGAAAAAAAAGTGAATTGTATTTATATTTTGCTTGACATTTCTCCTGTACTGATTATACGCATATTTCTATTGATTTGTGTTTATATATATATATTTTGCGTGATATTTCTCCTGTAATGTTATGTACATATTTCTATTTAAGTGTATATTTATTTGAAATGCATATTTTATTTTATATATATCCATAATTGTGTGTGTATATATTTCCTGTACTGTTATATGCATATTCCTCAAATGTATATTTATTTTCTATATATTTATAATAAACAGAATGATGCAATGTTGTTTTACTTAATTGTTATGCCTTCTACTACCGGTATTCGAAATATAATAATGCATACAACGGTATTGCGGTATCTGGCAATATTTAAGCCTTCTAAGCCAACTGGCTGATTATGAGTCTATAATAGTGTATACAATGGTATTGCGGTATCTGGCAATATTTAAGCCTTCTAAGCCAACTGGCTGATTAGGAGTCTATAATAGTGTATACAATGGTATCTGGCAACTCTGTCTTCGATTAAATGAATACATGGCGCTATCTGGCAACTCAAGCCATTTACGCCAACTGGCTGATTAGGAGCCTATAAAACAACGCCAACTCGGCTGAAGTCTTAATGTGCACTTGGCTCCTGCCAGGTGAACACCTCTCCTCTCCTTTCTCTCCTTTCTCTTGGGGGATAACGCCGCCTCCAAGTTTTCCACCCCCCCCCTTTGCAACACCCCCACCCCTTGCATCAACCCCTCCCCTTTGCAACAACCCCACCCCTTTTGCAACAACCCCACCCCCTTTGCAACAACCCCCACCCACTTTGCAACAACCCCACCCCCACTTTGCAACAACCCCCACCCCTTTTGCAACATTATATAATAACCTGCAACATTCTTGCACTCCCCTTTTGCGGCTATACTACTGCTCCTCAGGGTTCTGTCCTGTCACCCACTCTTTTCCTTTTATTTATTAATGATCTTTTAATTCGCACTTCCTGTCCTATTCACTCCAATGCCGATAATTCCACTCTTCATTTATCCACCCGCTTCCCAAAGCGTCCCTCACAGCAGTCACTTCATGATTCGCGTAGACACCAGATCTCTGATCTTTATGCTATATCTGATTGGGGCAGAGAAAACTTTTTAGTTTTCAATGCCTCAAAAACTCAGATCCTCCATCTGTCTACTCGTCACAAGCTTCCACACGACTATCCCCTTACCTCCAACAACACACAACTCAATCCTTCCTCTTCTCTTAACATTCTTGGCGTTCCCTTTCTCGTGATCTTTCCTGGAAAGATCACATATATCACATATATTCTCTTTCTAAAACAGCTTCTAAGAGGTTAGGTGTGCTGTACCGCCTCGGCGCTTTCTTCACCCCCACTCAGTTGCTCTGTCTGTACAGGGGTCTTGTTCACTCCTGTATGGAGTATGCTTCTCATGTGTGGGGTGGCTCAACCCACACAGCCATACTTGACCGGGTGAAATCAAGGGCTTTTCGTCTCATCAATTCCCCGCCTCTTACTGATTGTCTTCAATCTCTCTCTCTCTTCGCCGCAATGTTGGCTCACTCTCTCTTTACTATCGCTATTATAACGGACTCTCTAACTCTGAACGCTCTAACTGCATGCCTCCTCCTTAAAGGAGAACACGCAGCACCAGAATTTCTACATTTTCTCATTCCTTCTCTGTCAAACTATCTAACGCAAGAGTTAATCGGTATTTTCAATCTTTCATCTACTCAACCCTTACTGAGCGGACGCATTCCCTGGGCTCTCTGATATTGTTTCTACTTTTGGATATTGCCGATAAATTTACTTTTGGAAAGTACTGAATTTTATGTACTTGATTTTATATTCACATTGTTATGGTTAAGTAACTGAATATTCGTGGTTTTTAGCGATTTACAAGTTTTCATAGCGTGCCGACTTAATTTAATTTAAACTTGTGGCGGTTATAAACGTTAACTACCTTAATTTGCGTGATGCCATCGCAGAAAGCGTCGTGTGCTAGTTGTGAGGTTCATCGGTGGTATACTGATTTTAAAGATTACAACGGCGGTCCTATGGCGATTACCGAGAGATCGGTTTGTTTCTTTTGTGAATTAAGCGAAGAAATAATTGATTTAAAACGTCGTGTACGCGAAGTGACGGAAAGACTTGCAACGCTTGATAAGGGCAGGAGTAGGCTGACAGTTGGCAAAGGCCGAACCTACAGTATACTAACGTTGAAGACGTTAGTAAGTTGAAGGGTGAAGTTAGGAACCTAGTTTCTAGTATAGGTAGCTTATCGGGAAGGTTAGACAGAGTTTGAGGAAGGGGTTAAGGTTGATCCGAGATTAGTAGACGGGAAGGGATTTAGAGTAGTTAAGGGTGGAGCTAGGCCACGTACGTTGGATGATAGGAATCCCGGGCCTTTTCCGAAATTTGGACTGTTTCCGATTTTTTTTTAAATAATACATTTAATGTAGATTTTTACGCTGATTTAAAAAATGTAAGTCTTTTTTTTGGAGAAATGAGCGGTTCAAAAGTTATGTTTGTTATTGTAATTTTGTGTGGGATATAATACCCGGTTAGGTCAACTGTCTGCCCTTGACGATTGGTTAGGTTAAGTTGTGATATTTTCGTTAAAACTAACGAAAATATCACGGCTTATCCTAACCAATCATCAAGGGCGTACAGTTGACCTAACCGGGCATTCAGTTGACCTAACCGGGTACTTAATTGACCTAACCGGGCATTCAATTAACTTAACTGGACAGAAAAATAACGGTCGAAATCTATTCACACAATATTTAGTGACATAAGCCAATACAATAACAATAAAGAATACAATAACTCTTGTTTTCAGTTGTATTGTTATAGTTTTTGACCTAATACAAAATTACATTAACAAACATAACTTTGAACCGCTCATTTCTCTATAAAAGACTTACCTTTTTTAAATCAGCTTAAAAAATATTAAATATATTATTTAAAAAAAAATCTGAAACAGTCCAAATTTCGGAAAAAACTGGAATCCCCTCCCCTATCGAGGTTTCAAACCTTTTCGCCCAGTTGGATCGGGATGTGAACGAGGGAGAAACGATTTTAATTGGGGACTCCTTAGTGCGTTAGATGGATAAGGAGTTCGTTGAACGGAATCCAACCATGAGGAAGAGGGTCTGTCTACCAGTGGCCAGGGTTGACAGAATTAGAGACGAAGTAGATAGGATTGATGTTGCCTCCCGTTACTCGATGTTGGTGACGATGGTAGGGCAACGACTCGTATAGGCCCGATACGAGAGTGCCTGACCTTTTGGAGAAATACAGGGGGTTAATTAGGTCCTGAAGACAAGTCAGATAGGTCTTAGTTCTAGGTATTACCCCTAGACACAGGTTAAATTTTAGGATTACGTCAAAACAAGATTTTTTAACACTAAACTAGAAGAAATTTGTGCTCAGGAAAATGTACCCTTCGTAAAGCTGTGGTCAGAATTTAGTGATCCTACCCTTTTTATAAAGATGGGGGGTGCATTTCAATTAAATAGGGAATGCTAGGCTAGGTAGGTTAATCGATAAGAACGTTCGAAAGCTGTATAGGTCGAAGCCTCTTTAAACGTTTGTGGGTCTGGGATTCTGGGAAACGCCGGCCCGACGTGAAAAAAGTTTAAAACGCGATCCGTGGTAAATAATAATTTAAAAACGTCTTTTATTGTACCGCGTAGTATTAGAAATGAATTGAACGATTTAAGGCAATAATTATTGCGGGAACTACGATATAGTTTCTATAACCGAAACGTGGTTAAATACCGTAACTCGGGACTTGTTGGGGGAACTTGATATAGCGGATTTTAAACTTTTTACTAATGATAGGTTACTAGGATGTGGTGGCAGCGTTTTATTGTACATTCATAATTCCCTTACGGCTATCGAGGTTGATAGATTTTTCGGCAGCAATTAATGCGATATGCGTTGAAGTTGGGAAAGTGCAGTTATTAGCTTTAATACTAGATTTTACACACTTCTTGATAACTTTATTAATAATCAGGATAGTATAGTTGTCAGAGACTTTAACTGCCCTAACCATTAATTACGAGACTTTTACTGGTAATGATGAGGGTTTGAGACTGATTGAGTTCATGGAAGATAATTTTTTACGACAGATGGTTACCGACCCAACGCGCAGTGACAATATTTTAGACGTGGTATGACGAAAGACGAAAATATAGTCGAAGGTTTGGAAGTAGGTGAGAGTTTGGGATGTAGTGATCACCAAATTATTAGGTTTAAGCTATTGATAGAAAAGAGTTAGGATAGTAAACGTAATAGAAGTCCCTGATTTTCGTAGGGCTCATTTTGATAGTTTTGCGGATAGGATGAAAGTGGGGTCCCGACTAAAGCCCCCTAGGACAAAAGCGCCCCTGGACAAAAGCCCCTCAGTTAAAGTGCAAAGTAGGACAAAAGCCCTCAGTTAAAGTGCAAAATAGGACAAAAAACCCTCAGTTAAAGTGCAAAGTAGGACAAAAGCCTCCATTTTTTTTTATTATTGTTCGTGTGCTATGAAGTAATCCTAAACAAATATCATAAGGTTTGTCTATGTTGATTCACTCGTTGATCACTGTTTTGTCTACCTGAATGGTTAGTTAGGAACGCGCCACAAAGGACCATCAACAGCGTTTGAAGAACCTATGTCTGGACTATGTGAATGAGAGGAAGACCTTGGAGGAATTTCTGAATGGTGTAGGTCACAGCATTAGGTGGAAGTAAATTGAACTTTAAATGAACCTTAATTACACTTAATGAACTTTTTAATATTGTGCCTTATTTGTTTGATTTTCCCTAGATATGTGTATGATGTTCCTTTTATAATGTTCATTTTATGGTTGTGTAAATAATTTTGTGCTCCTGTAAAATAGTGAGCTATAAATTTATAATGCAAGTGTTAATGTGTGCTACTGTATAATACTTATAAAGCTGACTTTGCCTAGATAAGGCATGATGATCCTTTTATAATGTAATTTTTTATGGTTGTGCAAATATTAGCGTCAATGTGTGCTACTGTATAATACTTATAATGCCTTCCTTATTGCAGTCTTATGAAATAATAAATGTAATATTTTACATGTCAGAGAAGTGTTCATAAACTGTAAACAATAAAGAATAAAATAATGATTAGAAAAATTCTTATTATTTTTCCTAGGGGGCTTTTGTCCTGGGGGGTTTTGTCCTGGGGGCTTTTGTCCCAGTGGACTTTTGTCCCAGTGGGCTTTTGTCCTACATACGATGAGAGTAGTGGACTGGGATAATTTATTTATGGGTAATGACGCAAATTTTCATTGGGAGGCATTTAAAAAAAGTGGAGCAGTGAGTGTAGTTTGCGTCCCCCTGACCAAAAGGACACAACTACACGGGTCAAAGTTCGGGAACGTAAACTACACTAGGATCTTTAGAAGACATTTTTTAAATGAATCCATCAATAAAACGTTAAAACTAACGAAAATATTACGACTTAACCTATTACGACTTAATATATATATATATATATATATATATATATATATATATATATTGACGATTGGTTAGGTTAAGTCGTAATATTTTCGTTAATTTTAACGTTTTATTTGATTAGGTATACGCGGACAAAGTTGGGAAATGCAAACTACACTAGCATAATGTAGGGGAACGTAAACTACACTAGCACTAAATGGGGACGTAAACTACACTTGCTCCAAAAATGTTTTGGATCACATGAAGATCAGGGCCCCCAACCTTCTTTAGTTAGCTTTATAAGGCTAACTAACCAAAATATCATGACCTAACCTAACCAATCGTCAAGGGTGTACAGTTGACCTAACGATTGGTTAGGTTAGGTCTTGATATTTCCGTTAGGTAGCCTTATAAGGCTAACTAGAGAAGGCTGGGGGCCTTGATCTTCAGGTGATCCAAAGTTTTTTGAATATCGAAAGGGAGTTTATTCTGCGTAGGCACAAGTGGTGGACTAGGGAAATAGGTGAGTTCATAAACAAGCGTAACAGAGCGTATAGACTTAATGAGCGCAATGGCACCGTAGCTAACTTTAATAGATATATCGAGCTTAGACGTCAGGTTAAAAGATCTGTTAGGAATGCTAAGCGTAATTTTGAGATACTTGGAGCTGCGGATAGTAAACATAATCCGAAAAAGGTGTTTCACTATGTCGATAATCGTAAGCCGATAAAAGATAACATAGGCCTTCTAGTGGACGCTAACGGCGCTTTGGCTTCCGACGCTCAGGCGATGGCGGGTATTTTTAAAAAAAAATTTGCAACAGTTTTTACCGTAGAAGACGTAAATAATGTCCCCGACGAGGACGGTATCGTTCCATTTAGTAGCGAAACTATTTTGAATGAAATAACTGTTTACGAGGGTGAGATTGCGCATTATATCGATAAGCTAAAAGTTACCAAGGCTCCAGGTCCTGACGCGCTTTATCCTAGACATTTGAAAGATTTGAAAGACGTTATCATAGGCCCTTAACAAAAATTTTTAATAAGTCACTGGAAGCGGGGATTATTCCTGAAGACTTCAAATTAGCTAACGTTACGCCCATTTTTAAAAAAGGCGACCGCTGAGTAGCTAGCAATTATAGGCCTATTGGCTTAACGTCAATTGTCGGTAAACTTTTGGAATCAGTAGTTAGGGTTCGTATTGTCGATCACTTCGAGAGTGGCGATTTGATTAATAGTAGTCAGCATGGGTTTCGACACCATAAATCTTGTTTCACTAATTTATTAGAGATTTATTACGAAATAATGTGCGAATATGATAGGCATAGAGTGGTTGACGTTATTTATTTAGACTTTAATAAAGCGTTCGATACAGTTCCGCATAGGAGATTAATTGCGAAGGTTAAAGCACCATATACGAGGTCAGGTAGCGAACTGGTTTGGTTAGAGGAATGGTTTCGTGCCAGGAAACAGAGGGTCGGTTTAATGGTAGGGAATCAGCGTGGTTGGATGTAGGTAGCGGTGTCCCTCAGGGTTCAGTGTTAGGCCCATTGCTATTCGTAATCTACATTAACGACATAGATGTCTTGACCAGTAACGTGTCAAAATTCGCAGACGAAACTAAAATAGGCGGTAAAGTTCTTAACGTCGACGATAGAAATAGGCTCCAAGACGATGTAAATAGGATTATGGAGTGGACGGATAAAGGCAGATGCAATTTAACGTAGACAAATGTAAAGTTTTGCATATACAGTACTGGCCAAATTATTAGGAATTTTTTTAAAATTTCATTTTTTGGTATAAAATGTTAAATTAAACCAATTTTAAACGTTGAAAAGTTATTTATTTCTACACAAGAATACATGGTCATTATTTAGCAATAGTTTAGTACTTAGTTTGACCCACCTTAGCTGCCATAATGGCTGCGACACGCTTCGGCATGCCATGAATCAATTTTTTGCATAATTCTTTAGTCGAACGAAGCGTGTTTGTTCGTCAGTTGTCGTTTGGTTGTCGTGCGATGCGGTGTGTTTCTCTTTCTTTTACGTGTCATTGTAACTACCATTTAATTTAAATAGTGTATTTACCCAATTTCGGCAATTATTTGTTACAGTTTTTAAGTGAATTTGAAAATGGGGCGAAAGAATGACTTGAGTCCACGGAAAATTGGGCAAATACAGGTTTTATTAACTTATTCTACATTTAAACAAAAGGAAATCGCTGCCAAACTCCATGTTTCACCACAGTCAGTACTTCGTATTAAGAAAAAATGGTATTTGGAGAAAATGTAGGCCCCAAAAGGGTTGGAAGATGCGGCAGAAAAAGGGTAACGACTCCAAGAACTGATAGACAGATTGCAATTTGTCTCTTAGAAATAGAAGAGCTACTTGCAAAAACATTTCCAGTAGTCTAGCGGCTGATGGCATCAATATTAGTCGTAGAACAGTCAACAGGAGGCTTCTAACTGCCGGCTTCAAAGCCTACCGCCCAAGGAAGAAGCCCAGGCTCACTGAGGCTATGAAGAAGGCACGTTTTGCATGGGCAAAGGAACACATTAACTGGACTAGTGAGGATTGGGAACAGGTAAGAATAATATTTAACATTAAATAGAATGTTAATACAGTAATACAGTATGCATAGAAGTGTATTTACAGTACGTGATAAAACTGCAGTAAAAATATCTGTAAAGCAGCAAGTCATACTGTACTTCGTTTTAGCTGTACTTCATACGCTATGCACTGACTCTTTCACAGGGCTTTCTTTGATTGCAGGTGGTGTTCTCCGATGAGTCAACGATTGCCGTGCTTGACGATCGTGTTCAAAGTGTAAGAAGGAGGCCTGGAGAAGAATTTTTGCCTGAGTGTCGGATGAAACGGTGAAATTTCCACAAAAGATCATGGTTTGGGGAGCAATTTCTGTGCATGGAACTAGTCGTTTGAGCATTGTTGAGGGGAATATGAACCAAGTCAAGTATATAGAAGTACTAAGAAGACGTCTACTGCCTCAAATAAGGGAATGGTATGGTAATAGACGTTGGATTTTTCAACAAGACTCAGCTCCATGCCACACGGCAAAGTCGGTTAAAAAATGGTGTCATGAAAATAGTGTTCGGTTGCTCCCATGGGCTGGAAATTCTCCAGACATGAACCCAATCGAAAGTTTATGGTGTATTTTAAAGGACGTAATCCATGAAACGCCGATAACAACAAAACACCAACTCATAGAGCGACTTATTCAAGTCTGGTTTCACTCTACACGTATTAAGGAATTATGCAAAAAATTGATTCATGGCATGCCGAAGCGTGTCGCAGCCCTTAAGGCAGCTAAGGGGGGTCAAACTAAGTACTAAACTATTGCTAAATAATGACCATGTATTCTTGTGTAGAAATAAATAACTTTTCAACGTTTAAAATTGGTTTAATTTAACATTTTATACCAAAAAATGAAATTTTTAAAAAATTCCTAATAATTTGGCCAGTACTGTAGGTTCTCGTAACAATGATTGCAAGTACACGATGGATGATAGACAGTTAGCGAGCGTTGACGAGGAAGTAGATTTAGGTGTACGCGTATCTAAGGATTTAAAAGTTAGAAACCAGTGCCTGGAGTCTTACGCAAAAGCTAATAGGATGTTAGGCGTCGTAGCACGTAATTTCGAATTTAAATCGAAGAATATTATATTACCCATTTACAAGTCCCTAGTCAGACCTCACTTAGAATATGCCGTTCAGTTTTGGTGCCCATATTTGCGTGAGGATATTGATAGGTTGGAAAGGGTTCAGCGACGCGCCACGAAACTAATTCCGTCACTACGCAACAAGTCTTACGAAGATAGGATTAAAGAGTTAGATTTGCATTCACTCGAAACTAGGAGATTAATGGGGTAGCTTATTGAAGTTTTCAAAATCGTTAATAAAATCATAACGTAAATTTTGACAAACTGTTCACTTTCGATAATAACAATACTCATAGTATCGGATTTAAATTACGTGGCAGACGTTTCATTACTAACATCGCTAAAAGCTTTTTTACGTTTAAAGTAATTAATTAATGGAATAATCTTCCCGCGTCCTTCGTGAACTGTACCAGCGTTAATATGTTTAAAAACCATTTAGATAGGCATTTAAAAATATTAACGTTGTTTAAAATAATAAAACAATTAGCAACAGGAGCTCTGGGGATAATGGTCGAGGTTTAAGTCTGTTGACGATTAATGCCAGCTTGTGACATGCCAGCGTGTGGTATGCCAGCAATAAAATTATATTTAAAAAAAAAACTAGACTAACACGAACTTAGATGTAGCTCGTAGCGTAAACTAACCACTTTTTGTATACTCTTCATACTTTATATTTTTGTTATTTTCTTATCTTCTCTTTACTTGCATGTCTGTAGTTTGCATGGTATGACAGTGTTTGAGTTAAGACTGTGTTTCCATGGTTTGTAAGCGTTCTTATTTTACTTCTTTTCATCTTTCACTCCTTTCGTATTCTCTTCGACTATTTATCCGACTTGTCGGCAGTGGCCGGGGGATGATGATGGTGAGTCTTTCTCTCTTTCTGAATGAACGTTAACCCACGAATGATAGGTTCTGCTACTTACTTAACCCCTTATTCTCTTCTCTTAACCCCCTACTCTCTTCTTTCTCTCGGACTAACCTTAGAGTGGAGCTTAGAGTCTTTGTTAGCCTTAATTTCTGTAGATCTTAGATCTTCCTCAATCCATCTTTCCTCCTATGACCTCCCGTCTTTCAAACTCAGATTGTCCAGGCATCTTGAAAATCCCTCCTTCCTGCATATATATATATATATATATATATATATATATATATATATATATATATATATATATATATATATATATATATCTATATATATATACAGGGTGTCCGAGAATTATCTGTACAATTTTTGGCTGTTATTAAAAGTCAACCATGAAGTGTAGAAATTCCAGTGTTGTCCCATTTTACAGAGAATCTCATTAAGTTTTTTCTGATACCAAGTTTTGACAAGTTTTTTAGAAATTCTAGTGTGTCCGAACATTATCTGTACAATTTCATCTTTTAATAAAATTCTTGATAACACACGTAAAATTCTTAAAGAAGATTATTTAGAATCTGTATTTTCAAAAGTTTCTTTTATTAAAGTAACGTTGTTACAAACATTCGATATGTGCACCATTAGTGATTCGCAAAACATCCAATCGATACTCCAAATGTTGGCATGTACGCTGCAGCATATCCACATCAATTCGCTCAATAGCAGCTGTGATTCTTGCTTTTAAATCATCAATGTCTGTCACCCGCGTACATTTCTAAAAAACTTGTCAAAACGTGATATCATAAAAAACTTAATGAGATTCTCTGTAAAATGGGACAAGACTGGAATTTCTACACTTCATGGTTGACTTTTAATAATAGCCAAAAATTGTACAGATAATTCTCGGACACCCTGTGTATATATATATATATATATATAGTCATGCGGGTTGCTTCTACAGAGCTTCAATTTAATATTTAAGAGAAATCCAATGACAAGGAGAAATGTAAATGCCATGAAAAGTCTTCTTTAATGCGCAACGTTTCGAGCAATACGCTCATCTTCAGGCTGTTTAATAACAATGTGAAATTAAAATCAATATGAATGAAAAACAAAACAGAAAATTTCTATAACCTATTCGTAAAGACAAATTTTAAAAGACTGAGAAAAGAGGGTTAAATTCTAAGTTATACAGATTTACATATAAAAATTAAGAAGTTATTTTTAAATACATGTAGTAAAAGTGAAATTAATACACTGGAAAAATTACCAATAGTACACTGGAAACACTGGAACTATCTACCTTACACTGCAGTATCCGAGGCCGACTAATTTGAGCAGACAAAGAACGGGAAACACGAGAGAATGGCGAGGGCGATTGGGGACGGAGGGATTATAAGGAATTGGGGAAGGAGGAGGGATCATAGCAAATTGAGAGGGACGGCCGATGAGTCAACATTCAGACTAGGGGACAATGCTTTAATGAACAGCGATTCTAAAATTCTTAGTGAGTTGGGACAAGTATTACAACCAAGAATTTTAAAATTGTCTAAAGTGACATCAATTTTACATTCTATGCTGTGTTCGCGAATCCTCGAACTCTTTAGTTTTTAAAATTTTACCTGTTCGGCCACTTATTCCCATATGCGAATAAAATCTAGCCCTGAGAGAGCGAACAGTGCTGCCGATGTAATTCCCAAGGAGACACCTAGGGCAGGTAAATAAATATACAACACCGCTACGCAACGAGTCAGGGGTTCGATCCTTCGCTGAGAAAAAGCTACCTAAGGACGTTTTATTAATAAATATGATGCGGAAATCAGTATGATAAAAAAATTTCCTTAACAATTTTGTAAATTTAAGCTTAAATTCCTTATTCAAAGGACCCATTTCAGGTACCAAGAAATATTTTATATCCTTCGGTACTGTAATACATGGAAGTTGAGGGCTATAAACATTATTTAAGAAGGATCTAATTAGTTTGTCTACATATTGAACAGGAAAACTATTATTAGTAAAGTATGATCTTAGATTATTAAATTCATCATTAAGTAAGGTAAAATTAGAGGTCAAATTATATCCTCTGAACAGGAGAGTTTTAATACAAGACATCTTATAGTTGAAATCAGTAAAACTAAAAAAATTCATGCCCAAACCAGTGAAAGTGGGTTTCCTGTAAACTGATGTAGTAATAGAATCACCGTTTTTCGAAATTAAAAGATCTAAGAAGGGGAGGGAGCCATTTTGCTCAGTTTCCATTGTATACGTTATATTGGGGTGCAAAGAATTTAGGAAGTTAAAGAATTGTTGCGCTTGTACCGCATTATCAAAGACTGCTATCGAATCATCAACGAAGCGTCGATAGAAAATTGGCTTGAGATGAGTGGGAGATTGTCTAAAAATTACACTTTCTAAATGAGTCATAAAAAGTCAGCTGCTAACGGTCCGACTGGTGATCCCATCCCTACCCCATCAATTTGTTGGTAAACCTTATTGTTGAAAGTGAAATAGCATTGTTTGAAGACCAATTCTAAAAGTTCCTTCAAATGAGACAATGAAAAACCATGAAAATTATCAACTGAGCTAAAAACCCTATCTAAAATAATGGCAATAGTTTCAGATACAGGTACATTTGTGAAAAGTGACTTTACATCAAAACTGACAAAAAACTTTTTTGAATCGAAGTTTTACCAAGGAGGTCTTTTTGGAATTCAAACGAGTTATTTATAGTGTAAGCATTTTTCGCAAAGGGGGACAGGAGACGAACAACAAATTTTGCCAATTGAAAGGTGGGTAAGTTATACGAAGCTAAAATAGGACGGAGAGGTGTTCCAGCTTTATGGATTTTAGGCAGACAGTATAATTGAGCAAGATTAGCACCAGATGCGAACAACTGAGAGTAAGTATCATTTTTTATTATCTTTAAGGACTTTAGTCGTGACAGAAATCTATTAACCTGGTCTTCTAACCTTACAATGACTTTATTTACAGGTTCTAGAATTTGTTTGAATTTAGTAAGATCACTTAGGATTTCATTAGTTTTGTTTATGTAGTCCGATTTATTCAAAATAACCACTCCGTTACCCTTGTCTGGTCTAGTCACAACAATCTCCTGGTTCTTTGCCAAATTCTTAATACACTGCAAATCACTCTTCCTAAATATGAAAGATTGAAATTTAAGATTTCTAAGTTTCAGAAAAAATTCTTGAGTTAATTTGAGAACTGACATTTGAAATTATTGAAATCCCCCACATGGGGAACATTTTTCAAGCCATTGAAAAATTTTTCAAAGTAAAGAAAAACGAAGGCTTATATATTTGAAACAACGGAAGCTTAAATTGCAAACCAAGTGACAGTAAAAACTTTTCCCGAGGGGAGAGTGTGTAACTAGAAAGATTCGAAATTACCTTCTCTGAATTGAAAAAATTTGGTGAATTCATTCCCAAAGCCTTTAACTTACGTTCATGTGTTTCCAAGATGGTAGAGTGAAATTTTTCTAGTTCACGTTGTACAAGAGAAATTATTAATAAATAGTCCAACAACGACAAAGTATTTTTAAGAGTAGTTATATAATGCCCAAGAGACTTGTTATGCGAATCTGATATTTTGATTTTATAATTAATTTCATTATTTAATAAATATTCCAGGGACGATTGATAAAATTCAGAGTCATATAGATTATCACGGTAGAGTTTGAAGTAAACAAATTTCGGGAAAATCCTGCAAGTCCGACACATTTCAAGAAAATAACAGTCCAGTTTTGACTTGAGAAACTTTCGTGAAGTCTTCCAAACATGGCGATAAGCCCTGAGGCCATCTTGTCCATACTTGAATATATATAGTCATGCGGGTTGCTTCTACAGAGCTTCAATTTAATATTTAGAGAAATCCAATGACAAGGAGAAATGTAAATGCCATGAAAAGTCTTCTTTAATGCGCAACGTTTCGAGCAATACGCTCATCTTCAGGCTGTTTAATAATGTGAAATTAAAATCAATATTGAATGAAAAACAAAACAGAAAATTTCTATAACCTATTCGTAAAGACAAATTTTAAAAGACTGAGAAAAGAGGGTTAAATTCTAAGTTATACAGATTTACATATAAAAATTAAGAAGTTATTTTTAAATACATGTAGTAAAAGTGAAATTAATACACTGGAAAAATTACCAATAGTACACTGGAAACTGGAACTATCTACCTTACACTGCAGTATCCGAGGCCGACTAATTTGAGCAGACAAAGAACGGGAAACACGAGAGATGGCGAGGGCGATTGGGGAAGGAGGGATTATAAGGAATTGGGGAAGGAGGAGGGATCATAGCAAATTGAGAGGGACGGCCGATGAGTCAACATTCAGACTAGGGGACAATGCTTTAATGAACAGCGATTCTAAAATTCTTAGTGAGTTGGGACAAGTATTACAACCAAGAATTTTAAAATTGTCTAAAGTGACATCAATTTTACATTCTATGCTGTGTTCGCGAATCCTCGAAACCTCTTTAGTTTTTAAAATTTTACCTGTTCGGCCACTTATTCCCATATGCGAATAAAATCTAGCCCTGAGAGAGCGAACAGTGCTGCCGATGTAATTCCCAAGGAGACACCTAGGGCAGGTAAATAAATATACAACACCGCTACGCAACGAGTCAGGGGTTCGATCCTTCGCTGAGAAATATATAAGCCTTCGTTTTTTCTTTACTTTGAAAAATTTTTCAATGGCTTGAAAAATGTTCCCCATGTGGGGGATTTCAATAATTTCAAATGTCAGTTCTCAAATCTAACTCAAGAATTTTTTCTGAAACTTAGAAATCTTAAATTTCAATCTTTCATATTTAGGAAGAGTGATTTGCAGTGTATTAAGAATTTGGCAAAGAACCAGGAGATTGTTGTGACTAGACCAGACAAGGGTAACGGAGTGGTTATTTTGAATAAATCGGACTACATAAACAAAACTAATGAAATCCTAAGTGATCTTACTAAATTCAAACAAATTCTAGAACCTGTAAATAAAGTCATTGTAAGGTTAGAAGACCAGGTTAATAGATTTCTGTCACGACTAAAGTCCTTAAAGATAATAAAAAATGATACTTACTCTCAGTTGTTCGCATCTGGTGCTAATCTTGCTCAATTATATGTCTGCCTAAAATCCATAAAGCTGGAACACCTCTCCGTCCTATTTTAGCTTCGTATAACTTACCCACCTTTCAATTGGCAAAATTTGTTGTTCGTCTCCTGTCCCCCTTTGCGAAAATGCTTACACTATAAATAACTCGTTTGAATTCCAAAAAGACCTCCTTGGTAAAAACTTCGATTCAAAAAAGTTTTTTGTCAGTTTTGATGTAAAGTCACTTTTCACAAATGTACCTGTATCTGAAACTATTGCCATTATTTTAGATAGGGTTTTTAGCTCAGTTGATAATTTTCATGGTTTTTCATTGTCTCATTTGAAGGAACTTTTAGAATTGGTCTTCAAACAATGCTATTTCACTTTCAACAATAAGGTTTACCAACAAATTGATGGGGTAGGGATGGGATCACCAGTCGGACCATTAGCAGCTGACTTTTTTATGACTCATTTAGAAAGTGTAATTTTTAGACAATCTCCCACTCATCTCAAGCCAATTTTCTATCGACGCTTCGTTGATGATTCGATAGCAGTCTTTGATAATGTGGTACAAGCGCAACAATTCTTTAACTTCCTAAATTCTTTGCACCCCAATATAACGTATACAATGGAAACTGAGAAAAATGGCTCCCTCCCCTTCTTAGATCTTTTAATTTCGAAAAACGGTGATTCTATTACTACATCAGTTTACAGGAAACCCACTTTCACTGGTTTGGGCATGAATTTTTTTAGTTTTACTGATTTCAACTATAAGATGTCTTGTATTAAAACTCTCCTGTTCAGAGGATATAATTTGACCTCTAATTTTACCTTACTTAATGATGAATTTAATAATCTAAGATCATACTTTACTAATAATAGTTTTCCTGTTCAATATGTAGACAAACTAATTAGTCCTTCTTAAATAATGTTTATAGCCCTCAACTTCCATGTATTACAGTACCGAAGGATATAAAATATTTCTTGGTACCTGAAATGGGTCCTTTGAATAAGGAATTTAAGCTTAAATTTACAAAATTGTTAAGGAAATTTTTTTATCATACTGATTTCCGCATCATATTTATTAATAAAACGTCCTTAGGTAGCTTTTTCTCAGCGAAGGATCGAACCCCTGACTCGTTGCGTAGCGGTGTTGTATATTTATTTACCTGCCCTAGGTGTCTCCTTGGGAATTACATCGGCAGCACTGTTCGCTCTCTCAGGGCTAGATTTTATTCGCATATGGGAATAAGTGGCCGAACAGGTAAAATTTTAAAAACTAAAGAGGTTTCGAGGATTCGCGAACACAGCATAGAATGTAAAATTGATGTCACTTTAGACAATTTTAAAATTCTTGGTTGTAATACTTGTCCCAACTCACTAAGAATTTTAGAATCGCTGTTCATTAAAGCATTGTCCCCTAGTCTGAATGTTGACTCATCGGCCGTCCCTCTCAATTTGCTATGATCCCTCCTCCTTCCCCAATTCCTTATAATCCCTCCGTCCCCAATCGCCCTCGCCATTCTCTCGTTTTCCCGTTCTTTGTCTGCTCAAATTAGTCGGCCTCGGATACTGCAGTGTAAGGTAGATAGTTCCAGTGTTTCCAGTGTACTATTGGTAATTTTTCCAGTGTATTAATTTCACTTTACTACATGTATTTAAAAATAACTTCTTAATTTTTATATGTAAATCTGTATAACTTAGAATTTAACCTCTTTTCTCAGTCTTTTAAAATTTGTCTTTACGAATAGGTTATAGAAATTTTCTGTTTTGTTTTTCATTCAATATTGATTTTAATTTCACATTGTTATTAAACAGCCTGAAGATGAGCGTATTGCTCGAAACGTTGCGCATTAAAGAAGACTTTTCATGGCATTTACATTTCTCCTTGTCATTGGATTTCTCTTAAATATTAAATTGAAGCTCTGTAGAAGCAACCCGCATGACTATATATATTCAAGGTATGGACAAGATGGCCTCAGGGCTTATCGCCATGTTTGGAAGACTTCACGAAAGTTTCTCAAGTCAAAACTGGACTGTTATTTTTGAAATGTGTCGGACTTGCAGGATTTTCCCGAAATTTGTTTACTTCAAACTCTACCGTGATAATCTATATGACTCTGAATTTTATCAATCGTCCCTGGAATATTTATTAAATAATGAAATTAATTATAAAATCAAAATATCAGATTCGCATAACAAGTCTCTTGGGCATTATATAACTACTCTTAAAAATACTTTGTCGTTGTTGGACTATTTATTAATATTTCTCTTGTACAACGTGAACTAGAAAAATTTCACTCTACCATCTTGGAAACACATGAACGTAAGTTAAAGGCTTTGGGAATGAATTCACCAAATTTTTTCAATTCAGAGAAGGTAATTTCGAATCTTTCTAGTTACACACTCTCCCCTCGGGAAAAGTTTTTACTGTCACTTGGTTTGCAATTTAAGCTTCCGTTGTTTCAAATATATAAGCCTTCGTTTTTTCTTTACTTTGAAAAATTTTCAATGGCTTGAAAAATGTTCCCCATGTGGGGGATTTCAATAATTTCAAATGTCAGTTCTCAAATCTAACTCAAGAATTTTTTCTGAAACTTAGAAATCTTAAATTTCAATCTTTCATATTTAGGAAGAGTGATTTGCAGTGTATTAAGAATTTGGCAAAGAACCAGGAGATTGTTGTGACTAGACCAGACAAGGGTAACGGAGTGGTTATTTTGAATAAATCGGACTACATAAACAAAACTAATGAAATCCTAAGTGATCTTACTAAATTCAAACAAATTCTAGAACCTGTAAATAAAGTCATTGTAAGGTTAGAAGACCAGGTTAATAGATTTCTGTCACGACTAAAGTCCTTAAAGATAATAAAAAATGATACTTACTCTCAGTTGTTCGCATCTGGTGCTAATCTTGCTCAATTATATTGTCTGCCTAAAATCCATAAAGCTGGAACACCTCTCCGTCCTATTTTAGCTTCGTATAACTTACCCACCTTTCAATTGGCAAAATTTGTTGTTCGTCTCCTGTCCCCCTTTGCGAAAAATGCTTACACTATAAATAACTCGTTTGAATTCCAAAAAGACCTCCTTGGTAAAAACTTCGATTCAAAAAAGTTTTTGTCAGTTTTGATGTAAAGTCACTTTTCACAAATGTACCTGTATCTGAAACTATTGCCATTATTTTAGATAGGGTTTTTAGCTCAGTTGATAATTTTCATGGTTTTTCATTGTCTCATTTGAAGGAACTTTTAGAATTGGTCTTCAAACAATGCTATTTCACTTTCAACAATAAGGTTTACCAACAAATTGATGGGGTAGGGATGGGATCACCAGTCGGACCGTTAGCAGCTGACTTTTTTATGACTCATTTAGAAAGTGTAATTTTTAGACAATCTCCCACTCATCTCAAGCCAATTTTCTATCGACGCTTCGTTGATGATTCGATAGCAGTCTTTGATAATGCGGTACAGCGCAACAATTCTTTAACTTCCTAAATTCTTTGCACCCCAATATAACGTATACAATGGAAACTGAGAAAAATGGCTCCCTCCCCTTCTTAGATCTTTTAATTTCGAAAAACGGTGATTCTATTACTACATCAGTTTACAGGAAACCCACTTTCACTGGTTTGGGCATGAATTTTTTTAGTTTTACTGATTTCAACTATAAGATGTCTTGTATTAAAACTCTCCTGTTCAGAGGATATAATTTGACCTCTAATTTTACCTTACTTAATGATGAATTTAATAATCTAAGATCATACTTTACTAATAATAGTTTCCTGTTCAATATGTAGACAAACTAATTAGTTCCTTCTTAAATAATGTTTATAGCCCTCAACTTCCATGTATTACAGTACCGAAGGATATAAAATATTTCTTGGTACCTGAAATGGGTCCTTTGAATAAGGAATTTAAGCTTAAATTTACAAAATTGTTAAGGAAATTTTTTTATCATACTGATTTCCGCATCATATTTATTAATAAAACGTCCTTAGGTAGCTTTTTCTCAGCGAAGGATCGAACCCCTGACTCGTTGCGTAGCGGTGTTGTATATTTATTTACCTGCCTAGGTGTCTCCTGGGAATTACATCGGCAGCACTGTTCGCTCTCTCAGGGCTAGATTTTATTCGCATATGGGAATAAGTGGCCGAACAGGTAAAATTTTAAAAACTAAAGAGGTTTCGAGGATTCGCGAACACAGCATAGAATGTAAAATTGATGTCACTTTAGACAATTTTAAAATTCTTGGTTGTAATACTTGTCCCAACTCACTAAGAATTTTAGAATCGCTGTTCATTAAAGCATTGTCCCCTAGTCTGAATGTTGACTCATCGGCCGTCCCTCTCAATTTGCTATGATCCCTCCTCCTTCCCCAATTCCTTATAATCCCTCCGTCCCCAATCGCCCTCGCCATTCTCTCGTGTTTCCCGTTCTTTGTCTGCTCAAATTAGTCGGCCTCGGATACTGCAGTGTAAGGTAGATAGTTCCAGTGTTTCCAGTGTACTATTGGTAATTTTTCCAGTGTATTAATTTCACTTTTACTACATGTATTTAAAAATAACTTCTTAATTTTTATATGTAAATCTGTATAACTTAGAATTTAACCCTCTTTTCTCAGTCTTTTAAAATTTGTCTTTACGAATAGGTTATAGAAATTTTCTGTTTTGTTTTTCATTCAATATTGATTTTAATTTCACATTGTTATTAAACAGCCTGAAGATGAGCGTATTGCTCGAAACGTTGCGCATTAAGAAGACTTTTCATGGCATTTACATTTCTCCTTGTCATTGGATTTCTCTTAAATATTATATATATATATATATATATATATATATATATATATATATATATATATATATACATACTTGTGTATGTTGTGATATGTTGGACGAAAATTTATGACAAAATTTAGACGTTTAGGAAATATACGAGTGAAATTATCCAATCCGGAGAATAAATTCAGATTTTTATTAAATCCCTTCGAGATTAGTTTCGCCTCAGAGCGAGAATAAAATCGAGAAATAAGGAAGGAAATGAATCTCTCGTGAATATATAAATAATGTACTCGTATTCCAGTAAGACAATTAGCAAGGTAAGGCAATTAGTCTTCCAAAGTACATGTTCTCGAATATATATAGGGGTCGACCGAAGGTAGATCCTTAACCTTCGTTCAAACTCACCTAAAGTAACCTAAAGTGTGGGTGTATATATATATATATATATATATATGAATTGCGATTTTTCTGAAAAACAATACGAAGAACGAAAACTGGAAATTGGAAGGATGGTGGAAGTTAAGAAATTTTTCAGCTTTACTACTGACGTTTCAAGCCACCCTTGACCTATTACCAAGACCATAAGTAAACGTTAAGTTAGAAAACAAAATTAAACTGATATAAAAATTAAAAGAAGGACACGTAAATTAATGTGTAACAGTTTGGTAAATATAATAAATATAATTGATAACAAAATACAAATTGAAAATAAGAAAAAGTGGTGAATACCACAGATGTAACAAAATTGTTGTCATGAAGTCTAAAGTCACGTCTCGAATCACTATAGTGATGTTGCATGTCACTAGAATCAAGCCATAAGTAAAGCCGAAAGAGTTTTTTTCTTAACCTTGAGGTAAAGAAAAATAAATATTCCTATGTATAGTCGCAAACATATTTTAGCTTGTACTTCAGAATTACATTTAGGGAATATTAGAGACGGCAAAAATGTTTTCATCTTGTCGTGGTCGATTAGGGTGCACAAAATACCCATTCAACAGGCGAACTTGAAGAGGGAAAAGCCAACACCTTCGAGGCTATTAGAAATAATACTGGTAAGTTTCTTTTGTTGCGAAACAAAACGTGAAAGCATTTTTTCGTTCACTTGTTTCAAAACTATTGCGTACTTCTGGTTAGTCACGAAACTGCTCTGAAATAGATTAACAGCTTCCATGCTTGGTTCGTTTGCACCCGTAACTATCAAACAAGCGAGGAACTTTCTCTAGTGGCCTTCACTCTTCTCAAACACTGCTTTGAGCGCGCTCACGAATTAAATCAGGGGTTCTTAACCTCTGGGTCGCGACCCAAACTTGGGTCATTAAATTGTCATTTATCATTTATTTATGTTATCCCTAATTATTTTACCAATATTATTTATTTTATTATCTATTACGAGTGAACTGTTTGAAGGCACTGGTCGCCGAGCTAGCCCCAAGAGCAGCATTTGGATCGCAGCCTAAAAAGGTTAAGAACCCCTGAATTAAATTGATCGCTTTTGCCTCGGTGGAGAGCAGCTATGAAAGATAATTTAAACGTTTTTATAAAACAAATTACTACTAAATGACGTGGAATGAAAACGTATAAAATTATTTACGATTATTTATTGCACAACAGTAATATTAGTATTTATTCAAATATTAACAAGTAATCGAATGTTAAGTAGTTATTTTCAGTTAAGTTAGTATGGCACACAAATTAAGCACTTCACTATGAAAATGAGAAAACAAAAATGGTTTTTTCGAAAGTTACTGTACTGCCGGCAAAATTCTTCATTTCCATCTTCCTTTCCTGGAGTGTCATTATGTCGTAGTCAAGCCATTTCATGGAAATTATATATACAGCAACAGTGGGCCCTACGGGCGCATTTAGCGAGACCTGCGGTGCTGGGGTCTTCGGCCTCAGTAATTGGGGTACCTGCGGTAAAAATATCATTTTGTAAATGTCAGACACACATCACATTGTTTTCATCGTCTTTCTCTATGGAAAGTGATTTGGTGTATTGTAATGATGTGAACGCTCTCATGGAGGCTTTTTGTCAATTCATCAAAGTTGAGTTTGAAAACTGTACTATTGCACAACGGTAATGTCTATCATTCGGTTCCGATTGCACATAAAGTTCATATGAAGGAATCATATGACAATATGCAGTTACTTTTGAAACATATTGACCATGATAAACACTCCTGGCATATCTGTGGTGATCTGAAAGTAACTGCACTTCTCCTCGGCTTACAGTTAGGATACACAAAGTTCTCTTTTTGTCTCTGCGAGTGAGACAGCCGAAGTAAGGGGAGTTATTATACACAGAAAGAGTGGCCACTTCGACAAAATTTGTTTCCAGGACAGAAAAATGTTGCCTATCAACTCCGAGTACATCCAGCAAACGTCTTATTACCACCTCTCCATATCAAACTTGGTTTGATGAAAAATTTTGCAAAAGCCATAAATAAAGATGGACCTGGATTTCTATATCTAAAACAGAATTTCCCTAGAATCAACGAAACGAAATTCGAAGAAGGCATTTTTGTGGGTCCACAGATCAGAGAAGTGATGGAAGAGTGCATTTGATGAGTCTTTGAAAGAGGTTGAAAGAACAGCACAAAGCTTTTGAAGAAATGACTTCGAATTTCCTCGACAGCGTCAAATCGGAAAATTATGTTTCCCTAGTGGAGCAAATGCTTAGTGCTTACCAAGCCGTGAGGTGTAACATGTGTTTGAAAATGCATTTCCTGCACCCCCACCTGGACTTCTTCCCATCAAATGTGGGGGATGTCAGCGATGAGCTTAGTGAAATACTTCATCAGGATATATCAATCATGGAAAAGCGGTACCAAGGAAGATATAGACCCAGTATGTTGGTCGACTACTGTTGGACACTTATAAGAGAAGCCCCCTAGTACTAGTTATAAGCGAAAATCAGCTGCAGAAACCTTTTAAGGTAAGGTACTCTTCTTTTCTGTACGATTAAATACACCAAAAAAGTAAGAAAATCTGTGAATTTTCATTTGCATTTCCTTCGAAATTGGTGGGTGATAGTAAAATTCTGTTTTCAAATTCGTAATCAGCGTAAAAATGTACATTGTAATCATGTAAATTCATTCGAAGGAGGAAAAATGTTCTATTTTTTGTTCAGTGTAATTATGATAATAGAGGCTACGAAACCGACATAAATGTACTTTCTATGAATGTTCATAAAATCTGGCACACCAGCTTCGCCAAATTTTTAACACTAACTTTCGCAAATGAGCTTAAAATTGTTCGTATTTTAAGCAAAATCTCCGTAATTTTTAGATATAACAGCTTTAAACTTGAAAATTAAATAAAAATACCTCGTAAAGGGCTCAAAGTGTTGGCAACGGTGACAACAGTGTGCATAATCTAGTGCCACAAAGTTCGGTTCAGTCAGCAATTTACAGTATGAAATGTTTTCTTATTTTAATATTTTTTATGAAATTGGAGGTTAGTAAAAGAGTTTTATAAATCCTCAAAGCCATTATAATCGACTCAAATAGAGTTTCGAGTCATTATGAAATCGAGTCCCAAGTCAAGTCCCAAGTAAAAATTTGACCGCTGGAGTGCGACTCGAGTCAACAATTCTGTTGAAATAATATAAAGTATGAAATAATAATACACTAGCGGAGTGACCCGGCGTTGCCCGGGTAAAAATTGAACGCTATATATATATATATACAGATCTACAGAAGCTAAGGTTAACAAAGATCCTAAGATCCACTATGAGGTTAGTCCGAGAGAAAGAAGAAGAGAAGGGGGTTAAAAGAAGAGAATAAGGAGTTAAGTAAGTAGCAAAACCTATCATTCGTGGGTTAACATTCATTCAGAAAAAGAGAGATATAGACTTACCATCATCATCCGCCGGCCACTGCCGACAAATCGGATAAATAGTCGAAGAGAATAGGAAAGGAGTGAAAGATGAAAAGAAGTAAAATAAGAACGCTTACAAACCATGCAAACACAGTCTTAACTCAAACACTGTCATACCATGCAACCTATAGACGTGCAAATAAAGAGAGGATAAGAAAAGAAAAAAAGTATGAAGAGTACAAGAAAAAGTGGGTTAATTTACGCTACGAGCTACATCTAAGTTTGTGTTACTCTAATTTTTTTTAATATAATTTTATTGTTGGCATATCACACGCTGGCATGACACAAGCTGGCATCATTCGTCAACAGACTCATCATCGACCATTACCCATAGAGCTCCTGTTGCGGGAAGCGGGAAGATTATTTCATTAATTAATTACTTTAAACGTAAAAACGTTTTTAGCAATGTTAGTAATGAAACGTCTGCCACGTAATTTAAATCCGTTATTACGTGTATTGCTATTATCGAAAATGAACAATTTGTCAAAATTTACGTTATGATTTTATTAACGATTTTGAAAACTTCAAAAAGCTACCCTCTTAATCTCCTAGTTTCGAGTGAATGCAAGTCTAACTCTTTAATCCTGTCTTCATAAGACTTATTGCGTAGTGACGGAATTAGTTTCGTGGCGCATCACTGAACCCTTTCCAACCTATCAATATCCTCAGGCAAATACGGGCACCAAAACTGAACGGCATATTCTAAGTGAGGCCTGACTAGGGACTTGTAAGGGGGTAATATAATATTCTTCGATTTAAATTCGAAATTACGCGCTATGACGCCTAACATCCTATTAGCTTTTGCGTAAGACTCCAGGCATTGGTTCCTAACTTTTAAATCCTTAGATACGCGTACGCCTAAATCTAATTCCTCGTCAACGCTCGCTAACTGTCTATCATCCATCGTGTACTTGCAATCGTTGTTACGAGAACCTATATGCAAAACTTTACATTTGTTTATGTTAAATTGCATCTGCCTTGTCCGTCCACTCCATAATTCTATTTACATCGTCTTGGAGCCTATTTCTATCGTCCACGTTAACTTTACCGCCTATTTTAGTTTCGTCCGCGAATTTTGACACGTTATTGGTCAAGCCGACATCTATATCGTTAATGTAGATTACGAATAGCAATGTGCCTAACACTGAACCCTGAGGGACACCGCTGCCTACATCCAACCACCTTGACTCCCTACCATTAACAACGACCCTCTGTTTCCTGGCACGAAGCCATTCCTCTAACCCAGTGGTTCCCAAACTTTTTTTACTCACGGCGCACTTTAGAACAAGTAAACATATTGTGGCGCACTTTGTACATAAATTCGAAAATTTATTCAAGAGGTATTTATACATATACTTTATTACGAATTTCAGTTTGTATTTTTCACATTTTGAAATATAATCTTGCTCTTTCGCGGCGCACCTAATTACATCTCGCGGCACACCAATGCGCCGCGGCGCAAGGTTTGGGAACCACTGCTCTAACCTAACCAGTTAGCTACCTGACCGAGTATTCCGTGCGCTTTGACCTTCGCAATTAATCTTCTATGCGGAACTCTCTCTAACGCTTTATTAAAGTCTAAATAAATAACGTCAGCCACTCTATGCCTATCGTATTCGCCCACTATTTCGCTATAAAACTCTAACAAATTAGTTAAACAAGATTTATGGTGTCGAAACCCATGCTGACTATTATTAATCAAATCACGACTTTCAAAGTGATCGACGATACGATCCCTAATACGGATTCCAAAAGTTTACCGACAATTGACGTTAAGCTAATAGGCCTATAATTGCTAGCTACTGTGCGGTCGCCTTTTTTAAAAATGGGCGTAACGTTAGTTAATTTGAAGTCTTCACGAATAATCCCCGCTTCCAGTGACTTATCAAAAATTTTTGTTAAGGGGCCTACGATAACGTCTTTCAACTCTTTCAAATGTCTAGGATAAAGCGCGTCAGGACCTGGAGCCTTGCTATCTTTTAGCTTATCGATATAATGCGCAATCTCACCCTCGTAAACAGTTATTTCATTCAAAATAGTTTTGCTACTAAATGGAACGATATCGTCCACGTCGGGGACATTATTTACGTCTTCTACGGTAGAAACTCTCGCAAAAAAGTTGTTAAAAATACCCGCCATCGCCTGAGCGTCGGAAGCCAAAGCGTCGTTAGCGTCCACTAGAAGGCCTATGTTATCTTTTATCGGCTTACGATTATTGAAACAGTCAAAAAACTTTTTCGGATTATGTTTACTATCCGCAGCTCCAAGTATCTCAAAAATACGCTTAGCATTCCTAACAGATCTTTTAACCTGACGTCTAAGCTCGATATATCTATTAAAGTCAGCTACGGTGCCATTGCGCTTATTATGTCTATACGCTCCGTTACGCTTGTTTATGAACTCGCCTATTTCCCTAGTCCACCACTTGTGCCTACCATGATTACTAGCGCGCTTGGGCCTACGAGGAATAAACTCCCTTTCGATATTCAAAAAACTTTCTTTAAACACCTCCCACTGAAAATTTGCATCATTACCCATAAATAAATTATCCCAGTCCACTACTCTCATCCTATCCGCAAAACTATCAAAATTAGCCCTACGAAAATCAGGGGCTTCTATTACGTTACTATCTTTACTTTTTTCTATCATTAGCTTAAACCTAATAATTTGGTGATCA
Source organism: Bathynomus jamesi (assembly GCA_023014485.1). Lineage (NCBI taxonomy): Eukaryota > Metazoa > Arthropoda > Malacostraca > Isopoda > Cirolanidae > Bathynomus > Bathynomus jamesi. The sequence goes on along the minus strand of JAJOZX010001899.1, from coordinate 233,133 downwards.
CTACATCCCAAACTCTCACCTACTTCCAAACCTTCGACTACAGTATATTTCTCGTCGTTCGTCATCACCACGTCTAAAATATTGTCACTGCGCGTTGGTTCGTAACCATCTATCGTAAAAAATTATCTTCCATGAACTCAATCAGTCTCAAACCCTCATCATTACCAGTAAAAGTCTTGTAATTAACGGTTAGGGCAGTTAAATTCTCTGACAACTATACCATCCCGATTATTAATGAAGTTGCTAAGAAGTGTGTAAAATCTAGTATCGGCATCGAGGAGTTGAACGGGAGGGCTATAACAACAACGAAATTAAAACTACTATTACGCGCCCTAACTTCAACGCATATCGCATTAATTGCTGCCGGAAAATCTATCTTAACTTCGATAGCCCTAAGGGAATAACGAATGTACAACAAAGCGCCGCCACCAATCCTATGTAACCTATCATTAGTAAAAAGTTTAAAACCGGCTATATCAAGTTCCCTCAACAAGTCCCGAGTTACGGTATTTAACCACGTTTCGATTATAGCAACTATAGCGTAGTTCCCGGAAAAAAAAAAAAATATATATATATATATATATATGCCCGGTTAGGTTGATTGAATGCCCGGTTTGGTCAACTGAATGACCGATTAGATTAATTGAATGCCCGGTTAGGTTAATTGCCCTTGACGATTGATTAGGTTAAGTCGTGATATTTTCGTTAGTTTTAACGAAAATATCACGACCTAGGTGTCGATATATATAGTATATAGGGGAAAGTGGGTAAGACGGGCCACCTAACATATTTTAAGATTGCAGCTAGAGATAAATAACTGGAGTTAAAAAAAATACACCGAGAAAGATTCATTAATACTTTATTTATTTAAAATATTTAAATTTGTTTATATGCCATATCACAGAGCTAAGATATCTAAAAGAAAAGAAGGTAAATTTGCCCATCTTACCCTACGGAAGGGGTAAGATGGGCTGCCCGGTCCTATCTTACCTCACTTTAATATTTTGAAATAAAAACAACGTTTTCAGTAAACAATATATTTAAGAAATATGTCCAATACAGAATGACAGAAATATATTTGATATTTAAACACAAAAATCACAAGTGCGCGTCTGTATCAACTAAGCCAGCGCATTCGTCATGAGCCCACTTTTTACATACAGTGCAATTCATTGCAAAATAAACACTTGGTAGAACTGTCTTTATTTTCAGGTTCATCTTCAGTGTATGTAACTTTCCTCCTAGCCCATCTTACCCCGTGCGTATATATTCATAAATAACGTCTGAAACATTATGTCGCCATTTTAGAACCTTTGATATTTTAAATATAAATAGGACTGAAATATTTGCTTAATTTATATATAAATAATAAAAACACATTAATGCTTCCTACAATGAATTATAGACGAATATAACACCTAAAAAATTAATAGAGAAAATGCTAAAAATATGTTTGTTGGAAAAAATAAAAAATACATCTTTCCTCTTTCATTAGCAAAGTAACACTGATAGTTCTGCGAGGTTAATGACCTTGTTTCCGATAGGTGGCGTTAATAGTACTTATATTAGAGAAAGGTTCCATCTTGCCCCACTAGCCCGTCTTACCCCACTTTCCCCTATATATATATTATCTATATATATATATATATATATAATATATATATTATATATATATATATGTGTGTGTGTGTGTGTGTGTGTATGTATATATATATGACCTCGGAGGCCGACGCCACATAGCTTATGTTCTTATATATATATATATATTATATAATATATATATATATATATATGCTAGCGCTCAGCCCATTTTATGTCACTATCTTTTATGACGTGCTATGATGTCACTATCTTCACCAATCCGAAATACAGAGGCCTCTAGCGGTCTCAGATGACCCCGGAGGCCGACGTCACATAGCCTATGTTCTTCCCCGGCCTCCGTTACCGTAACCCCCAAGTCTCATCCAATCTGGCCAGTAGTTTGGCCGGCACCGGCACCGTTTAAAACTGATGAACTGCAGGATTTTTACTGTAATACCGCTTTTATTCGGACTTCGATCGAAGTTTAACGCATATATTTAAACCGTAATATGGTTGGCATTGGAGAAAAGTTTGAAACAAGGCAAGAAAAAGGTCATAAAACGCAAAGGTCAGAAAACCCTCGGGACCATCGAAAGGAAAGAAAAGAAAAAGAAAGGAAAAACAATTGCGTGTGTCTTTCTTTTTACGACAATTAATGAATAGCGTGACCATGGATCCAAATTCTCACTTAATCTGCAATTTGTGTAATTGGAAACAACTGAAAATGCAGGAATCAGGTGTGATTTTTGTCAAAAACTGCACGACTATATCTGCATGAATTGGGATGATAGGAAAATATCGCTCGTCTCCAACATTAGATAGATCGCGGGGTCAAATTTCTGTGTGATGTGACCGCATGTACACAGACCGTAAACTCTTTTGCGGTATTTAAAGAAATGGAGAAATCGAATACGAGTGTCACAGAAAAGAAGGGAAGAATGGGGAAACAAGAGTCCCGAGAGTAAAAGCTTTTAATATGAACCTACATAGAAATCTAATTACATTTATACTAAAATTTAAAATAAAACATACTCGAAATATGTAATACAAATAAAAATAGCCTTCGGCTCGCTATAATTATTATAAAATTATTATAAAATGGCTGTAATTTCTCGATGTAATATAACGGGGCATTCGGTTTTCATATGTCTCATTTCGCTGTTTACTTGTGTAAAGCCAATATTAAGTTGCCCGCCGTACGCCCCTTGAAACGGTTATCTATTAAAATATCAAAGTATGTCCATCTGTGAAAGCGGATGCCCCCAGAAATGGACTTTAAGCAATCTTCAAACCAATTTGTTTAATTAAATTGTGATTTTAAATATAAAAGTTTATAGTATTAAGAAAGAAGTTCTCTCTCTCTCTCTCTCTCTCTCTCTCTCTCTCTCTCTCTCTCTCTCTCTCTCTGTATGTATATATATATATATATATTATAATATATATATAGGGTGATTAAAAAAAAATCAAAGTTTTTTTTAATTGTTCAACCTGTATTTTTGTTCCCTATGATAAAAAAAGTAGTGTATGCCAAATTTGGTGAATTTTAAATAAAATTTACTATGTGCTACCAGGCGTCAAAGTTTCCCTTTTTTTTTCAATTTGTTTGTTTTTACAACTTATGATTTTATGTTTAATTGTTTATTTCAGAAGTTTTAATTAATGGTTTATATATTAGCTTGCTTTTAATTGTTGTTTGGAACTCGTAATTTTGATACCAATTAATCGATTATGGAAGCTAGGCCTAACTCACCATCACCTAGTTGCTCAGTTGGGAGAAGTTCTACAAGAAAAGAAACTGAAGTATGGCTAATTGGGCAGCCCTCTGCAGTACTAAAACATCCGTACTACCATCAGAGAAGGAAATGATGGCCCTCTTCATGCACTACAGAAATATTAAAAAGCGAGGCATTAGAGAATCATGCTACTCTACTGCAGATGATGCGCTAGCAGTTTGGAAAAAAACAGGAATACCAGCAAAACAGAGTACATGTAGATAAAATTCAAGGAATACTGAAGGAATGGCAGCTGCTTAAGAAAACAAAGCAAACAAATTGAAAAGATCACAAAATTTAAATAATAAAGAAAAAAAATGGAAAGATAAACTGGAAAACTTATTTGACATTGCTCATGAGAATGCTATGCAGCTCATAAAAATAGAAGATGATAAGAAATTCTTGAAAATGCAACGTGAGAAAGGACGTCATGGAAAAGTGGGTACCATTGATAAGGCTGTTGCTAAAAAAGAGCAAAGAGCAGCAGAAAGCAACATTATGAAAAGAGGAAAGCAGAAGAAGATCAAAAGAAAGAAGAATGAAGAGGCTGTCATACTCACCAGTACATCATCAGAATCAGAAGCAGGAGAGTAAAAGTGATGAATCTGGTTTCTGTGCTGCACAACCTTCACATGGAAAGTAAGGTAGGCAAACGTAGAAAATTGTTTGATGATAAATTATTAGGAAGTCTTGATGTTGCAAAATTGAGTGACAGAAATGCGTCTCTAGTTTTAATGCCAACAATCAGACATCGCTTGAATGGGGCATCTGCGAACAAATAAAATGCGTGTGTTTCGATACAACGGCAGCCAATACTGGTCCTAGAAATGGTGCAGCTATTCTTCTAGAACAAAAATTCGACAACGATTTATTGTGGCTGGCATGTCGACACCACATATTTGAAATTATGCTGGAAGCTGTTGTTTCAGTCTTTATCACCATCTTCTGGCCCAGATATAGTCCTTTTTAAGAAGTTCAGAGAAAAATGGTCAAGCATTATAAGGAGGACTACGAAACAGTATTATCAGATCCAGATATCTATGAAAATATTCATGACATCAAAGATGACATAATTATATTTGCAGCAAATCAACTAGACACATTCCAACCAAGAGACGATTACCTAGAACTATTGCAGTTAACAATTATTTTTTTGGGAGGTGAACCAAAAGGTGGAATCAAATTTAAACATCCAGCGGGACTTCATCGGGCTAGGTGGATGGCCAAATTACATATTCATTAAAAATTTTTGTTCAAATCTCAGTTCAAAATTTCAGTAAAAGACAAAAAAGGACTAAAAGACATCTGTCTATTTGCTACTCGGTTATATGTAAAGGCATGGTTTACAGCTCCTGTGTCATCTTGCGCTGCTCATCTTGATCTGGAATTATTACAGAATCTTGTAGTCTACAAACAAATAAATGACAATTGCATTTGTTGCTATTAAAAACTTAGGTCACCTCTGGTACCTATCAGAAGAACTGGTAGCCTTGGCCTTTTATGATGATGAAGTGCCTACTGAAACAAAAAACAAAATGGTAAAGGCCTTGCAAAATACAAAAGAAACTCTTCCTGCAAAGCGGGCTTTTGTAGATCCTGCACTTAATCTAACGAAGAAATTAGAAGATTTTGTCACACCAAATACTCAAAGATTCTTTACAATAACAGAATTTAGTTCAAAATTTTTACTCAAAGATGCTAAAGAATGGCATAATGATGAAGAGTTTAACTCCGCTAAGAAATCTATCAAACAGTGGAAAGTCGTGAATGATATAGCGGAAAGAGGAGTAAAATTATGAATGAATATAATAAAATACTAACACATGACGAAAATCAAAAACAATTCTTGCTACAAGTAGTGAAAAACTACAGGGCTGTTTACCCTGATAGAAAAAAAGAAACATTGATGAAGTAAGGACAGCTAATGTCTCAAATATCATGCTAGTTTAATTATGCATGCTTGTGGTTATGGTAGGACCTACGGGGGAGCTTTCCACATTAAAAAAAAGCAATGCGCCTTGTACTGTACCTCCTGGGTGATGTGGAAAAATTTGACAATTTGAGTCGTTCTGTCAATTTTTAATTGCTGGTAGCAACCCTTAAAAATTAAAAATTTGCTAAAATATTTTAGGATAGTTATTTTTATGCTGAAATGAACCATTTAAAGGGTTGAACACATTAAAATCTAAAAAAAAAATTTTACCCCCATATTTGAATCACCCTAATATATATATACGGGTGAGGCAGAAGTAACCGGGCAGCTTTTTGATGTTTCAGCTTTGGAAGTTTCTAGCGATAATTGTCGATTACGTAACACTCGATAGCCTAGGCTAAACGGGGTAGCCTAGCTAGGCTAACCGTTTAATTCAGTTTGTCGCAGCTGGTGGTTGTGAACACATCTTATTTCGGTCAATTTTGAAAGCCCAATTATGACAAAGGCGAGCAACCAACGCTTTACAATGGAAGAACGTGTCTTCATTGTAAAAAAATTTACCGAACGGACAACAAGAGCGAGACATGCCGCCGATTTAAAGAAAGATTTGATCGTTCAATAAAAAGAGACACGGTAGCCAGCCTCATTCAACGCTTTGAATCAACAGGTTCATGTGAAGATCTTCCAAGACCAGGACGACCAAGATCTGTCTGTACCGACGAAAACAAGCAGATTGTTGAAGTTGCTTTCGCTCGTAGTCCACGGAAGTCCACCAGACGAGCTGAGCAAGAACTTGGCATCTCACAAAGATCAATTATAAGAATGCTACACGATGCCCACTTGAGGCCATATCGTCCACACTTGCTCCATGCACTGAACGAAGATGATCATGACCGTCGCGTGGAGTTTTGTGAGATCTTTCGACAACTCTGTGCAATGGACGCCACCTTTCCTGAAAGATCATCTGGAGTGATGAAGCATCTTTTAAATTAAATGGCCACGTCAACCGACATAATTCTGTCTACTGGGCAAGTGAAAATCCTCACCTAATCCTCGAGAAGGAAGTCAACACCATCGGTGTCACGGTTTGGATTGGGATCTGTGCTTCTGGTCTGGTCGGTCCGTTCTTTTTTGAAAAAACTGTGACAGGCGCCAACTACGTTGCGATGCTCTAGTGATGGATCGAATAACCGCAACCGCAACCGCAACCGCACTACAACCGCACAAAAATTCGCAACCGTAACCGCAACCGCCGTTCCATAAGTGCGGTTGCGGTTGTAAAAGCTTAGTTAATTTTAATTTTAGGTTAATTAGAAATATTTCTTTTTTTAAAAAGAAAATGATGGGTCTCCTTATGCGTGCTTAAACGTGACGTCATACGGCTGCCGTAGTAAAATTGGTTTAAACTGCGCTCTAAGTTATTACTCTGTGAGCTCCATGACTCCATGAAGTAACATTCACCAAGGATCAACAAGAAGATGCGAGTTCTTCTAGACAACTATCACAAAGAAAAAAGAATTGCTCCCGACGATGATCCTCTTCAGTGGTGGAAAGATAACGAACTAAAATACAAAGAACTTGGCTGTATTGCAAGAACATATCTTGCTTGCCCTTCAAGTAGCATTCCAAGCGAGCAGCTCTTCAGTGGAGCGGGAACGTTGTACGATGAGAGGCGTTGCCGCTTGAAAGGTGAAATGCAGCAAAAATATTATTCTTGAAATTCACACTGCCTGTCATTAAGTTTGACATCAGTTTTTCAAATGAATAATAATCCATAACTTTCCAATGGGTGGAGGCTGGGGAAAGTGGTAGGTGGGATGAACAGTGCGATGGGTCCTCGTCCCTCATCCTGGTAACACACTTAGTGCAAAATATGGTTTTAATTAATTTGACCTATTCTTTCATAATAGCTATATAAGTTTAGAATATACTTCATTTAAATAGTATTTATTTAGTAAATACCTTATGTTGAACACAAGTTTTGCAACACACAAATAGCGGTAGCGGTGTATTGCAAAACTTGTGTTCAACATAAGGTATTTACTAAATAAATACTATTTAGTATATATTATGTACCAAGTGTGGCTAAATCGCACTATAGTGGCTAAATCCAGTTAATAATTACGCATTTTTCCTAGTATATGATAACCGCAACCGCAACCGCGGTTGGAAAAAATTCGACAACCGCAAACACAACCGCAACCGCGGTTGTGAAAAACCGACCACTCGATCCATCACTACGATGCTCAACAATAATTTCCTTCCAAAAGTGGCAACCTGGCCACACATTCGTGAGATGTGGTTCCAACAAGACGGAGCACCACCCCATTACAGCCACGCTGCGCGCGATTGGCTCGATGAGCACTTCCCTCAGAGATGGGTTGGACGCCGTGGTCCCATAGATTATCCTCCTCGATCTCCTGACCTTACACCTCCAGACTTTTTTCTTTGGGGTGTGTTGAAGAATTCAGTCTATGCTGAAAAACCAAGGACCATTCAGCAGCTCACTACGAGAATTGTGAATTCTTGCGCAGAAATCAACGAAGATTTGTGTCGAAGTGTGTGCTATTCTGTGATAGACAGATTTTCTAAATGCAGTGAAGAACGTGGTCAGCATTTCGAACACTTGCTCTAATCATGCTTTATATTGTTCTAGTATCATGTACATTGTAATTTCTTAATTTGTGACTAAATTTCAATAAACATTTACTTTGGAATAAGTGCTTATTGACTGCCCGGTTACTTCTGCCTCACCCTGTATATATATATAACAAATTAAATAAAAATTTAATTTATGTACAACATTGTTTCCTACAGGTGTTGGAAAAATACAGGGCAAGAATTTTCAGGTGCGGTATGCATCGTGCACCGTGCGTTGTATGAACTTTTATTAGTCTTTAAAATGATGTATTGTCCAATAAAAATATTTTAAAACGAAGGGCGGGGCTTGTGCAGAAAGGCCTAAAACATTATCATTCATATTCTATTACTCGTTAATCTGTCGCTTCCCTTCCAAACTTCATTGTTTGTAGCAAATTTTAAAATGGATAAATCTATAGCAAGCGTGTGTATATATATATATATATATATATATATATATTATATATATATATATATATATATATATCAATGTTTAGAGGAATGTATTGTTCGTGAAGCAGAAAGGACCGAAGTTCTCTTAAAGTATACCATTGGGAGACAATTTTAATAAGCTTTTAAAATAGTTAAAAATTATGAAAGTAGCTAAGAAAATGTAAAACATCAAAAGGTGAATAAATGTGAAGTTAAAAAGATACACTTATAAAAAGTAGCCAGAAAAAATATAATTGTTATACATAGTTGTGGGTAGAACTCCTTGATCAATTTTAAAAGTTTGTTTCTAATGTTAAAACTTGAGTTTCCCATATAAGGCAAAGTAAAATACAGGATATCGTTGATATTAATAAATTCAATCATTTGAATTACCCGTCCTAACGCTGTCCTGTGAAACAGTAGGCTAGTTTTCATCCTGTTTTTATATTTGAATAAATTAGGCTGTGTTTATGTACTAATTTCTTATTTTGGTAGTACGGTGAATTATTATTATTACACAAATTTGTGGTCATTTGCTCTTATTTTCAGGTTTAAGTAACAAGAATTTAGCACAGTCGTGAGTTATCAACATAGTAAAAATATTGATACGCATAATGATATTCCCAAAAGCAAATTTAATACGTTCTTATGATACACATTGAGATTACTTGCTCAAATAACCATTCTTATTGCCATGTTTCTTTTTTCCTACTGAGTCATCTCAGCAGTAAAATTTGTAGTGGAAATTTTTTTTTTCTTTGTGGAAATTGTGGATCGAGTATCATTAATATATACATAATTCCAATTACGCCTTCTACTCATATTGTAAACTGACCTTCATAATGTTTGCAGATGATACAACTGTCTTTTTCTTGCAAAGATGTTAATTCAGCTAAGAATATATTTAAATCAGAATTCATCAGTGTAATAAAATGGTTGACCACCTATAAACTCTTACTGAATACCAGTAAAACAAATTTTATGATTTTATTAACAAAAGAAATGTTTATCTTGATGAACTTAACGCTAATGAAATCGCTATAAAGGAGTGATGTAATGCTAGATAAGAATTTGCAATGGAGTGATCATGTAAATTATGTCGCGAAAAAGAATTCAAAGAGCGAAGCTGTAATGTTTAAACTCAGAAATGTCGTCCCTAAACAGGTTTTATTGACTAGTTATCTTAATCTTGTTCTTCCTTATATAACGTAGTGCACCCTTGTATGGGGAAACTCCGCTAACAACGCATAAAACGGTATCTTTGTCATCCAAAAAGAGTAATAAGGTTATTTATCTGATGGCTATTTCCTTGATCACTCTAGTGCATTATTTAAAGTGTTAAACTTAATAAATCTTAATGATGTAAATGATGTAATCAACTGGCACTTTTCATTTTTATTTACGGGTTGCTGTGTGGAATGTTTACATATGAGAGAGAGAGACAAGGATAAGAACTACCTCAAAGGCCTTGCGCACCATACTGAGGAACCAATGGCCACGGGTGCCATGGAAAAATTCCTACACCTTCAAATAGTATGCAAGATTCGGTCTAGCCTTTTCTTGAACTGACCTACAGAGGAACTGCTCACAACTTCTGAAGGTAGCCTGTTTCACGTGTCACAGATCTTATAGGTAAAGTAAATCCCACACACACTAGTGCTAAATCGTGATATGTAAGTTCAGGACCATCTCCTCTAGTTTGACAAAGCCTGGAAGCACCACCATGCATGGCAACGGCAATTTCTGAAAAACTCATCTCTGTTGCTGCTAGCATTAGAACAAGTAAAGTTAAACCGAGGTTTTTCCCCCCATTAGTAGTAGTAGGAACAGAATATGGAATGTGTAAAATTAACAATATCTTGTTAAGATGTCTTTCGTTTTTAATCAATGCTTGTTAACCATGTGCTAATCTCTTTATTTCTCTGTTCCGTTGTATATATGTATATATTTTCATCACTGGCCTTCTCCATTCCCCGGCGATGTGTACTGCTGAGTGCACGAAAGGACTTGGGAGCATTTCTTCTTTTCCCTTGTGGTTTGCATCATTCATTCATTTCATGTGTTTAAGTGTGAAATTCCCCCTAAAGAAGTTCATGGACAGGAGGAAAGATGGACTGAGGAAGATTGTTCCACTAAATTTTCGAACAGTGTGAACAGTCTCGTAAACTATGCATAAGTTAATCTAGCTTAACTTTAGATAGAAGTTATATGGTCTTCGAAACTTTTTTTGAGTGAACTGATAAAATATATAATATTTCTATTTATAGATGGTTGAGTGAAGTTTTTTTTCTGTATGAGTGTGTACTACCATTTCCCTCTAAGCGAAGTGAAGACGAGACACTCAGGTCGGGGGTTCGACTCCCGATTTAAAAATCAACGAACCTGTTCATCCAAGCTAGCCATGGACCCTGCCATTTATCCTCTAAGCTATGGACTTCTTGGTACGAAAACGTCTGTCTGTTGCTCCATTTAACTTCGACAGTGCAGTATTAATTATTTCTAGCCTTAGTATATGAACTGTCATTGTATTAATAATGTTTGTCATTGTATTAATAATGTTTGTCATATGGACTATAGTCTGCCAATAAGCCTTTTCATTTTCATTTCATTTTCATTTTCATATATATATGGGCAAAAATTAGAGAAACCAAAAATATATAAGGGTAATTTACTTCATTAGGGAAAACTTGACATCCGTCACCTCAGCGTCGCCTCATGTAGTATTGCTAAAAAATGTCATCCTGTTTTAAACCGTGCGTGATCTAAAGACAGTTGTTTAAAAAAAAAAAGGAAAAAATTTTGTAAGGAAATAATTCTCAAAAAAGAGCACAGTTATTTTATTTTTTAATGCTAGGTTAGGTTACGCTGGAGTATATATTATTTATCTACCAACCAGTTATGTGGAAGGAAGTGAGAGAGAGAGAGAGAGGAGAGAGAGAGAGAAATCCTTAAAACAGTATCTAGTTAAAAATATATACATATATATAATTTTTTTAATTAAATAAAAGATTTTGTAATTTTTTTCGCAAAAAATTTTCTGAGAATTTTTGGATGAAAATTTAGCGACGCTGTTCAACGTTTCACCTTTATGGTCGGTGGGTATCAATGGGGTTAAACGAGAATAAGGGGAGTGAGGGATACAGAGTGGTTGGCGGAAAGAGAGAAAGAGAGAGAGGGAGGAAAACAAATGTGTTTTTGTTATTAAAAAATGAGATAAAATATATATATATATATACACGCCCAGAAGGAGTTTGAGAGGTTGGCGGGAGGGAGGGGTGGGAAAGGGGGAGGGGTTAATCGTATGCTGTTATATTCGAGTTCCTGGCAAGTTTTCCGTCCGTTTTGTGGGAGGAACGAACCGCCTCTTTGCACAATATCTCAAGACACCTGCCCAATATAATGGGATACAGCGATTCATGTTGGGTCAGAGCCGTACACGTTTCACCTGTCAAGTGAACATGTATTCGTATCTATCTATCTATCTATCTATCTATATCTATATATGCGTCAATGAGTTTGCCACATAAGTTAAATTATTAAATCATAGGGTGAACAAAGGTTTCGCTGGTTTTTACAAAACATTCATTCAGGGTACTTGTAGCATCATTACTAAGTACATATAAGATTAACGTAATATGTACTCGTATATATGCATAATATATATATATATATATATATATATATATATATATATATATATATATATATACACCTGCACACTCTTTTATAATTAATTATTCATTTGAATAAATTTGTTTAAGAAAACCATTTTCCTAATTCACCTGAGCATAATACTACTACTACTACTAATAATAATGATGATGATGATAATAAAAACAACTGATCGCGACAGGAACGTGTATATCACGACATTTGCAGTGTCGCTGCGGTTTATCTTTATAAATGTTATCTTTTATAACGAAAAACGGATTACAATTAAGGTTAGTTTAGGTTAGACAATGTTTGGTTAAACTTATTGGCTTTTTTAAATGGCGCGATACAGAACTGAATGTGAAAATGCGTGAAGATGTCGCGGTTTTGTAGAGTAGCCAAATGCGTGTTTGTGTGCGCACGCGCGCGTTAAATAAGGCTAAGAAATTATAGGCACAAATGTTTGTGGCAAAAGTCTTTCTCTGGGGAACATTACTTAATTACAAACAAATTAAGTACTGAAAGGAAAACAAACTACCGTGTGACCACAAAAATTGTCCCTGTTTTTAATCGCTTATTACTCAGTCATTATTGCAGCTTCACAAATGAAATAAAAAGCATTCGAAAGAGAACATTTTAAAGTTTTATTTAATTTTTTCGATATCCTGGATACGAAATCAGTACTTATAAAAAAATGACAGTTTTATCCACCACAATCATGGGTTATTTGTCGGACATGCAACGTGTTTTCATCGCAGAAGAGATGATCAAACATGGCTCGGTAGTTGCCACCCAACGGTCTTTCAGACGACAATACGGTCAGCAAAGGACCATAGATCCTAAAACGATTCGCAGGATTTTCGCAAAATGGAATCATCACGGCTCAATCAAGAACATGCATAAAGGCAACTCTGGGCGCAGCAAAGGTGTGCGAACGGCTGAAAACATTGATTCAGTCGCAAATCAGCTTGAAACGGACAACAAGAAATCTGTGAGACGACTATCAGCTGTGACAGGAATCAAACGGGAGAGCATTCGGAAAATAATCACGTTGGATTTGAGAATGAAGTCATTCAAAATTATGTGTTTGGAACAGCTTAGCGAACAAGACTACCAGCGTCGTTTGATGTTTTGTGAACGCATTGAAACAATAATTGAACAAAACCAGATAAGATTAAGTGACATAATATTCAGTGATGAATGCCACATCTATCTCAATGGGTTCATCAACAGAGAATTACCGGTGTTGGTCACAAAACAAGCCAAATATACACTTGGAGAAACCTCTGCATTCACCAAAAGTTACTGTCTGGTGTGGTTTGAGTAGCAGCAAGGTTTATGGTCCTTACTTTTTTGAGCCCAGAGACAAGGAGACCGCTTTCAGTAACTTCAGAAAGATATCTAGAAATGCTGAACACTGTTTTTGAACAAGAAAACTGCAGTAACAAGTGGTTTCAGCAAGACGGAGCAACAGCCCACACAACTAGGCAATCACTGGAATGTTTAACAAGATTTTTTGAACAAAGATTCATTCTCATCGCTCGCAGTTTCCCTGGCCCGCAAGATCTCCCGATCTATCACCTATGGACTTTTTTCTCTGGGGATTTGTCAAGGACAAAGTATTCAGGCAAGAGCCATCCTCTATCGAAGAATTAAAGCAAGCGGTGGTAGAGAGTGTACAGTCCATTGAATGCAGCGTTTTTGGAAAATGTAATAAATAACTTCCTTTCCCGTTGTGTGAAATGTAAGAATGTCCAGGGACGTCACTTTGAACACATGTAGAATAAATTAAAACTTTAAAATGTTCTCTTTCGAATGCTTTTTATTTCATTTGTGAAGCTGCAATAATGACTGAGTAATAAGCGATTAAAAACAGGGACAATTTTTGTGGTCACACGGTATAACACGAGATGTTTGTAGTTTGCTCTGAGGTGAGAGAGGACGGTGTGAGTGTTTGTACATCGCTTGAGTATGACATCACAAATGTAAACATAACTTATTATGCGACTTAAAACCACAGTGCAGTACTTTATATTTATATATATATATATATATATATATGTATGTGTGTGTGTGTGTGTGTGTGTGTGTGTGTGTGTGTGTGCATGAATTACTCATTCGTTTATTGTTTTTTTTTTCTACTGTTGTAAAATGAATTTCGTACAATAACAGACATCATTTCCAATTTAACTACGTCCTCTTCAAATTTAATTGTGTGCTTTTATATATATATATATATATATATATATATATTATATATATATATATATATATATATATATATAATTTTTTATTTTTTACCCAGGCATTTCAGTTCACACCTGCGCGAACAATGGACGAAGATAGAAAATAAAATGTGTGCTTGTACTTCTCTTTTTAAGCGTATATATATATAATATATATATATATATATAGTAGAGAATTCTAAGAAATTCAATGTACATGTGATTTGAAATAGAGAAATTAATAATTATTAAGCATTGTTTTAATGAAAAATTTCTAATTTTGCTTCTTGTAACCGTTGGCGAAAGTTAATTAAAAATTTCTGGGGATAGAATTCTAGTAAATACGGTTAGATTTTACGTGATACGTTTTCTTTTTGAATTGAAATTTACCCCCACACAAAGTGTTCATTTATTTTTCCTGTAATAATATGATTGTTCATTCATTTATTATATTTTTTTTTTCTTCTTTATTTCCGGCCGAATTGTTAAATATATTTTCCTGTACTAATATTTTTTTAATACTGTGCCTTGTATGGCTATATAAGCCAACTGGATAAATGATTTCGTCTCTATCTAGTTTGAATTTTGTTATGGAAAAATTTCAAAATATATAGCTTTGTTGAATAAACAAATAAACTTGTTAAACGACATTAATAAGTTTATTTATATATATATATATATATACAGGGTGGTGCAAAAGTCTGGACCCATAGGCGGTTTATATGGAAAAAAAGTGTGGCCTGCAGGAAGTTTATTATGAAATGAAATTTAATTAACCATACACCAGTGACTAAATTATGTTAAATTTAACGTTCTAGTTCAGAATTTACAATAAGTGTAATGGTATTTCGTATAATCGAGGCATAAGGAAATTTGCGACTGAACGTGAGGTGGCTCCTTCTTTTGCGTACAAAAGCACAAGCTCTATTCTTTCTGCTATTGTTAACTTGTCTGCCATAGGGTAACAATCTGAAAAATATTTAGTAAAATTATAAACAAAAATTAAATTATAAAAACTATTATAAAAATCGAAAGATATTTTTTATATAGTAAATTGCCTATGGGTCCAGACTTTTGCACCACCCTGTATATATATATATATATATATATATATATATATATATATATGTGTGTGTGTGTGTGTGTGTGTGTGAGCACGAATTGATCATTCGTTTATTATATATATATTTTTTCTACAAATATGGTTATACGTTTTGTATATTTTCAAAATAATTAATATTTATACAAGCGCAGATGGGGTGAAAAGTTTTGGGGGAATGAGGGAGGGGGGAGACGACCGTGTGTTTTGACCTGAAATTGTCGTTTGTTTCACCTTTCTTCGTAAGGTTTCTTTTCCTTTCGTTTTTCCCACTGTTATTCGTGACTTAACGAAAATTGTGATATTAAAATAATAAAAATAGGAATTAAGTAATAAAGTGATTTATTTTAGTTGTGTAAAGAGTGTTTAAATTCTAATTATTTATTTAATAAACATAATTTCTTTTAAAGTAAATTGTTGGAATTAAGGAGAAGATTCATCTGTTGTGGTAACGAATTAAAATAAATGGTGGTACCTGACAACTATCATCATATAAATATATGGTGGTATTTAGCAACTAAATGGATGAATAATATATGAAATAATTTAATAAATATTGCTATCTGGCAACTCAGTCTTCTAGGCTGATTAATATATGAATTAATTAAATATATAGCACAAACTGGCAACTCAGCCTTCTATTGGCTGATAAATTAAATACATGGCGCTATCTAGCAACTCAGCCAACTGGCGGATTAGAGGTCTATAAAAGAGCGGGAGGCGGACGACGGAGTCATACAAGCTCGGCTCCCAGCCGAGCAAGGATCTCTGGTCCTTTCTCTTTCTGGCCCTTTGGGTGGTGAGAAAACCCTTTCCCTCCCATAAAGGTCTCTTAGGTTAGGTATGCCCCTTTGGGGGGAATAGCTTTGGGGAGAACTCCGCCTCCAAGTTGCATGCCCCTTGGAATCCCATTTTGGGATTGGCAACAAAGGCCGGTACTCCTCTTTGGGGGGAATAGCTTGGGGGAGAACTCCAGGTTGCATACCCCTTGCAGTCCCATTTCGAAGCTTGCAACAAAGGTTGGTACTCTCGCTCTCTCTCTCTGCACCTTGGAGGGGAATTTTCTTTTCTTTTTCTTTGGCCACAAAGGGGTTGGGGGTGGCACTCTTGCGACAAAAGGGGGTAGGGGATGGCACTCTTGCAACAAAAGGGGTAGGGGATGGCACTCTTGCAACAAAGGGGGTGGGGTGGCAACATTATGCAACATTACGTAATATTTTGCAATTGCATTGCACTCCACCCTTTTAACACCATACTACTTACATTATATATTAATTTTGGGATATATTTACACACACACACACACACACATATATATATATATATATATATATATATATATTATATAAATATATATATATATATATCAGCAGAAGCCTGACACATGAGACGAATGATTCCTGCCCGTACAAACAAACCACTTCTTCATACTTAAGGAGCTGCTTCGTAAACGCCCTGAAAACAATATCGTGCGACCGGGAGGTGTTTAGGCATGAATAAGACACTGCGATGTTGTCGCGTGGGTTTAACGTGGGTGTGTGAGCGTGTGGACGCAGCATACGTTGAACGCGTGGAGCGTTGTGGAACCTTGCGTGTTTACGGCATCCCCCGAGAGGCTACGCAATCCTTAAATGTACCTCATAAAGTTTCCACTTAACCTAATCTACCCCTCCCCGCCTCAAATACACCCCATAAAAGGAGGTGAGGACTACGTGACGCCATTACTCCAAAATTTTCAGTAAATGTAACTCATAAACGGATGTGAGGAATTCAAGGAGGAAATTCTCTAGTCGATCCAGTTCTGTCTCCTCAAATCCATACATACTACTGAGTCCATGATGATAATACTCATTTAAAGCCTACTTGAAAACCAAGGGAACTATATATATATATATATATATATATATATATATATATATATATATATATCTTATTATATTTTTTTATTTATATATATTATATTTTATATATTATTTATTTATATATAAAGAGGAAGTTTGTTTATTTGTTTAGTTGTTCGCTATAGAAAACCAAACGGTTGAACTTACAAATTTTAAAATAACTTCATAATAACCAGTTTTTTACAAGGAATCTAATGGTGCTATTTATTTTGTATTTGATGTAGTATTTAATACGAAATTGACAATTAATGATTATTGCGTCATTTTTTTGTAATAAATTTTTTTTAATAAACATACAAAACATAAAATAGAAATTTTTAAAGAATTTAGTGAAAATCTGGCATTCGTAAACTTTGCGGAGCAAATATTCCATCGGAGCAACATAAAATAGAAATTTTTAAAGAATTTAGTGAAAATCTGGCATTCGTAAACTTTGCGGAGCAAATATTCCAGCGGAGCAAATTTTCCAGGACAGTGCTAAATGGTTTCATAAGTGATTTAGTAACTTTGTGAATTGCAAATTATTGTTTAGTGATACAGGTGATTATGCCACCCAAGAAACGCCCTTTATATGGAAAGTCTTCTGCCGCTAAAAGAATTCAAGCACAAAGAGCAGCTGAAACAGAAGAAGAACGCAATCAAAGACTTCAAGCACAAGCTGCAAGACAGGCTGCTCAAATACAGGAAGAGACTTTGGAACAACGTAAAGCTAGACTTCGAGCTCAAGCTGAAAGAGGCTACTCAAAGACAGCAAGAAACTGTTGAACAGCACCAAGCCAGAGTTCAGGCAGAATCATCAAGCAAGCTGGATATAGACAACAAGAAACTTCTGAACAACGTCAAACAGACTTCAAGCACAACAATTAAGACAAATAACTTACAGAGAGCAAGAAACAGAGGAGCAACATGATGTACGACTTCAGGCTCAAAGAACAAGACAAGCTCAAACACCATCTCGAGCATTCAATGCTTGGCAGTGGAATTTAAGTGCTTTTAACTATAATCCACAATATAATTATGCATCTGACAAAGTGGTTATTATTGGATCAATGTCTAAAATATGTGATAAGTTGGTGCTAAAAAGTGGGATAAAGAATCACCAGGAATGTGTTGTACTAATGGAAAA
This sequence comes from Bathynomus jamesi, assembly GCA_023014485.1. Classification (NCBI taxonomy): domain Eukaryota; kingdom Metazoa; phylum Arthropoda; class Malacostraca; order Isopoda; family Cirolanidae; genus Bathynomus; species Bathynomus jamesi. The sequence goes on along the minus strand of JAJOZX010001899.1, from coordinate 214,773 downwards.
GTTCAATTACCTGCGCTTTCGGAACCTCCAGAACCTTTGAAAACTCTACTTACAGGCACTACATCTGAATCTAAACACTTCTTACAAAATATTCAAGCATACAATTCTGTATTTCAAATGACCTCATTTGGAGCTAATATCATTATTGAAGGAGGATTCATGCCTACATTTAAAGTTCAAGGTCAAATATATCACAGAATAGGTTCACTACAACATTACCTCATGAAGAACCAAGGTATCTTCAATTGTACTTTGTTGGATTTGCAACATCAAGCACAAAATAGATACAATAGAAACCCAGCAACAAGATTGGAACTAATTGTTGAACTTCAAGACATGCTTCATGCTTCAAATAATTACATTCAAAGTTTTAAATATGCTCTAGAAAATGTACCTGCTACAGAATACAAAATCATCATTGATGCCGACAAGAGACCTCCTACTGAACATGCTAGACGATTTAATCTCCCAGAATGCAATGAAGTTGCTGTGATCATTACTGGTCAAGAACATGACAAAAGAGACATTGTGCTTAAAAGTCGAGACAATACTCTGCAATTCATCAATGAAACCCATAGATCTTATGATGCTTTGCAATATCCTTTACTCTTTGTCTATGGAGAAGATGGATATCACTTTGGAATTCTCCAAGCAGGTGTACATTCTAGCAAAACAGTTTCCTGCATGGACTTCTATGCTTACAGATTTATGGTTCACAGTAATTCACTAAATCATCTTCTGTTGGCTAGAAACCTTTTTCATCAATTTGCTGTTGATATGTATGCAAAAATAGAAGCAGAAAGATTATGTTACATTAGAACTCATCAGAGAGAATTAAGATGTGATTCATATATACATCTAAGAGATGGCATCAACAATGATGTAGCTGGAGGAGAGCTTGGCCAACTTTGCATTCTTCCGTCAACTTTTACAGGCAGCCCACGTTACATGCATGAAAAACTCAAGATGCAATGACATATGTTCGCACTTATGGTCGACCTGACCTATTTATAACATTTACATGCAATGCTAAATGGAAGGAAATTCAGGATGAGTTACTACCTGGACAAACATACATTCACAGACATGACCTCACAGCCAGAGTGTTTCGCTTAAAATTATTAAAACTGATGGATTTAATGACAAAATCCAACATTTTTGGCCCAGTTAGATGCCACATGTACACTGTTGAATGGCAAAAAAGAGGATTGCCTCATGCTCATATTTTGATTTGGCTGACCAACAAAATTCAAGCTAATCAAATTGATTCTGTTATCTCAGCTGAACTTCCGGACCCTAACACAGACAAAAACCTCTTTGAAATAGTTCAAACTCAAATGGTGCATGGTCCATGTGGTTCTCTAAATTTCAATTCACCTTGCATGAAAGAAAATAAATGTACAAAACGTTACCCAAAACCATTTTTAAAAGACACTCAAACAGGAGAAGATGGTTATCCTTCATATCGCAGAAGAAAACCTGATGATGGAGGCTTTACAACGAGAATTAAACAAATGAAATTGATAATAGATGGATAGTTCCTTACTGCCCTCTCTTGACTAAAACTTTTAATGCTCATATTAATGTAGAATTTTGTAATTCTGTCAAGTCTATCAAGTATGTGTGCAAGTATGTTAACAAGGGATCCGATGCAGCTATGTTTGCTCTACAACAACAAAATGTACCTGATGAAGTGACTAACTATCAACAAGGTCGTTACTTAAGCAGCAATGAAGCCTTTTGGAGAATTTTTAGCTTTCCCTTTCATGGAAGATATCCTGCAGTACAGCAACTAGCAGTTCATTTAGAAAATGGACAGAGTTTATTTTACTAATGAAACAGCTGCCCATCAAGCTCTTGCTCCTAGAGATACTACTCTTACAGCTTTTTTTAAACTATGTCAAGAAGATGTGTTTGCTCAAACTTTATTGTATCGCCAGTTACCATCTTATTACACATGGAACAACAAAAAATGGAGTAGAAGAAAGAGAGGAAGCGAAGTTGAAGGTCATCCAGATGTAAGATTTGACAGTGCTTTAGGCAGAGTTTACACTGTTCATCCCAGCCAGCATGAGTGTTTCTTTTTAAGAATGTTGCTGCATGAAGTTAAAGGGCCTAGATCTTTTATGATCTAGAACAGTTGATGGTCATGTTTGTGCGACATTTAGAGAGGCATGCTACAAACGTGGAATGCTAGAAGATGATAGTCAATGGGATGCCACCTTAAGAGAAGCAGCCATATACCAATCCCCAAAGCGGCTAAGAGATTTATTTGCAATTCTGCTAAAAACCTGTGATGTGGGCAACCCTTTAGAATTATGGAACAAATACAAAGATGATTTGGCACAAGATTATAAGCACCAAGCACAACTTGCCAACCCGCATATTGACGTAGTTTACACAGATGAAATCTACAACAGAGCCTTAATTGACATAGAAGATAAAATAGCATCAATGGATGGACAACAAATACCTTCATTTGGCCTCCCACAACCAATAGAACAGAAGTCAACAATTTAGCTACAGAGCTTATAAGAGAAACATCATATGATATCAACTACTTAACTGAATATGTAAATGAAAATGAGCCCAAGTTGTTGCCTGATCAGAGAACTGCTTATTCAACTATAATGAATAGTATCTCTCAGCAGAATGGAGGCATCTACTTTTTGGATGCTCCTGGTGGTACTGGAAAAACATTTTCACAAATTTATTACTGGCCAAAGTTCGCAAGCAAAATAAAATTGCTGTAGCAGTAGCATCTTCTGGTATAGCTGCTACACTGTTGCCTGGAGGTCGCACAGCTCATTCTGCATTCAAACTTCCTTTGGATTTAGCTACTAATGATGAAGCTGTTTGTAAAATTACTAAAAATTCTGGCATGGGAGAGGTTTTTAAAAGATGTGAACTTATAGTCTGGGATGAATGTACAATGGCCCATAAAAAAGCATTGGAGGCCCTGAACAAAACTCTACAAGATGTGAGAAACCACAAGACATTGATGGGCGGTGTAACTGTTGTCTTATCAGGAGATTTTCGCCAGACTCTGCCAGTTATACCTAAGGGAACAAAAGCTGATGAAATTCGAGCATGCCTTAAATCTTCCTGTTTGTGGCACAATGTTAAAACCTTGAAGCTTACAACTAACATGCGAGCAAGAATTTATGGTGATCGCAATTCAGGTCTATTTGCTCAGAACTTGCTACAGCTTGGCGAAGGAAAAGTTCCTGTGGACTCTGACAACAAAGTCATTATATCTACAATCAGCGCAGTGGTCCAAAGTGTTAATGAATTAACAGAAAAAGTATTTACTAACTTTAGTTATCACTACAAAGACTTTACTTGGCTGTGTGAAAGAGCAATATTGGCACCGAAAAATGTGACAGTTAATTCTATCAACCAACAACTACTCCAAAATATTCCAGGGGATCCTTATATTTACAAATCAATTGATACAGTTATCGATCAAAATGAAGTTGTCAACTATCCAACGGAGTTTCTAAATTCTTTGGAATTTCCAGGATTGCCTCCTCACCAACTACAGCTTAAAGTTGAAACTCCTATAATGCTTTTACGAAATTTAGATCAGCCTAAGCTCTGCAATGGTACCAGATTAATAATAAAGGCATTACAGCCTCATGTCATTGAAGCACAAATTCAAACTGGTTGTGGCAAGGGTGAAGATACTTTTATTCCTAGGATACCGCTAATAACATCAGAGATGCAGTTTCAGTTTAGGCGCTTACAATTTCCAGTAAGATTAAGTTTTGCCATGTCGATCAACAAATCACAGGGACAAACAGTGAAAGTTGTTGGGCTACAATTACAAGAAGACTGCGTCTCTCATGGTCAACTGTATGTAGGATGCTCTAGAGTAGGAACAGCTAACAATCTTTATGTATACTCTCCTTTTGGAAAAACATGCAATGTTGTATTTAAAGAAGTATTGTAAATTCTAATTTCAAATAAAGCTTTGTTTGATTAAATGTTTTTTTATTTCTCGCATCACAGCTTTTGTCTACTTACTGAATAATTTGCTGAAAAAAATACTGATCTATACATTTCAAATCTAAATTTTCACCCGTGCAACGCCGGGTAACTCAGCTAGTATATATATATATATCTACTCATATATATATATATATATATATATATTCTTTACGTAATCTGAAATATGTCTCCATTTGACTTCACCATATTTAGCAATTGGTAAACAGATCAAATGACCACCGAATTCAGATTATAGTAAACGAGTTATCTGTATTTTTCCATTTTGCTATGTGTGGTATGTGAGCCAATTGATAACACAGGCCTGCGAATGAGAACTTTGTAAGCGTTGTTTTCTTACTAATAACTGATTTTATATAATTCAACTACACTGATTTCGAATAAGGTGTCCATTCTTTCTATCACGTAAGGATTTTCTGAAAACTGGAAGGGAAAAACAACAACATAAATAAATATTATTTATTTCAATTTACATTAGACACCTATTTCGCTTTATTATACTAATTACAAATGCAAACAACTTTTAAAAAGAAAGAAGACTATTACATCAATTACATATTCATCTTTATTTGTCCTGAGTTTTCTTGTGAGATCTATGCTTTTTAGTCTTGAATGTACGCGCTGTTCCTTTTCTTTTATGTAATAATTCTGGAGTATCCCGTTTCAACATCCAGCAGTAATCAGCCATCATGCTGATGTCCCACCTTCCCTGAGATCTCTTCTCCATTTCTTTGATGTCTTGGTGAAACCATTCTCCTTGTTCTTCGCTGAGTGCTCCGAGATTCTCAGGGAAGTAATCCAAGTGTGAATGTAAGAAATGTAATTTTAAACTCATATTACAACCCAACTCTTTGAACTTATTTAGCATGTTGTTCACAATGTTTTGGTAATTTGGGTCCTCGTTGTTCCTCAAAAATTTGCTGATAACATCCTTAAAAGCAATCCACGCTCTTTTTCAAGATTGTTCATTGTTCTTTCAAAGTGTTCATCCAAAGTCAGTTTTCTAATCTGGGGACCAACGAAAATTCTTTCTTTCAATTTTGCTTCCGAAAGAGTTGGGAATTTACCACACAGATAGTTAAAACAATCTCCATCTTCGTCGAAGGCCTTAACAAATTGCTTCATCAAGCCCAATTTTATGTGAAACGGAGGTAAAAGGACTTTCCTCGTGTCAACCAAACTTTCACGTTGAATGTTTTTAGAACTAAGTGTCAGGTTGACTCTGCGTGGCCATTCCTTTTTTTATCGAGTGCTGAGTTCTTGCTCGGCTCATTCCATTCACACAAAAAACATGGAAACTTCGTATAACCTGGTTGTTTTCCTAACAACATACAAATCACTTTTAAGTCTCCATAAAGTAACCAACCGTGTTCTTTGTATTTAACCTTAGTTAGAAGAAGTTCAAGATTTTCGTACGTTTCCTTCAAGTGAACCGAATGAGGCACAGGAACGGATCGGATGCACACAAGTTACCGTTGTGAAGGAGGACGCCTTTTAGACTTCTTTTGGAGGAATCAATGAAAAGTCTCCACTCATTTTGGTCATAGACTGCACCGTCTAGCTTAAGTATTAGTTCCGAAACATTGTTGCAATATATCAGTGAATTTTCTTGAGAAAAATATTGGATGAATTCTTTTTCTCGATTTCTGTACCAGTAAATTGACGTCCCGGGAGAAAGCAAGTTCTTTGCACGAAGTCTGGATCCCAAAATCTCTGAAGAATCCTTCAGGAGGCACAAATTTTTACCAAATCATTAAGTTCACTTTGTGTAAACAATTGGGGTTCACCAGACGCTTCGGTTTGAAAACAATCAATATCATCGTTTCCATCGTCATCAGACACCGAATCAGATGAAGTTTTATCAAGAGTATTTGATTTAGTAGGTACAGGTATACCAAGTCCATGAGTAACAGGTCTTATAGCAGACTGAAAGTTTGGAAAAGAAATTTCCTTTTTATTTTTAGTATTGTAGCCTTGCACGTTACATGAACAAAAATACCAGTCATTGCTGTGATTTCTAGGCTCCCACCAGACCATTGGAATCCTAAAAGGTAAAGAATCCTTTTCACCTTTACTACACAGTCTAAGTTGTTCAACACAAACACTGCAAACTTTATGTGGAGCCCATGATTTGTCTTGATCCCCAAGTTTCATTCCGAAGTACGCATAGTATTCTTTCTTGACGAAGTCTGTAATATCACGCCTTTGTTTTTCCACAGTAAATTTTCCACAAATATAACAGGAAATGTTTGGGCTATTTACACACCCTCTGGTTGCCACAGCGACAAATAAACAAATTTCAAAAGGGAAATACAATCACCGCGCACCTCTGAGTAATAAAGAACTATAACCTCGCACGCACTGAACAGACTCACTCATATCGTGGCTTGTCAATCACTTACAGTATATACTAGCGGTGCGTTTCTCGAATGTTCTAGAAGACGCTATGACGTCACTTCTGATCTGGAAGCATTTATAGGCAGTAGGTTTTAATCAAAATTTAATTGAGTCAATTTTAATGAAAATTACTTACATATGTAATATGAAATATGACATTTTGTGAAAAATCTGTACGTGATGGCGAAAAATTAATATTATTTTCGGAATCAGCGTGCAAAAATTACTATATAAGTGATAAAATATTTCGAACAACAAAACCATCGCAGGCCTGTGTAACTTGCTTCAGAGTCCAGGAAAATAGTTGAACAACAGAGGAATAAAGCGAGAAAATAAAATATTTTAGAACATGCGACAGAAATACAGACCTGTATTCGTCGAGGAATGTCTCAGTTCTAGAAATGAAATATCCATCTTTGAGAACCATCTTCATTTCTTTTGTCAAAAAAACCTCTAATTTAATATGCATATATTTCAAAAAGACTGTGAATCCTGTCACATCTCACATTACATTGCACACTGGCAGAGACAACAAAGGGTTAGATGGGTTAATATTCTGCAGAACATATCACCCAGCACCTTAAAAAACAACAATATATTCAGAATCCTTTTAAAAATAATGACAGAAAATATGTTTCATATGCTGTGCAAATGAGTATTACTATGCTAAAAAATTAATAGTGAATATGTTAGCTAATCAAAATTGGTTGTTTCACACACTTCACGGGACAGATTTAGTGTTTACGAGGGGTTAGTTTACCTTCGGTTAGGTTAGGTTAGATTAGGTTAGGTTAGATTACAATAAAGAAAATGAAATTACATACCAGAAGATATTTATTTGATGTATTTTGAGGCGTTTTAACAGAATTTGCTATCCGTTTTTTTTGTGAAATTGAGCAGCTTTCGAGATATACATTTCTTCGAAAAAAATTATTTATCTCAAAACCTGCTCAAGTGCACATAAAACGGATAAGTAGATTCTGTTAAAACACGTTATAATACATCAGAAAATTATTATCTGATAGGGTAACGTGTAAATTAATTTTTACCGTTAAAGGTTCTTCCTTGGGTTTTGAGAAGTCCGTTTATGAATCTTTTTGGGAGCCATTTGACTGCGGAAAACGAGGCCCTCTACATCTGTATCAAATCTAAATTGGAAATATTGACTGGACTTTGGCAGAATTTTGACCACAGCATCATTCAAAATCTCATTGCATCGATGCTACAACGAGTCTGAGAAACGATATACAAAGCATTAATTACATGCGTTAATTACGCATCATTTCTCCTATAGAAATGTGTATATCAAAAGTACTACTACAGTATATTTATGTTTCGGGCGCTCATTTTATTTCGACGGAGATCTACGTAATATTTTGTACTTTAAACGAACGTAGTTCGACTATGATAGTTTGCCAAGCATGGAAGCAGTTATCATTAAAATCATTTGCCACAAATGCCTCACACTACTGAACTTTTTAACTCAGTTTAGAAGCAGGTCATCAGTTCACAAAGTCACAGAGTAATCTAAAGAGTAATAAGTAATGTTTATCAAATAGTTGTTTAAATGACAGTTTTTGTAGTTATTGCATTACATTTTGCATTACATTTGCATTACAAGTGGTAAACAAAACTGAAAATTTCTGTGAACACTACTCAGAGGTGGTCTGCCAAAAATCCCCAAATCCTGGAAAAACACCACGACTTTTGCAATACCCCTTATATTATTAAATAATAATATAACAATTATATTATAACAAAAAGATTTATTTATTAACTATATGAATTCTATTACTTTTTAACTCAGTTTAGAAGCAGGTCATCAGTTCACAAAGTCACAGAGTAATCTAAAGAGTAATAAGTAATGTTTATCAAATAGTTGTTTAAATGACAGTTTTTGTAGTTATTGCATTACATTTTGCATTACATTTGCATTACAAGTGGTAAACAAAACTGAAAATTTCTGTGAACACTGCTCAGAGGTGGTCTGCCAAAAATCCCCAAATCCTGGAAAAACACCACGACTTTTGCAATACCCCTTATATTATTAAATAATAATATAACAATTATATTATAACAAAAAGATTTATTTATTAACTATATGAATTCTATTCTTTAAGAGAGAAGTAAAAACAGTATCAGCAATTGAAACTACATATTAACCATTACCTGTAATTTTTAATATATATACTAGGGTTTCTCCTTATATGCAGCTTTATTCATCCCGGGAAATCCCGGGAATTCCCGGAAAAATAAAGCCAATTCCCGGGATCCCGGGAAGTCCAGGAAATAGTTGTATATTTAAGAGAACGGTAATTTTTTTTATTGTTCAGTGATAAAATACCCTTTTAGAATTGGGATAACCAATTACTTATGCCTAGATGATCACTTTTGTATTGTAATACTTGAATTGAGTTTACCAATCAGTGGTAGCTATTTATTATTTATTAAACATAATATTTATGATGCGTACTCAGGAAATAAGAATGGTTTCATGTATTATGATGATTTAGTGAGTGACATTAGTATGCCTTTTTATTTTTAATGTAGAAAGAACACTGAAAATTATATCTTTCTCCACAATTTTTTAAACCCATTTTTTCTTCTTTTTTGATTCAGTTTATTATAAAAGTAGCTAAACTGACTGAAATGAAGAAAATGAGCATTTTTATGTATTTTCTTCCCTAAAAATAGCCCATAAAATGGAAAGAATTATTTAGCATATTTTTAGCATAAAATGGAAACAGGTTTAACATAATTTTAGGCGATTTAGCATAATTTAGCAGCAGGTTTAACATAATTTGGCTAAAAATTTCTGGAAACACTGCAAGAAAGTTGCCAGAACTATAACTATTTGACAAAAAGTAGCCCAGCTTTGTAAAAAAAAAAGTAGTAAAATTGAAATTCAATATCACAATTCAAAACAAATAATATTCAATTCAAAACATCGTACGAAAGTCAAAATTATCGTATTTATGCGATAATTATCGTACGTCTGGCAACGCTGTCTGTGGGTCAGTAAGAAGTTGCATGCAAGATGAGTTGCCTGCGATCTCTAGATAATATACTGAGACTCGGTTCCTTGTATTATACGCAGCGCTAGCGACATTCCCTCGGCCAGTTTTTGGCATACGGGCCGGGCCCACTTTTAGATTGCTCTAAGTTGCTAATGCTAGTAGGTGTTAATTTAAGAAAGCAAAAAAGTAGAATAAAATGTGGTAAATATTATGCAGTTTTCTTTAGTTCTACCCAAGAGCCTTCTAATAACAAAAGAAAAAACAAATAAATCAATAAAAAATAAATTAAGTCATTTTAATATTTCGGGATTTCCCGGGATATTTGTCCAATTCCCGGGATTTTCAAATCCAATAAAAACAGCCGGGATCCCGGGAAAGAAACCCTAATATATACTCGTATGTTACGCCCAATTTGTGAAATAGGCCATTTCATGAACTGATCAAAACTAGTGTTCATTTCATAAAAAGAACAGGAAAGTTGCCCATTTCATGGAATGGTTACTCAGACTGGCCATTTCATGAAACGAGCATTGGTTGGTATGAGTTTTAAATTTTCATACATAATATTTACACATATATTTAAAAAACACGAGTATTTACGAGATTAGACAAAATTTGCCAATCTCATTTCAAGAACTTAAATTTAAGCTTAAAAATAAATTTGAAGATAATTTTATAAACAAATTAATTATTCTTCTGCGAGCAATTTCCTATTTCAAACTATAAAAGCAAACAAAAAATATATAATTCAAATATATTCTTAAAAATTTTCCCTTAACGTATACAAACACGAAGTGTTGTGTGTGTGTGTATATATATATATATATATATATATATATATATATATATATATATATGTTACAGTCAACGTCTAAAATCAGGTAATTTTTAAATTGACCTAAATTTTGGGCAATTTGTGAAAACTGATACACACAAAACCTAACCTAACCTAACCAAACCTAACCTTTCTGGAAATGCTGCACATGTATGTCCACTGGTATTTCCCAATTTCCCTGAGAAGGTTAGGTTAGGTTTTGTGTGTATCACAATTTGACACATTGCCTGAATTTCAGTCATTTATAAATTTTATTATTCATGTATAATCCTTAGAGTGTAAATTTTACTTTTCATTCATAATAAAGTGTTGTAAATTAAATTTTATAATTCATTCATAATTCTTGACCATTTCATGAACCGAGCAAGCATTTTATTGCTTGTTTCATGAAATGGGCAGTCTGAATAACCATTTCATGAATTGGGCAACTTTCTGCTCATTTCATGAAATGGGCACTAGTTTTGATCAGTTCATGAAATGGACTATTTCACGAATTGGGCGTAGCATATATATGTTTATTTGTTATTTATTTAATGCAGCTGATGCTGCCACCACATTATGTGATATTTTTAATAATGTGGGCAGGACGTTAATTAAGAAGTAAATAAAATGAGAATTGAATTTGAGCTTATTAACAAAAATTTAAAGATGAAAAGTCAGTAGGTGACAAGTTTATTCTAAACAAGGTTGCTTGAAGTCAGTATCAGATTACTCCTTAGATCAATTACAGTAGGTTTATGTAACTACGGATGAATTAGGAAAATGAAGAACACGGAAATAATTATAGAGAATAAACAGTTAAATGATATAGAATGAAAGATTAAATGATAAAGAATGACTCCGGAATTACAAAGTTATCAGTTTCACTTGATGCATTTTGTAACTAAATTGGTAGAAGAGGCAACTGATTTTCTGTGTTGTTTCTATTCACATTTATCGGTGAATTATACGAACCCTTGCTTAATACTACCACCCATCCAGAACTTGTCTTGTCGATACATCGATAATGTCTTCCTATTTTTTAGTAATTTAAAGAAAGAGAGACTCCTCCAACGCGGAATACTTCGGTCAAAGGAGTTCACCTTGTTAGTGAAGAAACATTCGAAGCTATGAGAACTACGAAAACGCCAGCCGACAGTCGGCACACAGGAGGCCTGCGAATAACTCCGCATACAATCTCAACAGTCGACTTTCCCATTCTCGGCTCAACTGGGCGGTAACCCCTTATTCCCGTATTCTGTATTTAGTGAAATTGTTTGCGAACTACTGTTAAATGGCTTTCATCGATAAAGACTTTCATAGTATACAGTATGTGCCGATATTAATCATTTCAATTCATTACCAAAAAATTCTGTATCCAGTTTAGAGAATCTAGAACAGGAATCTGGTGTAGGCAATTGCATGGTCTCATCGATAGACGAGTTTAATGCCTTTGTATTACAAAAAGATATTTATAAAAATCTTTCAGTGCTAAATCTAAACTATAACTACTTATTGGCACTTTTGTAAACTTCTCCGGTCAAATTTCGTGTTATAATTCTCACGGAAACGTGGTTAAATAGTAGTATTAAAAACCTATATAATATAGATAATTACGTTGCTTATCATACTGTAAGAGATGGTCAGATTGGTGGGGGTATCTCTATGTATGTGCATCAAACCTACGACTCTAACGAAGTATTTTCTCTATGTAATAGTGACAATGAAAACGTGATTGTGAATATAAAAGACAAAAGTAATGTATATTCTGTCCATGCAATATATAGACCACCTAATACTAATATCAATAGCTTTTTAATTCACTTAGATAACATGTTATGCAACTTTCATAAATGGAATGCCATAGTTGCGGGAGACTTCAACATCAATTTGCAATCTGAAGCAATCTCTCATAAATTTTTAAACTTAATGAATTCTTTCTATCTTAGTCATTCTATTACCAAACCTACTCGAGTCTGCAGCTATGGCAATCGAATAACAGAATCTACGATTGATAATATATTTGTAAATAGCAATGCCCTCGTAAATTCTGGAATTATAGCCACTAACATCAGTGATCATTTTCCTACTTACGCTATATTCAATAACATTGTTTAGGTTGCGGACAAAACGACTATTGATTACAGAATATTCTCAGAGGTTAACAAAAGAAAATTTATTGGGGCTGTAGAAAATACTCGACTTGACTGTGACGAACCTTTAAATGACCCAAATCATATGTTTCAGCTCTTCTATGACACCTTATTCCATATTTTTAATATTTGCCTTCCTTTAAGGAGAAAAACAGTTTCGCCCAAAAGTGTCGCAAATCCATGGATCACTCCAGGAATTATCACTTCAATAAAGAACAGAGATAAATTATTCAAATTGCAATTGCAGAGCAAAATTCCTAAAATACAATATACTCAAAACAGAAACAAATTAACTAAAATAATCAAAATTGCAAAATATAACTATTATAACAATCAATTTTTCAAACATAAAGGAGACATGAAAAACACTTGGACAACTATAAACAATCTTCTCGGAAAGCAAATTAGGAAAAATTCAATAGAGAAATTAAATTTTGATAATAAAGAAATTACTGATGATACTGCTATTGCAGACACTTTAAATGCACATTTTACTTCAATAGCAGATAAGCTTCGCGCACAATTAATAAATAATGATCACTCACCTCTAGAATATATGCCACCCAGCCCACTAAATTCATTTTCTTTTGTTTCTGCTACCTCTACTGAGGTCCAGAATATTATTGGTAAATTAAAAAATACAAAAAATAACATTCATAACATTCCTGTACCTATATTGAAACTTGTTAAAGATAAGATATCTGTAACTTTGGCTAAGATTATCAATGAAAATATTTCCAAAGGAATATTCCCGTCAATGCTAAAAACTGGTTGTATAACACCCCTTTTTAAAGGGGGTGATCCTACACTAGCAACAAATTACAGGCCGGTATGTTCATTATCTGTGTTCAGCAAAGTTTTTTAAAAAATTGTAAAAAGTAGAATGCAGCGATATTTAGAATCCTACAATTTATTATCTCCAAATCAATATGACTTCCGTAATAATAAAACAACGGAAATGGCTATTTTAAATCTTAGGAGAAATGTAAATATAGCTAAGGAGAACAAAGAAATAACGATATCAATATTTATGGATTTGAATAAGGCGTTTGATGTAATCGACCATAATATTCTACTTAATAAATTATATTGTTCTGGCTTTAGAGGAGCAATCAGTGATTGGTTTAAAAGTTATTTGTCCAATAGATATCATTTTGTATCAGTAAATAAGGTTTGCTCAACTAAAGCGCTTATCAAACATGGTATGCCACAGGGCTCAGTTCTGGGTCCACTGTTATTTTTATTATATATAAATGACCTTCCACGTTCGTCTGATATATTGAACTTCATAATGTTTGCAGATGATACAACTGTCTCTTTTTCTTGCAAAGATGTTAATACAGCTAAGAATATATTTAATTCAGAATTCATCAGTGTAATGAAATGGTTGACCACCAATAAACTCTTCCTGAATACCAGTAAAACAAATTTCATGATTTTTACTAATAAAAGAAATGCATATCTTGATGAACTTAATGTTAATGAAATCGCCATAAAGGAGTGTACTGTAACAAAATTTCTTGGTGTAATGCTAGATAAGAATTTGCAATGGAGTGATCATGTAAATTATATCGCGAAAAAGATTTCAAGGAGCGTTGCTATAATGTTTAAACTTAGAAATGTAGTCCTTAAACAAGTTTTATTGACTCTTTATCATACTCTTGTTCTTCCTTATATAACATACTGCACCCTTGTTTGGGGAAACTCCACTAACAACGCATTAAATGGTATCTTTGTCATTCAAAAACGAGCAATAAGGTTATTATCTGATGCTGATTTCCTTGATCACTCTAGTGCATTATTTAAAGAGCTAAACCTATTAAAGCTCAACAATATAACCAAACTGGCACATTTTATTTTTATTTACAAGTGTAAGAACAAAATCATTAATTTGCAATGGGTAAATAGATATTTTGTAACTCATCAAGAAATCCACTCGTATCAGACCAGAAATAGATCAAAGCTTGGGAGCTATTGAAGAATAGGGACCCCAGCCTTCTTTAGTTAGGCTTATAAGGCTAACTAACGAAAATATCACGATCTAACCTAACCAATCGTTAGGTTAACTGCACGCCCTTGACGATTGGTTAGGTTAGGTCATGATATTTTCGTTAGTTAGCCTTATAAAGCTAACTAAAGAAGGCTGGGGTCCCTATTCTTCAATAGCTCCAAAATTTGTTATACCTTAATTTAGATTGTCTTCATCTCAAAAACTACCCATTTTCATTGGATTGAAACTATGGAATGACTTGCATGCTGATATAAAAAATATTGTGAATGTAAATTTGTTTAAAACCAAGTTGAAATCCCGATTAATAATGGCATACTAATAAAAATCTAGGATTAATGTCCACTAATATTGTTTAATATTGTCCATTAATATTGTTTAATATTGTAATACATTTTTTAACTATTAATAATACTTATTTACTTACTTATTTATTTATTATTATTAATTTATAACAACTAGCTGCTTATTTTTAATAAGAGCCCAGTAAAGCCTAAAGCTTAAGGACCAAATTAAAACAATAAATAGTCGAGCTTCACAATTATTCATGTCATTGTAAATTGAAAAAAATTATTTATTTTATTATTATTAATAAAAGTTATTCTATTCTATTCTCACAGAAACTCAACTTAACCCTTTCGCGCCGGTATTTTTTAAATGTGCGTCTTCGAGCTCTTGAATGGAGACTTACCGCGTACGTCCTCGGCGCGAAAGGGTTAAGGATTACCGAGGAAATTGTGAAAACTGCAAACATTGTATTGATAAGAATGAGATAAATATATGTAGAGGGCTTCAACTTACTAAGAACGGATACAACAACGAGACCTAAAGGTGGCTGTGCTATATATGTACATGAAGATCATATGACAGAGACGATAATAAGTAAATCAAGCAGCTTTGTGGAACTCCTAGCAGTAAAATAGAAAAACTAAACGTGATACTAAAGTCATCTATAGACCTCTAAACACCCCAACCGAAAATTTCTCGGAGGCCATCGATGACATCAGAAAGCTAATAAAGGACATAAACCCTCCAGCTCCCAAGAAAATGATCTGCGGAGACTTTAACTTTCCTTTTATAAAATACAAAAAGTGGATAGGAATATATATATACACCAAGACAAGAGGGGCACAAGAGAAGACCAGGAGCAAGCAAAAATGTTGATGGCTCTCACAAATGAGTTTATGCTGACACAAGAGATAACAGAAAATACCAGAAAAAATAACTGCCTAGATCTGGTATTCACGAATAACACGAACTTCATTGCTGGTATAAAAATAACCCCAACCATTATCTCAGACCACAACTTAAGCGAGATATCAACAAATATGACGCCAACATTAAAAGACAATACACATATTGAGAAAAGAAGCGAATTTGGGGCCTTTAACTTAAACTCCAAGACTATAAATTGGGAAGCAGTCAGATCGCACATGGCCCAAATAGAGTGGAGAACAGTTTTAGAGAATAAAACAACTGAAGAAATGCTAACAATCTTGGACGAAAAAACGATGAGAATTTTAGGAAAATATGCTCCGATATTACAGCCAAAAGGAGAGAGGAGCTGGCTAGAGAGGCAAAAGTGAAGAATATTCCGTAAAAGAAAGAGAGTGGAGGCGAAGTTAGCCAACTGCGGAGATAATGCCAGGAAAGTGATACAAGAAAAACTAGGGGGTATCGATAGGGAAATACAAGCCCTGATTAAGGCCCATACAGAGAGGGAAGAGGAAAAGGCGGTAGAAGCAATAAAGGAAAATTCAAAATACTTCTGTAGTTATGCGAAAAGGAAAACAAAAACGCGCGCCACTATTGGGCCCTTAAGGAAGAGAAATAATGAACTAACCGACGATCCAAAAGAAATATCTGAAACATTGAGAGCCCAGTATGAATCAGTTTTCAGTACCCCAGAAAGTGACAAAGCGATACCTGACATTGATGCATTCTTTGAACAGAAATTGCAAGGAGAGTGTATAACAGACTTTGATTTTACCCCAGAAGATGTAGCGAGAGTTATAAGACAAATGAAATCACATTCAGCTGCACGTCCTGACAATTGGAACGCATTATTGATTAAAAACTGTAAAAATGAAATAGCTACAACTTTATACTGGATATGGAGAAGATCCCTAGACACTGGGGAAACACCGAGCATCTTGGAAAGAGCAAACATTGTCCCTATACATAAAGGAGGGGACATATCTCAAGCAAAGAACTATAGACCAGTGTCATTGACGTCCCACCTCACCAAAGTATTTGAAAGAATAGTTAGAGAAAAAATTTATGATTTCATGGAGACACTGGAAAGATTCAACGAAAATCAGCACGGATTCTGATCAGGTAGATCATGCCTATCACAACTAATAGAACACTACAACAATATCCCGGATGTACTGGAAGGCAATGACAACTACGATGTCATATACACAGATTTTGCTAAGGCTTTCGACAAATGTGATCACGGTATAATAGCACATAAAATGAAATATATGGGAATAATAGGCAAAGTGGGAAAGTGGCTCTACAACTTCCTCAGAGAACGTCTATAGGACCTCAAAATTCAAGGTATATCATCATCAGAATCAGAAGTACGCAGCTCAGTACCACAAAGGACAGTCTGGCCCCACTCCTGTTCATTATCATGCTAACATACATAGACAACGGAGTAAACAGCAACAGTATAGTAACATCTTTGCAGACGATACAAAGATCAGCAGAAAAATCAGCGATGTAAATGAAGTGGAGGCCTTGCAAACGGACACGAACAAAATATACAAATGGTCAGAAGACAACAACATGACATTTAACACCGAGAAATTTCAGCTCTTGAAATATGGTAGAAAAGAGGAACTTAAACAGACTGCATATTATGCTCCAGATAGACAGGAAATTCAGAGAAGCCCGAAAGCGATCGATCTGGGGGTAATAATGACTTTCTTCTTCTTCCGCAGCTTATTATCCCATCTTTACATGGGGTCGCTGTTTTTGGTTCGTCTTCTCCACTCTCCTCTGTCGTATACCACGTCCTCCTCCAAGTTCCTCTCCCTGATGTCCGCCACCACACAGTCCCTCCATCTCGTCTTCGGTCTTCCTCTTCTTCTCCGTCCCGGCAACTCCATCTCCAGCACTCTGCGCCCCACATACTCCTCCTCTCTTCTCCTGACGTGTCCATACCACCTCAGCCTGGCCTCCTGCACCTTCTTAGATGCTTCCGCCACCTTCACTGTTCCCCTTATATGCTCATTTCTGACCCTATCCCTCCTCGTCACTCCACACATCCATCTCAACATCTTCATTTCAGCCACATCGATTTTTCTTTCATTGCTCTTCTTCATTGGCACAGTCTTCATTCCATACAACATTGCCGGCCTCACCACTGTTTTGAATACCTTTCCCTTCAGTTTCACTGGGACCATCTTATCACAGAGCACCCCTGATACGTCCCTCCAGTTCTTCCACCCCGACTGTTTTCTACAGTTTATCTCTCTCTCTGCTTCCCCCTCTGCATCCACTGTTGACCCAAAGTATTTAAAATACTCCACCGTCTTAACACGCTCTCCACTCAATATCACTTTCCCTCCTCGGTCCTGCTGCACATCACATCTCATATATTCGGTCTTCTTTCGGCTAATTCTTCCAACTGCTGCTCCACCTCCTCTTTCGTCTCCCCACTCAACACAACATCGTCTGCATACATCATGCACCACGGCGCCTCCCCTCTAATCCCGTCCGTCAACACATCGAATACCACATTGAAAAGGAAGGGGCTCAAAGCTGAGCCTTGGTGCAGACCAACTTCCACCCCAAAGCTCTCCGACACATCCACACTACTCCTCACCTTAGTAGTTACTCCCCTGTACCCCTTGATCAGTTTAACATACTTCTCCGGTACCATCTTTTCCCTTAAGCATCTCCAAACTTCCTGCCGTGGTATCCTATCATATGCCTTCTCCAAGTCAATAAAAACCATGTGCAACGCCTTCTGCCCCTCTCTGTACCTCTCTGCCAACTGTTTCAATGCAAAAACTGCATCTGTCGTTCTCCTTCCCGGCATAAATCCAAACTGTTCCACTGACACTTCCGCTTCGTCTCTCAACCTACTCTCCACTATTCGCTTCCATATCTTCATAATAATGACCAATGATGCGAAATTCGAAACACAAAATCAGATAGCGGTAAATAAAGCAAAAAGAGTCGCGGGACAGGTACTATGAACGTTCAAAAGAAGGGACAGGGCAGTAATGATTCCCCTGCTAAAAACACTGATTATACCAAAATTTGAATACTGCTCAGCTTTGACGTCCCCATGTAAAAAGGAAGAAACTAATAAATTGGAAGAAACGCAGATACATTTCACAACCAAGATTGGTGGCTGCAAAGAACTCAACTACTGGGAAAGACTACATAAACTAAATCTGTACTCCCTAGAAAGAAGAAGAGAGGGGTACACCATAATCTACATATGGAAAATGATCGAAAAACTGGTACCAAACCTAAAACTAAACCCAATTACCATTCAAACAACACTGGAAAATAGGAAAGGCAGAATGTGTAGTGTTCCCAAATTAAAGGCCCGACAAGGGACCTCCTCAACACTGAAGGAAAATAACTTGGTTGTCAGGGGGCCAAGACTTTTGAACCAGCTTCCAAAGGACCTCAGGGGTCAAAGTTGAAGTCTTCAAGAGAAGACTAGATGCCTTGCTCAGGATGGTACCAGATGAGGCTGGTGTACCTGGCTATGTACGGTGGAGAACGCAAGAAAGCAACTCGCTCCTCCACCAAGCTAGACCTGGAGGCGGGGCCACCAGCTTGACCTTCGTGTGAAGAGAGACCAACGCACGGAACAGCAACGAGGTTAACGAGGTTATACAGTATATATACTGTATATATATATATATTTATATATATATATATATATATTATATATATATATATATATATATATATATATATATACTGTATATATATATATGTATATTTGTGTGTGTGTGTTATGATGTATATATGCAGCATACTTAAATAAGTATATGCATATTATATATAAACATGTAACTATAAATAATAATATGCATACTATAAAGATTTTATACAAAATAAATGATTAATAATAAATCTCGTATTATGATGCAAACTGAGGAATGTTATGTCGATCTCAAAGGATTTTGAATTGAAGTACAGGCGTTTGGTGAGCGTCTGTGGCGCGTTTGTTTTGTCGCGCGTACGCCGTGTGAACGGTCCCATTAAACTCCTTTGATTTCTAAAAAGCGCGTTAGGAAACGCGCGACAAAAATACGCTCGTGTGAAGCGGCCCTTTAAGTTAAATGTCGGCTATCTTTTTTGTTAACCCTTCCTCTCTCTCGGTGCTCACTCGTAGGGTGGTCTAAAAAAATGAAAATGAAAAATATATTTCTCCTGACATTTATTCGTATTTCACAACCAGAAATGATGTTACAAATAAAACACTGGATCGATTCGTGCATATTTACAGGTGGCGCAATTCGAAGCGTTAGTATCATTATACAGTTTGGGGTGATAAATTTCTTCAAACTTGCAGAACGCTTAAATATTAATGGATTTACCTCAAAATCCGGTCTGAGAGAAATGAGAAAATGCATAGGGAGCTCTTATTTGTGCATTTTAAATTTTTACCACTAAAATGCACAAATAAAATTAAAATTAAAATGCGCAAATAAGAGCCCCCGATACATTTTCTCATTTAAGGGTTCCGCAAGTTGAAGAAATTTGCCAACCAAAACTGTATAATGATACTAACGCTTCGAGTTGCGCCACCTCTAAATATACACAAATCGATCCAGTTTTTAATTTCTAACATCAATAATGGTTGCGGAATACGAACAAATATCAGGAGAAATATATATTTCATTTTCATTTTTTTGGACCACCTTAGACTGAGCTCAGTCTACACCTCTCATCTTGCCTAGTCTTCCTTTCTCATGTTGAGCAGCAAGGAACTCTCGATCTCCATCAGTTTTGATCATCTTCAAAGCATCAACATGAGCAATATCAAATAAATCTAAGTCTGCCTTCCGATTTCCTCTTTCTGTCTTAATTTCTCTGAACGCTTGTCTTTGTTCTCCTTGGTTTTCTTTAGATTTCCCATTCTCTGAACATAGTTTCAATTTTGTCCACCAAATGCTTCTTAAATCTAGTTGGTATCTAGTTGAAATTATTAAAGATAATTTTACTGTACTGTAACTACCAAAACTACAAAAAAAGTTGGAACAAAATACTCAGTCACTGAACAACTAAGTTCTTCATGTAGTAAAAAAATTTTCCCATTTGGTAGCGACCCCTAAATATACTGCAATCCAAAAAAAAAAGAAAAAAAAAGACAAAACTACCTCAAACACTTTTTTATGAAATGGAACAAAATTATTTTAAAAAAAATCAAAATTTTGAAAATTTGAATCATGTAATATCATGCATGAGTCCGCCCAATTTTTCATGAAAAAATTGCCCCACCAGGGTTCGAACCCACAACCTCTTCAATAGACGGTGAGGGCGCTTTCCATTGTATTATGACTGAGTAAAAGTTGGCATAACCTTTTATACATTAAAATATGTTGTATTTTCATAACTTTTAAATACCTATTTACAACAAGAATTAAATTCAATCACAAATAAAGTTACGCTTTTCACTTTAAATCATATAAAAAATCCCGAAAACACTTCAATCTTTTAATGTGAAGTAAAAATCATTATATTAAATCCAGAAATAAAGGTTACCCATATATATATATATATATATATATATATATATATAAAGGAATTATGTAATGAAAGAGTGGACCTTCGATGTTCGGGAATGCAAATAAAATCTTCTAATTGTCAATAAAGAAATTTGAGTTGCCAGTTCATATTTAAAATTTAAAATTAAATTTCGCGTGAGCGAAGGTTTTGTCTTGATAAAAAATAAATAAATCCAATAGTGAGAGAGAGAGAGAGAGAGAGAGAGAGAGAGAGAGAGAGAGAGATTTTCTAATTAGAATAATTAGAACTAAACAATATATTTTTACATACATTTTTTTGCGTAAATAAAACTGTTTCATTTTGAATTAATCCAACGATAATTGCAACCAAAATCAGAATTAATAATAAGAAAATGAAAATTGAATTTCAAGTAAAGTATAATCTCTCTCTCTCTCTCTCTCTCTCTTCCTGAATGTCTGAATGTACTTGAATCCATAAATATAAATTTTCACATTTTCATGAAGAACATGACTGAAGAATTGTTTAATCTGTTGCGAAGCAGAATTTCTGAATGACGCTGTTGTTTGCGTGATTTTAATTTATTTACTTTTAGTTCTCTTTCAGTCTGAATATGTAATTGGACATACTTTGCACGAACGAGTACAAATGCACGCAGACACATACGTACGCTTAAACGAACACCCACACACCCACCATATCTAATAATATATATATATATATATGTGTGTGTGTGTGTGTGTGTGTGTGTAGGGGATGATGATGATGTCTGTTTGTTTATAGACGCCTAAACGGCTAGAGTAATCAGCACCAAATTTAGCGTACACATTAAGAGAGAACCAGGGAAGGTTTTAGCAACACACGCGCCCTTCAAGCACCGCGGGAATTCTTATATATATATATATATATTTATGTAACGTAAAGAACGACGCTTGTATAGGAGAATATTCCGCGCAAGATGAGAGCGAGAGAACGAAACAAATGAAAAAAATGATTTAACCACCCGGGAATCGAACCCGGGATCTTCCGATTGCCGGTCAGATATGATAACCATTACACCACGGGCCTCACTCAATCAAATGCCGTAATTCCTCTACATACGCGCAGAAACCAATGCCCCAAGGGGTTCGATTCCCGGATGGTTACCTCATTTTTTCATTTGTTTCGTTCTCTCGCTCTCATCTTGCGCGGAATATTCTCCTATACAAGCGTCGTTCTTTACGTTAATTATACTGCGTGTTTGCAGTTTAAATGTATATAATGTACGGCATGCGGGAGGTGCCCCCTTGGGGCATTGGTTTCTGCGCGTATGTAGAGGAATTACGGCATTTGATTGAGTGAGGCCCGTGGTGTAATGGTTATCATATCTGACCGGCAATCGGAAGATCCCGGGTTCGATTCCCGGGTGGTTACCTCATTTTTTCATTTGTTTCGTTCTCTCGCTCTCATCTTGCGCGGAATATTCTCCTATACAAGCGTCGTTCTTTACGTTAATTATACTGCGTGTTTGCAGTTTAAATGTATATATATATATATATATATATATATATATATATATATATATGTGTGTGTATATATATATATATATATATATTTGATTATTGATGCAACGTGTTATTTCCGTTGAGATTTTGAATATGTTCAATCTGTTCCTGATTGCTTCCAACAATTAAAAATACAGAAGCGAGTTGAAAATATTAGATATTCTCTTGGGCAGGAAACACCAATGAAAGGACTGCTGGGAATAAATTCATATTCTGATTGTAAGGTTTACTTTGAAAAGGAGGTAACATCCAGGAGGAGGAAACTATAGACACCAATCGACCAGGAAAGTACTCCGGGGAGAAGATATTAGGCAGGAGACAGGGAGTACTGGCACTCCCGTTTCTCACCTTTTTCCGTGTCTTATCTACCCTGTGAACAGTCCAGCATGTCCTCAAACACACACTTCTCCCTCTTTTCCTCACTACACATACATGCATCTTATACAGTCCGCAAACGTTTCAAAATTTATATTAAAAAAAAAACGAAAAATGGCATCATTGAGCCTTGGAGACCTTGTTTTTAACTCTCTCCTTCTTCTGCGGACGGGTCACTTTTGCGGGAGCGCGCCCTTAGCCCCCTTCTTCCTACAAAAAAAAAAAGGAAGTTCATTTCCCATGCATTGGGGTGACTATTCACCTTAAAATATACACAAATTTTGACAGTTTTGATCAGAATCAAACTTTTTTGTGTGTGTAGTTTAAATTTAATTTTAACTCGAGTGATTAAAAGTGGTAATTTTAAATTGATTTCAATAAAATAAAACCGCATCACGAAAACAAAAAAAAGAAAATGGAAACGGCGCTATACTGTAGCGTCTACGCCAAAATTTACTCGTTTTCCGACGTTTCATTTGGACCATACCGTACATTTCGAGGTTTTTAAGCTCTGTAACTCTACCTCAGAATTCAACTAACCTAATCTAACCTAACCTAGCGTAAAGTAACGTAACCCTTATTGTTACGGAAGGATGTCTGTCTTATTTGGCCCGAGCGAAACAATATAAAATAAACATATTTTGTCTCATAATTTAAATTTGGACTGAAACGGTATCGCTCCGTAGAAACGCCCATATTAACGCCCATATTAACCGTAGGCCTAAGAGATAATTAACCGATAATCCCTATCTACGGCGTAACATTAATTAGTAAAAATGTCTTTTATACTTTTTACACGAACGCATTGATAGTTTTCTTTGTTTTTATAACATTCAGAAAGTATTTTATTGGCTATACTGTATATGTACTCATCTACAATTTTTGTTTAATGAACATGTCTCTGTCACTAATTTTAAAACTACAAAATTGACTTCCACTTTTATTATAAAAGACAGCAAATTTTTAATATTTGCTTTGATCAGAAACGAAATAGGCCTAAAGAAAAGGAATAGGCCTAAGTAGAACTCTATTTTGTTACTGAAGGATTACCCTGGAAGCTAAATGAACGAATTTACTGGATTAAATTCATCTTAAAAGTAGGCTCCGTAAAGGGTTTGAGTTGAGATATTAAAATAAAAATTACAAGGGAGGGAAAATACGATCTTCTGATAGACTGTGTACGACCCTCTCTCTGTGACAAACTGTTGTCGACTATCCTCCGGTCTTCTTGGCCACTCCCTTGTTTCGTCTCATTCGTGGTTTCTCTGTTGTGATTGCGTGTTCAGCCAGAATATTTTGGGAGCTTTCTGTACCACGATCCTGGGATTTACAAACAGCTTTAAATATATTATTTTACGATTTTTACGAAATTCCTGTTTTATATTATTTAATTAACCTATTTTACCTATTTGATAGTATTACATTATTTAATTATATATTCCAAGCACTATTTGAACACCAAAACTATTTACGAACATATGACTGCATGAACTCATGGTGTGGCATCACGTAGTAGTCTCACACCCATTGGTTAAATAAAAACCCTCACGTGCTCCAGTAAGAACAAGTTGAGATCTGTTCGGATGTTTACGTCCAGGAAGTCACGTCTCCTTTTCTGAGATTTACCTGAGGCCTACTTGGAATTCATATCATATCTTCCAAATCCTAACTTATTGTTTTCATTTATATCAAAATTCTACTATATTTTATATTCCTAATAAGCCTCTCATTTTTGCAAACCCAACTCTCTCTCTCTCTCTCTCTCTCTCTCTCTCTCTCTCTCTCTCTCTCTCTCTCTCTCTCTCTCTCTCTCTCTCTCTCTGATATATACAGGGTGGGTCAATAAAATGTCACCACTTTTCTGTCAGCATTCATAGACATATCAAGTGGTAACATTTTACTGACCCACCCTGTATAAAGAGTCATTTTAAATAATTTCCTCTTTTTATTCGTTATAATGTAATTTTATAAATCACAGCTACAATGAAAATGCAACAAAATTTCTTCTCTTTGTGAGAAAAAGTTATTTCATATAGCTGAAATATTTATTCACGCACTGCCATTATGTTTTTCCTATGCATAATTTTATTAAATGTGAATGGTAATGTATATAAATGCATATAAAACGTATATAAAATGTATATAAAACGTAAACGGGGAGAAGGTGTATGAAGACTAAAATAGTCAACTGTCCGGTATTTGTTGCTTATCTCTGACTTCAAATTTACATAAAAATAAAAATTGCAAATTTCGTTTTCAATTCGATTTCATATATTATACAATATACAGCATTCACGCCATTCAGGAACCAAAATTGAAGCTAGCAAACGTCTGGAAATAATCAATAAACATAAATTGGTTGGTTTGTATTCCTTTTTAAGGTCTTCTTTCCAACTGAGAGCACGGAAACGTAACAAACACAACAACCCCGTAACCTCGTAGCAGTTCTGTGCGTTGGTCTCTCTTCACACGAAGGTCAAGCTGGTGGCCCCGCATCTAGGCCTGGCTTGGTGGAGGATCGAGTTACTCTCTTGCGTTCTCCATCACACATAGCCAAGTACGCACGGCACATCTGGTACAGTCCTGAGCCAGACAAGGTAAGTTAGTAACAAAATTATTTCAAGATAAGGTCGCGTCCTAAATCTCATTTCTTTTTGGTGAAATTTAAAAGTTGGTAACCCTAATGAAGACGCTCTTGCATATGATTATTCCTCCGTCTCGAAATTGGGCATTTTTATATAGAGTTCTAAAGGTTTCTGAAAACGTTCACTGGTACAGATAAAACTTTCCCGTTTGATAACTAAGATGCGCACTCAGTAGTTAAAATGGTTGGTTGGTTGGTTAATTTTATGTCCTTCTTCCAAGTGAGAGCAGTGAAATGAGTGGTAATACTACCAGCCGGGGAAAATTAGTCCTCTTCAAAGGGAGGGCTCTGTCGAGCCAAATACATTACGCGCAGCGGGCTCGTCACTTCCCACCTCCCAATTTCTGAGACTAGCTTGGGACAGTTCACGGTTGGCTTAGTAAAGTTAAAATCGTTTTGTTTTGGAGTGTTTCACTTCCGGTAAATTTTGTTTCAATATTTCAATATTTCAATAATTTGTCATTATATTTTATTCATCTGTTCCCTTTCATTTCTTTCTCGTTCATTGAATATTCAAATGTACTGATATATAGTACTCGAAAATGGGCCGATATTTGACTTTTTTTTTACTCGTTTACTGCGTTCTAAACTCTCATTTCAGAGTATATGAATAGCTAAAGAGTAAAACAGAAACTAAATTATAGGAAGTAAAGCCGAGAATACATTGTAAGAATCGAAGGCATTACAACAATTGTTCAGGCTAATCGATAATCGATGCTTCAGGCATAACAAATGCGCTACTATAAATTTTGATCATTCATAACCATGGAATGATGGATTATAAAAAAAAAAAACCGAGACTTGATGAGAAGTTAAATGCAGGGCAAAAGTGTATAGCTTCAAAGAATTTAGAATATACAAATTATTTTCACAACGTAAAAGAATTGTCCTTTATGTCTTACTTTACTGTCGCACTTTTTTGATGCAAGGCCATACCGCCACGATTCGTTCATATATACTATGATATATATACATATATACACACACACACACAGTATGTATATATATATATATATATATATATATATATATATATATATATATATACACACACACACACACACACAGTGTGTGTATATATATATATAACCTCGGGATTACCCTCTTCGTGTGGAATTCGCACGCTGGTTTCTGCAGCAGACAGCGGTGCAGCCTAATTTTCCGGCTTATGTGTTGTTCTCAGATGAGGCCTGTTTCACACGTGAGGGTGTGTTTAACATGCACAATTCTCACGTGTGGGAGCACGCAAATCCACATGCTACACGGGTTTGTAATGCCTGGACTCTCTGACGATGAAACGGATGTAACTGCTGCTCGTGCAACACTCTCCAGACCAGGTCGTGGTCCACACCGAGGATACGTGCAACACCTCGCGTGCTTGCGCTTGGATTGTCCTCAAATCGCCGTAGGATTTCTTCTTCCATGTCAGGAGTGCGCACGTTTCTCTCCCGACCAGTGTCATGCATGTTTGCATGGAATGTTCCAGTTTCTCGCAGTCGCCGATGCAAATGCGCAAACGTTTGGTGGTTTGGCACACGTCTGTTTGGGAAGCGCTGTCGGTACAACCTCACAGCAGCTCTTTCGTTTCCATTGGCAGCCCCATACACCATATGCATGTCAGCCATCTCAGCAGTCGTGAAGCGCTCCATGTTACGCGTACTACGTCCGATTTAAGAATGCCCACGGCAAGCGCGAGTCTAGCCCACTTCACCTTTTAGCCAATTGCAGCGGCGCCCTCTCGCGCCGAATGGTGACGTCAGCGGACATACACTTATAGACGAAAAGGGTTTGTCTTGGTGTTGCCTATCCCCCATTACAATTTGTACAGAAAGTTTTCAAACAACCTGTGTATATATATATATATATATATATATCGGGTGGGCAAAAAAAAAGGGAGACCTCGAACTTTGGCTGTAAAATCCAAAGTTATGATCAGATTTCAACATTTTTTTCACACCCCACAACTAAGTAATTTTCCTATATGGTGAGCAGATTACAAAGAAAACTAATGAAAATTACGGATTTATTGAACATTTCTTTATTTCTTTATGCCACTGGAAATTCTCCATTTACACTACTACTGCAGTGTATGTGCAGATAAAAAGTTACAAAGTACTTACATATGGTGCTACCTTGATGTTAAAAAACTGCTCGATATGTTTACCACAAACTTCTACAACCTTTTTCAGTCTAGGACGGAACTCATCTATTGCTTTATTGATTTGTTCTTGTGGTAGCTCATCCCATTTTTCCAGAAGAAGCTGTCGTAAATGAGCGACATTTCTTACTTTGACCAGATAAATTCTCTGTGACAAATTTTCCCAAAGGTTGTAATCGACAGGATTTAAATCAGGACTGTTTAGTAGCCAAATTTAATACTGCTACCTGAGGTCTTTTGATGACCTCGAAGACAGTGTAGTTGTGATCTCCTCCCCTGAACCCTCACCAGCGATACCGGTAACACGTCCAAAGCGGAGGTATGAGATACCCACGTCAGGTATAAAGCGACCGAAATACGCGTCTGTTGCAGCGGTAATAGATCCCCAACCCTCAACCTCTTACGCAACAACACCCCCAGCAGCACCTAATATATCCCCTTATTCATCCGCCGCCCCCCGTTCTGTTAAGTCTACAATAATAGAGCCCCAACCATCAACCTCCTACGCAACAGGGCCCCCATCAGCAGCACCTTCGGCTAATATATCCCCTTATTCATCCGCCGCCCCCCGTTCTGTTAAGTCTACAATAATAGAGCCCCAACCATCAACCTCCTACGCAACAGGGCCCCATCAGCAGCACCTTCGGCTAATATATCCACTAATTCATCCCCCCGTTCTGTTGAGGATGGTATAACGCTGGAATTGGTGCGATCCGCAGCCCCCACCCCAGCCTTGACTAGAAATCGGTATAGAGTCAGGGTCGACCCTAGAGTCATGTATAGCAGTGGAATTGAGCGCGGACTACGCCGGGTTGTAGAGCGTATTATAGAGTTTGCTCTTCAGAATCGCGACGAGCGTGAAGTCAGGACGAGTCTGTCCTTTGGATTCGGGTCAGATGACGGTGATGTAGACGATTATTGGGTGATAGTGCCATTTAGACGTTTGGCGGCTGAAGATGTAGAATATATATTAGGGCGTATAATGCAAGCCGCCCAAAGTAGTATAGCCTTCAATATGGACAACTTCACGGTAAATATTGACCATGTATACCGTGTTGCGGGTCATAGTGCCATACCGTATACTCTTAACTTCAATTCTCAAGCTATTTATAGACGGCATATAAACGTCGATCGTGGTTGCGGCTTTATAGCAGTACTCTTAGCACGTATGTTTACTGTACAAAATACACGAACTCAAAAAATTTGGTTGCCTACAGTCGTGGAGCATGCCCGTAAACTAGCTGTAGACTGTGAACTTGAATTTGACTGTAATATGGGTCCTGAAGAGCTGAGAAGGGTAGAACAGGAAATGAATGTCCGCATAGTTGTGTTTGGGTTGGATGATCGTCGTAGGACTGTGTATGTTTTTAAAAGCTGTGAGAGATCGTACAAGGCCCCTACTTATTTTAGGATTGTCAGGGACAACGTATCTCCCCATCCGTAATATAAGGTGGCTTTACGCGAGTTATGACAAAAGTCGAAAATATGGGAGACATCATGATTTGTGTAAGGGGTGCCTCGAGTTTGCGGATGATATAGTGAGACATTGTAAAGAATGTCACATGGTATGTGAGCAGTGTAAAAGCACCAAATGTGAAAGCCGTGTAGTTGAAGCTGAGAAGAGAGACTGTGATGTGTGTAGACGCACATTTTTCAATAATAGCTGTTTTGATTTCCATAAATCAATTGGCACGTGCAGGAAAATGAGAATCTGTGAATGTGGTATGTTTCACACAATTGATAATTGGGGAAAATTTAAGCACAAGTGTGACGTAATTCACTGTCCTACATGCCAGGAGGAATATAAGGCGGATGGAGTAAAGCATGTATGTTATATGAAAGATGCTAAGCCTAAAAATAACCGTTGTATAACTGTATACTACGATATAGAAACATATACGAACGCTGAAACCAAAGAGGTAATTCCACATTTACTTGTGAGCCAGACTATCTGTGATGAGTGTATGGATATCGAATGTGACGAGTGCCCCAAATGTGGTAAACGGACAAACGTTTTAAAACGAATGTCAGCGATAGTCCTGTGAAACTATTTGCGTCCTATATTGTCAAGTTAGCCGACAAGTTCAAAAAAATGACTGTGTATATTCTCGCCCACAACGGGGCAAAGTTTGACAC
Source organism: Bathynomus jamesi (assembly GCA_023014485.1). Taxonomy (NCBI): domain Eukaryota; kingdom Metazoa; phylum Arthropoda; class Malacostraca; order Isopoda; family Cirolanidae; genus Bathynomus; species Bathynomus jamesi. Next base: position 184,793 of record JAJOZX010001899.1, on the reverse strand, counting down.
GCAGTTCCTTTATAAGGAGTTGCTTGAACACGAATCTTCTGAGATATTTACAGGTGATCCATTGAAAAGAGGCAACAAATTAATACAGATGCAGATAAGAGGCAATGTACAATTTAAAGATACTTTATTATTCACACCTTGTAAATTAGCAAAGCTACCCAAGGTGATGGGAGTAGCAGCTGAAGTTTCCAAAGGATACTTCCCATACACTTTCCTCACCAGCGAGACTTTAAACTACGTAGGCCCACCACCCCCCAAACATTATTTTGACTGCATGGATGAACGTGAAGACTTTGATCGATACTACGACAGTTTTAATGAAAGTAACCCTTATAATATAGCTGATGAATGTGAGCGTTATTGCGTGAATGATGTGCGCGTGCTTAGAGTATATTTCCAGGCCTTTAGAAGGATGTACATAGCCCGTTTCAAATGCGATCCACTGCAAGTCGCAACCACCATCGCATCATTATGTTTTACGGTGTTCAAGAATAACTTCATGCCGAAAGACACCTTAGCCATTATTCACCGAAACATTCCCCGCAGTTACGGGCACAAGGCTATTTACTGGCTCATACACCTACAGCAACAGGCAGGTGTATACATAAAGCACGCCCGCAACACGGGTGAAGTACCCATTAAGATTAATGGACGTGTTTTTTGGGTTGATGGGTTAAGTGAAAACCGTGTCACTGGTGTGAAGACTGTGTACTCCTTTAACGGTTGCTGGTGGCATGGATGCCCCCGTCCTGAGTGCGGAGTCACCGGAGATATCCACGGTAGGTCTCCTGCCGACTGTCTTGCATCGACCCGCACCCGCGATCAACTTATAGGATCACAGTTCACTCACAAAGTCTTGTGGGAGCATGAATATGATGCACGGATGGAGACAGACGAGGTGTACCGTGAGGAAATAAAAGCGATCAAGCGTTCAATGGTGCTGGATCCTCTCAAATGTGGTGATAGCTTGTTTGGAGGACGTACAAATCCTTTCAGACTATACTTCCCACCTACGGAGGGCGTGAAGCTCCATTACTACGATTTCTGTTCTTTATACCCATACGTGATGAAGAGCAATCCGTACCCCGTGGGCGCTCCTGAGAAACTGGTGGGGCCTAGCCTACCATCCATCAATGAATTTTCAAAAATTTGAATGATCGTTACTTTGGGATCTCTTTCGTAGACGTACTCCCCCCACGCAATTTATGGATGCCGATCTTACCTGTCGTTATCGACGACAAGCTCATGTTTCCCCTGTGCGTGAAGTGCGCGGAAGAGGATAACGGCGAATGTAACCATATACCCCACCAGCGTAAGATCAGAGGCGTATATACAAGTCCTGAGTTGGCCCTAGCCGTGCGCCATGGTTATAGAATACTGAAGATACATGAGGTGTGGAGGTTTCAGAAGCTACCCAACCTTTTCACACCATATATAAACACCTTTTTGAAGGATAAGGTTGAGGCGTCAGGGTATCCGCGAGGAGTTGATACCGAAGATGAAAAATCTGCCTATATTCAACGTTACCGCGACCGCGAAGGTATACAACTTGATCGTGTCCAAATTGTAAAGAATCCTGGCAAGCGCTTTAGTGCAAAGTTGTGTCTAAACAGTCTATGGGGAAAATTTGCGCAGAATACCGGCAGAGGGAGCATTCATTTGGCACAAAGTTATAGCGATGTCTGGGATTATGCCAATGCCCCCGATAAAGAGGTCATGGAGATCGTAAATGTAGGTAATACTTACGTAATAAAGTACAACAACACTGAATTTGCCACAGATACCTCAAGGGTTACAAACATACCTGTGGCCAGCTTCACAACAGCCTACGCCCGTATAAAACTTTGGGGTCTATTGCATTCTCTTGGGCGGAGAGTATTGTATGCCGATACAGATAGCGTGATATTCACAGAGAGGGAGGGTGAATACATGCCCACTATTGGGGAGTTCCTCGGCGAGCTCAATGATGAGATCAAGGATGAGTATGGGGACAACGCATACGCCGACTCTTTTGCCTCAACAGGACCTAAGACTTATGGGGTACGGGTCAGGGTGGGGGAGGAAATGAAATATATCGTGAAGGCAAAGGGTATTACGCTCAACCATGCGAATCGGGAGGTTGTTAACTTTGAGTCGTTGAAGGATCTAGTATGTTTGGATGAACAACCTCCCCAACTAATTGTAGGCACCCGCAATTTTCGGGCGCAGAAGCTGGGGGGCGTGAAGGAACTTAGGGGTACGATGGTGTGCCGTAACACCTATAGGAAACGTTACCAGTTACCTGTACCTATGATACCGTACCCTTTGGATACTAATGATGCTTCTAACTCACACGTCTTGTATATAATCGTATCTATTTGTAAATATATATATATATATATATATATAACTTGACTATCTCGTTTATTAAATCGTATTTGTAAATATATATAACTTGAATATCTCGTTTATTAAATAAATCATGTTTCAAATAGCGTTTCACTTTCTCCTTTGTGTGTGTGTGTGTGTGTGCAGGTGAAAGTTCTAAGCTCCGCCCACTGTAAGACCGTGAGTCATGCTACTATCTGGGAGTCCCTGCGTGGTCAGTCGACCGCAGTAAGCCCGAGAGATCAGACGTGTATTCAGATCAGACGTGTATTCAAATGGCTACCTTTAATATTGCTTGTACAACGTTTACGAAATGGTATTCAGTAAAGTGCCAGGATGTGGTGGATACCGAAAAACTTCCTATTCATCCCTCCTATGCCTCTTTTAAAAACACATTGGATTGTGCGAAGTTCCAAGATGTACAAATACTCTACGGATGTTCTGGTGAGACCGTTGAAGGCTTTCGTTGCACAGACGATGTGCTGAAGTATACTGCAGAGCTAAACTTTATAAAGTCTCACATACACCGTGAAGTAAAAGAAACAACGCGTGCAGAAGAGAAGCAGCAGGTATGGATAATGAGTCTTGCTGATGGGTGGTGTGACAAGCGGTATTACGTCATGCTACACCATGTCGATTACTCATACCCTACGACTGGAAATGTGAATCTCGTGATCATGGACAATCTTAAGTATTTTTATCACTATATTAACGTATATCATGATGAGGTTCGTAGTGAGGTTGTGGCTAGTGCCCTGCGTGAATTTTTAACAGAGTTTAGAGACGAGTATCGTTTGATGGGCAGAAAGGAAAAATATGAACATATGTTCCTCTCAAATAGTGCGCCGGAGTGTGGAGATATTTAGTAAAACATAAAATGTTCCTAGTTCTTATCCAAAATGTCTGGTGCGTAGGCTGGTAGTGATATTCTTGTACCGGTACAACAATTCGACTCGCGGAACAAGCCCATTCATGTATCATCGAGTCAGCCGCCCGTCGAACCATTCCTGCCTACCTGCGTGCCTCACACGGCTCATAGTTATCTCAGAGCTTGAGCCGAGTGGACGTGCGCTCCTCGAATACGATGGAACTTCCTTTGAGCAGCATTCTCAACGCCTCGTACGATGTGTCCGTGACGAAATCGTTGAGCGTGTTCAGGCGTAATTCCGGTACCATTAGCTATGTACTGGAAACGGAATGTAGACCGACAAACAAACGGGTTTATTTAAGCATCGAGGAGATGAATAGAATCTTTGTGATAGTTGAGAAGTGGAGTGAAGATCGTTATAAAATACCTGTTAACGTAGGTACAAGAAGAGAGCAGATTAGTGACGCACCCTCATACGCCGTTGTATGTACGTTGTGTATAAATAACGATCGGCCGTGCATTGATATACGGTTGATGTGGAAGAATGCTTCTGATAATAACGCTCTTATTCCTACGCGAAACCGTTTCATCCTCGACAGAATGTTTGAAATCGTCGGATTCTGTAAGCTGAAACCTATATTAGACGCGCGTGTTACGGACATGCTTTATTTTGATACAGTACTTGAATACGCATACACCGCTCTGCTCGATGGGTTTACCGAGTGTAGGACTGGTGAGAATGGTCTAGTGCTGGATGTTTATTTAAAAAGTTTAGACTCTTTGAAATACCATGAACTTTGGTACAAAGCAATTGATCGGTACAAGGCTGAGCTCACCTACACCGTTCACCCTGAAGAACTATTTCTTTATATAACGCGAAGTTGTCTTAACGATTTAGAAGATTATTTCAATTGCCGCTATGTTGAGTGAGTTCACGATTGAAAAGCTCGAGTCGGTAGAAATAAACCCTCGATTGGAAAAGCGTTCTTATAAACTTGTGTTTAATAATGTAGCTAACGATGAACTCTTTGTGCGTGCTTTTGATTGTATTCTAGACGTGTTTAAAGATGACTTACCAACCGGTTGTAAAGTGGGAACAAAAATAGTACTGAACGATATGAAAGCCCTTCATATCGAATACAGGTTTCCCTATACTTTAAGCGGTGAAATATTATTAAGCCGCATATACTGAGTAATGCAGAGCAATAATGATGTAATTGTAAACTCGATTAAGACCGAGTTTAGTATTTTGAAAAAAAAGTGAATTGTATTTATATTTTGCTTGACATTTCTCCTGTACTGATTATACGCATATTTCTATTGATTTGTGTTTATATATATATATTTTGCGTGATATTTCTCCTGTAATGTTATGTACATATTTCTATTTAAGTGTATATTTATTTGAAATGCATATTTTATTTTATATATATCCATAATTGTGTGTGTATATATTTCCTGTACTGTTATATGCATATTCCTCAAATGTATATTTATTTTCTATATATTTATAATAAACAGAATGATGCAATGTTGTTTTACTTAATTGTTATGCCTTCTACTACCGGTATTCGAAATATAATAATGCATACAACGGTATTGCGGTATCTGGCAATATTTAAGCCTTCTAAGCCAACTGGCTGATTATGAGTCTATAATAGTGTATACAATGGTATTGCGGTATCTGGCAATATTTAAGCCTTCTAAGCCAACTGGCTGATTAGGAGTCTATAATAGTGTATACAATGGTATCTGGCAACTCTGTCTTCGATTAAATGAATACATGGCGCTATCTGGCAACTCAAGCCATTTACGCCAACTGGCTGATTAGGAGCCTATAAAACAACGCCAACTCGGCTGAAGTCTTAATGTGCACTTGGCTCCTGCCAGGTGAACACCTCTCCTCCTCCTTTCTCTCCTTTCTCTTGGGGGATAACGCCGCCTCCAAGTTTTCCACCCCCCCCCTTTGCAACACCCCCACCCCTTGCATCAACCCCCTCCCCTTTGCAACAACCCCACCCCCTTTTGCAACAACCCCCACCCACTTTGCAACAACCCCCACCCCCACTTTGCAACAACCCCCACCCCTTTTGCAACATTATATAATAACCTGCAACATTCTTGCACTCCCCTTTTGCGGCTATACTACTGCTCCTCAGGGTTCTGTCCTGTCACCCACTCTTTTCCTTTTATTTATTAATGATCTTTTAATTCGCACTTCCTGTCCTATTCACTCCAATGCCGATAATTCCACTCTTCATTTATCCACCCGCTTCCCAAAGCGTCCCTCACAGCAGTCACTTCATGATTCGCGTAGACACCAGATCTCTGATCTTTATGCTATATCTGATTGGGGCAGAGAAAACTTTTTAGTTTTCAATGCCTCAAAAACTCAGATCCTCCATCTGTCTACTCGTCACAAGCTTCCACACGACTATCCCCTTACCTCCAACAACACACAACTCAATCCTTCCTCTTCTCTTAACATTCTTGGCGTTCCCTTTCTCGTGATCTTTCCTGGAAAGATCACATATATCACATATATTCTCTTTCTAAAACAGCTTCTAAGAGGTTAGGTGTGCTGTACCGCCTCGGCGCTTTCTTCCCCCACTCAGTTGCTCTGTCTGTACAGGGGTCTTGTTCACTCCTGTATGGAGTATGCTTCTCATGTGTGGGGTGGCTCAACCCACACAGCCATACTTGACCGGGTGAAATCAAGGGCTTTTCGTCTCATCAATTCCCCGCCTCTTACTGATTGTCTTCAATCTCTCTCTCTCTTCGCCGCAATGTTGGCTCACTCTCTCTTTACTATCGCTATTATAACGGACTCTCTAACTCTGAACGCTCTAACTGCATGCCTCCTCCTTAAAGGAGAACACGCAGCACCAGAATTTCTACATTTTCTCATTCCTTCTCTGTCAAACTATCTAACGCAAGAGTTAATCGGTATTTTCAATCTTTCATCTACTCAACCCTTACTGAGCGGACGCATTCCCTGGGCTCTCTGATATTGTTTCTACTTTTGGATATTGCCGATAAATTTACTTTTGGAAAGTACTGAATTTTATGTACTTGATTTTATATTCACATTGTTATGGTTAAGTAACTGAATATTCGTGGTTTTTAGCGATTTACAAGTTTTCATAGCGTGCCGACTTAATTTAATTTAAACTTGTGGCGGTTATAAACGTTAACTACCTTAATTTGCGTGATGCCATCGCAGAAAGCGTCGTGTGCTAGTTGTGAGGTTCATCGGTGGTATACTGATTTTAAAGATTACAACGGCGGTCCTATGGCGATTACCGAGAGATCGGTTTGTTTCTTTTGTGAATTAAGCGAAGAAATAATTGATTTAAAACGTCGTGTACGCGAAGTGACGGAAAGACTTGCAACGCTTGATAAGGGCAGGAGTAGGCTTACAGTTGGCAAAGGCCGAACCTACAGTATACTAACGTTGAAGACGTTAGTAAGTTGAAGGGTGAAGTTAGGAACCTAGTTTCTAGTATAGGTAGCTTATCGGGAAGGTTAGACAGAGTTTGAGGAAGGGGTTAAGGTTGATCCGAGATTAGTAGACGGGAAGGGATTTAGAGTAGTTAAGGGTGGAGCTAGGCCACGTACGTTGGATGATAGGAATCCCGGGCCTTTTCCGAAATTTGGACTGTTTCCGATTTTTTTTTAAATAATACATTTAATGTAGATTTTTACGCTGATTTAAAAAATGTAAGTCTTTTTTTTGGAGAAATGAGCGGTTCAAAAGTTATGTTTGTTATTGTAATTTTGTGTGGGATATAATACCCGGTTAGGTCAACTGTCTGCCCTTGACGATTGGTTAGGTTAAGTTGTGATATTTTCGTTAAAACTAACGAAAATATCACGGCTTATCCTAACCAATCATCAAGGGCGTACAGTTGACCTAACCGGGCATTCAGTTGACCTAACCGGGTACTTAATTGACCTAACCGGGCATTCAATTAACTTAACTGGACAGAAAAATAACGGTCGAAATCTATTCACCAAATATTTAGTGACATAAGCCAATACAATAACAATAAAGAATACAATAACTCTTGTTTTCAGTTGTATTGTTATAGTTTTTGACCTAATACAAAATTACATTAACAAACATAACTTTGAACCGCTCATTTCTCCTATAAAAGACTTACCTTTTTTAAATCAGCTTAAAAATATATTAAATATATTATTTAAAAAAAAATCTGAAACAGTCCAAATTTCGGAAAAAACTGGAATCCCCTCCCCTATCGAGGTTTCAAACCTTTTCGCCCAGTTGGATCGGGATGTGAACGAGGGAGAAACGATTTTAATTGGGGACTCCTTAGTGCGTTAGATGGATAAGGAGTTCGTTGAACGGAATCCAACCATGAGGAAGAGGGTCTGTCTACCAGTGGCCAGGGTTGACAGAATTAGAGACGAAGTAGATAGGATTGATGTTGCCTCCCGTTACTCGATGTTGGTGACGATGGTAGGGAGCAACGACTCGTATAGGCCCGATACGAGAGTGCCTGACCTTTTGGAGAAATACAGGGGGTTAATTAGGTCCCTGAAGACAAGGTCAGATAGGTCTTTAGTTCTAGGTATTACCCCTAGACACAGGTTAAATTTTAGGATTACGTCAAAAACAAGATTTTTTAACACTAAACTAGAAGAAATTTGTGCTCAGGAAAATGTACCCTTCGTAAAGCTGTGGTCAGAATTTAGTGATCCTACCCTTTTTTATAAAAGATGGGGGTGCATTTCAATTAAATAGGGAATGCTAGGCTAGGTAGGTTAATCGATAAGAACGTTCGAAAGCTGTATAGGTCGAAGCCTCTTTAAACGTTTGTGGGTCTGGGATTCTGGGAAACGCCGGCCCGACGTGAAAAATAGTTTAAAACGCCGATCCGTGGTAAATAATAATTTAAACGTCTTTTATTGTACCGCGCGTAGTATTAGAAATGAATTGAACGATTTAAGGCAATAATTTATTGCGGGAACTACGATATAGTTTCTATAACCGAAACGTGGTTAAATACCGTAACTCGGGACTTGTTGGGGGAACTTGATATAGCGGATTTTAAACTTTTTACTAATGATAGGTTACATAGGATTGGTGGCAGCGTTTTATTGTACATTCATAATTCCCTTACGGCTATCGAGGTTGATAGATTTTTCGGCAGCAATTAATGCGATATGCGTTGAAGTTAGGAAGTGCAGTATTAGCTTTAATACTAGATTTTACACACTTCTTGATAACTTTATTAATAATCAGGATAGTATAGTTGTCAGAGACTTTAACTGCCCTAACCATTAATTACGAGACTTTTACTGGTAATGATGAGGGTTTGAGACTGATTGAGTTCATGGAAGATAATTTTTACGACAGATGGTTACCGACCCAACGCGCAGTGACAATATTTTAGACGTGGTATGACGAAAGACGAAAATATAGTCGAAGGTTTGGAAGTAGGTGAGAGTTTGGGATGTAGTGATCACCAAATTATTAGGTTTAAGCTATTGATAGAAAAGAGTTAGGATAGTAACGTAATAGAAGTCCCTGATTTTCGTAGGGCTCATTTTGATAGTTTTGCGGATAGGATGAAAGTGGGGTCCCGACTAAAGCCCCCTAGGACAAAAGCCCCCTGGACAAAAGCCCCTCAGTTAAAGTGCAAAGTAGGACAAAAGCCCCTCAGTTAAAGTGCAAAATAGGACAAAAAACCCTCAGTTAAAGTGCAAAGTAGGACAAAAGCCTCCATTTTTTTTATTATTGTTCGTGTGCTATGAAGTAATCCTAAACAAATATCATAAGCTTTGTCTATGTTGATTCACTCTTGTTGATCACTGTTTTGTCTACCTGAATGGTTAGGTTAGGAACGCGCCACAAAGGACCATCAACAGCGTTTGAAGAACCTATGTCTGGACTATGTGAATGAGAGGAAGACCTTGGAGGAATTTCTGAATGGTGTAGGTCACAGCATAGGTGGAAGTAAATTGAACTTTAAATGAACCTTAATTAACACTTAATGAACTTTTTAATATTGTGCCTTATTTGTTTGATTTTCCTAGATATGGTATGATGTTCCTTTTATAATGTTCATTTTTATGGTTGTGTAAATAATTTTGTGCTCCTGTAAAATAGTGAGCTATAAATTTATAATGCAAGTGTTAATGTGTGCTACTGTATAATACTTATAAAGCTGACTTTGCCTAGATAAGGCATGATGATCCTTTTATAATGTAATTTTTTATGGTTGTGCAAATATTAGCGTCAATGTGTGCTACTGTATAATACTTATAATGCCTTCCTTATTGCAGTCTTATGAAATAATAAATGTAATATTTTACATGTCAGAGAAGTGTTCATAAACTGTAAACAATAAAGAATAAAAATAATGATTAGAAAAATTCTTATTATTTTTCCTAGGGGGCTTTTGTCCTGGGGGGTTTTGTCCTGGGGGCTTTTGTCCCAGTGGGCTTTTGTCCCAGTGGGCTTTTGTCCTACATACGATGAGAGTAGTGGACTGGGATAATTTATTTATGGGTAATGACGCAAATTTTCATTGGAGGCATTTAAAGAAAGTGGAGCAAGTGTAGTTTGCGTCCCCCTGACACAAAAGGACACAAACTACACGGGTCAAAGTTCGGGAACGTAAACTACACTAGGATCTTTAGAAGACATTTTTTAAATGAATCCATCAAATAAACGTTAAAACTAACGAAAATATTACGACTTAACCTATTACGACTTAATATATATATAATATATATATATATATATATATATATATATATATATATTGACGATTGGTTAGGTTAAGTCGTAATATTTTCGTTAATTTTAACGTTTTATTTGATTAGGTATACGCGGACAAAGTTGGGAAATGCAAACTACACTAGCATAATGTAGGGGAACGTAAACTACACTAGGCACTAATTGGGGACGTAAACTACACTTGCTCCAAAAAAGTTTGGATCACATGAAGATCAGGGCCCCCAACCTTCTTTAGTTAGCTTTATAAGGCTAACTAACCAAAATATCATGACCTAACCTAACCAATCGTCAAGGGTGTACAGTTGACCTAACGATTGGTTAGGTTAGGTCTTGATATTTCCGTTAGGTAGCCTTATAAGGCTAACTAGAGAAGGCTGGGGGCCTTGATCTTCAGGTGATCCAAAGTTTTTTGAATATCGAAAGGGAGTTTATTGCGTAGGCACAAGGGTGGACTAGGGAAATAGGTGAGTTCATAAACAAGCGTAACAGAGCGTATAGACTTAATGAGCGCAATGGCACCGTAGCTAACTTTAATAGATATATCGAGCTTAGACGTCAGGTTAAAAGATCTGTTAGGAAGATAAAATAGCATCAATGGATGGACAACAAATACCTTCATTTGGCCTCCCACAAACCAATAGAACAGAAGTCAACAATTTAGCTACAGAGCTTACAGTGCCCGCGAAAAGTATCCGATCACCTTGAAATTTGTATTTTTTACATAAAAAACAATGTTTAAATGTATACTAACCTTATATTAGTATTTTGTCATCTGTCCTTTGGTTTGGATGATTGTTCTAGACGTTTTGGCATGGATTTAATCAAGTTTTGACAAACTTCCACTGATATTTCCTTGCACCATACCTTTTTGATGGCCTCTTGTAATTTCGACTGAGCCAGTGTCGTGGCATTCAACCTTATTTTTATTATTAGCCACAGATTTTCTATCGGATGAGATCGGACTATTACCAGGCCAATCCAAAATATCAAATTTATTGTCAGTAATCCATTTTGTCACTATTTTGGCCCTGGACATGGTGCACCATCATGCATGTATGTTTTTGTCCTTTGGATTGCCATTGCCATTGGAAGTTTATCCTGTAGCATTGCTAAATACCGTGCACCATTCATAGTTGTGTTCTTCGGAAGAAAATATAAGTTTCCACGCCCATAGTAACCGAAACAACCCCAAACCATCACACTTGGAGGGTGTTTCATTGTCTTTAGGGTGTATTTAGGGTCCATCCTATTTGAGCCAATAGGCCGGCGAACCTTTTTTGGACAAACTTCTGAATGTCAAAAATGTCGACTCATCGCTAAATAAAACCTTCCAGTCATCAACAGTCCAATGAATGTATTTTTTACAAAATGCGACACGTTTTTTACGCATTTTTCATTAATGAACGGTTTCTTAGCAGCATGCGAGATGGTAATCCGAGTTCTTTTTGGAGCCGCTCCTGGATAGTTCTTCAGAAACACCAGATAACAAATTATTCATATTAAATTTTTTCTTTCGCAGTTATTGTTGGGTTTTCAATACTAAACGTTTCATAAGTTTGTCTGTTCGCGAATTTGTTTTTCTCGGTTGCCAGATCGTTTTTTAGGGACTGGCGTGGTTAGGCCACCATTGTTCTTAGCCCGTGAAACCCATAAATTAACGGTACTTTGGGATATGTTTAATTCCTTAGCTATCTGTCTCTGTGATTTCCCACATGCATGCAAAGCAACAATAGCACCTCGACAATCACTCTTAAGTTGTTTTTTAGCACACATTATATATAAATTTTATTTACACCACTTTCTGTAAAAAAAAAAAAAAAATCAAGAAATTTACACAAACAGTGAAATCTGACAAATTTGAGACACAGCCCCCGCAACGAAGGCTACCAGAACACTAATTGAGAATGCGTTGATAGCTCTCACATCAGCGAGCAACCTCAAAGTTACCAGATGTCGCTAGAACAAATAGAAAGTGAATTACGTGTCTCTGAATATCAAGGGAAAATATTGTATTTTCTGAGTGATCGGATACTTTTCGCGGGCACTGTATAAGAGAAAACATCATATGATATCAACTACTTAACTGAATATGTAAATGAAAATGAGCCCAAGTTGTTGCCTGATCAGAGAACTGCTTATTCAACTATAATGAATAGTATCTCTCAGCAGAATGGAGGCATCTACTTTTTGGATGCTCCTGGTGATACTGGAAAAACATTTGTCACAAATTTATTACTGGCCAAAGTTCGCAAGCAAAATAAAATTGCTGTAGCAGTAGCATCTTCTGGTATAGCTGCTACACTGTTGCCTGGAGGTCGCACAGCTCATTCTGCATTCAAACTTCCTTTCGATTTAGCTACTAATGATGAAGCTGTTTGTAAAATTACTAAAAATTCTGGCATGGGAGAGGTTTTTAAAAGATGTGAACTTATAGTCTGGGATGAATGTACAATGGCCCATAAAAAAGCATTGGAGGCCCTGAACAAAACTCTACAAGATGTGAGAAACCACAAGACATTGATGGGCGGTGTAACTGTTGTCTTATCAGGAGATTTTCGCCAGACTCTGCCAGTTATACCTAAGGGAACAAAAGCTGATGAAATTCGAGCATGCCTTAAATCTTCCTGTTTGTGGCACAATGTTAAAACCTTGAAGCTTACAACTAACATGCGAGCAAGAATTTATGGTGATCGCAATTCAGGTCTATTTGCTCAGAACTTGCTACAGCTTGGCGAAGGAAAAGTTCCTGTGGACTCTGACAACAAAGTCATTATATCTACAATCAGCGCAGTGGTCCAAAGTGTTAATGAATTAACAGAAAAAGTATTTACTAACTTTAGTTATCACTACAAAGACTTTACTTGGCTGTGTGAAAGAGCAATATTGGCACCGAAAAATGTGACAGTTAATTCTATCAACCAACAAACTACTCCAAAATATTCCAGGGGATCCTTATATTTACAAATCAATTGATACAGTTATCGATCAAAATGAAGTTGTCAACTATCCAACGGAGTTTCTAAATTCTTTGGAATTTCCAGGATTGCCTCCTCACCAACTACAGCTTAAAGTTGAAACTCCTATAATGCTTTTACGAAATTTAGATCAGCCTAAGCTCTGCAATGGTACCAGATTAATAATAAAGGCATTACAGCCTCATGTCATTGAAGCACAAATTCAAACTGGTTGTGGCAAGGGTGAAGATACTTTTATTCCTAGGATACCGCTAATAACATCAGAGATGCAGTTTCAGTTTAGGCGCTTACAATTTCCAGTAAGATTAAGTTTTGCCATGTCGATCAACAAATCACAGGACAAACAGTGAAAGTTGTTGGGCTACAATTACAAGAAGACTGCGTCTCTCATGGTCAACTGTATGTAGGATGCTCTAGAGTAGGAACAGCTAACAATCTTTATGTATACTCTCCTTTTGGAAAAACATGCAATGTTGTATTTAAAGAAGTATTGTAAATTCTAATTTCAAATAAAGCTTTGTTTGATTAAATGTTTTTTTATTTCTCGCATCACAGCTTTTGTCTACTTACTGAATAATTTGCTGAAAAAAATACTGATCTATACATTTCAAATCTAAATTTTCACCCGTGCAACGCCGGGTAACTCATAGTATATATATATATATATATCATATATATATATATATATATATATATATTCTTTACGTAATCTGAAATATGTCTCCATTTGACTTCACCATATTTAGCAATTGGTAAACAGATCAAATGACCACCGAATTCAGATTATAGTAAACGAGTTATCTGTATTTTTCCATTTTGCTATGTGTGGTATGTGAGCCAATTGATAACACAGGCCTGCGAATGAGAACTTTGTAAGCGTTGTTTTCTTACTAATAACTGATTTTATATAATTCAACTACACTGATTTCGAATAAGGTGTCCATTCTTTCTATCACGTAAGGATTTTCTGAAAACTGGAAGGGAAAAACAACATAAATAAATATTATTTATTTCAATTTACATTAGGCACCTATTTCGCTTTGTTATACTAATTACAAATGCAAACAACTTTTAAAAAGAAAGAAGACTATTACATCAATTACATATTCATCTTTATTTGTCCTGAGTTTTCTTGTGAGATCTATGCCTTTTAGTCTTGAATGTACGCGCTGTTCCTTTTCTTTTATGTAATAATTCTGGAGTATCCCGTTTCAACATCCAGCAGTAATCAGCCATCATGCTGATGTCGCCACCTTCCCTGAGATCTTTTCTCCATTTCTTTGATGTCTTGGTGAAACCATTCTCCTTGTTCTTCGCTGAGTGCTCCGAGATTCTCAGGGAAGTAATCCAAGTGTGAATGTAGGAAATGTAATTTTAAACTCATATTACAACCCAACTCTTTGAACTTATTTAGCATGTTGTTCACAATGTTTTGGTAATTTGGGTCCTCGTTGTTCCCCAAAAATTTGCTGATAATATCCTTAAAAGCAATCCACGTTCTTTTTCAAGATTGTTCATTGTTCTTTCAAAGTGTTCATCCAAAGTCAGTTTTCTAATCTGGGGACCAACGAATTTCTTTCAATTTTGCTTCCGAAAGAGTTGGGAATTTACCACACAGATAGTTAAAACAATCTCCATCTTCGTCGAAGGCCTTAACAAATTGCTTCATCAAGCCCAATTTTATGTGAAACGGAGGTAAAAGGACTTTCCTCGTGTCAACCAAACTTTCACGTTGAATGTTTTTAGAACCAAGTGTCAGGTTCACTCTGCGTGGCCATTCCTTTTTTTATCGAGTGCTGAGTTCTTGCTCGGCTCATTCCATTCACACAAAAAACATGGAAACTTCGTATAACCTGGTTGTTTACATAACAACATACAAATCACTTTTAAGTCTCCATAAAGTAACCAACCGTGTTCTTTGTATTTAACCTTAGTTAGAAGAAGTTCAAGATTTTCGTACGTTTCCTTCAAGTGAACCGAATGAGCCACAGGAACGGATCGGATGCATACAAGTTACCGTTGTGAAGGAGGACGCCTTTTAGACTTCTTTTGGAGGTATCAATGAAAAGTCTCCACTCATTTTGGTCATAGACTGCAGCGTCTAGCTTAAGTATTAGTTCCGAAACATTGTTGCAATATACCAGTGAATTTTCTTGAGAAAAATATTGGATGAATTCTTTTTCTCGATTTCTGTACCAGTAAATTGACGTCCCGGGAGAAAGCAAGTTCTTTGCACGAAGTCTGGATCCCAAAATCTCTGAAGAATCCTTCAGGAGGCACAAATTTTTACCAAATCATTAAGTTCACTTTGTGTAAACAATTGGGGTTCACCAGACGCTTCGGTTTGAAAACAATCAATATCATCGTTTCCATCGTCATCAGACACCGAATCAGATGAAGTTTTATCAAGAGTATTTGATTTAGTAGGTACAGGTATACCAAGTCCATGAGTAACAGGTCTTATAGCAGACTGAAAGTTTGGAAAAGAAATTTCCTTTTTATTTTTAGTATTGTAGCCTTGCACGTTACATGAACAAAAATATCAGTCATTGCTGTGATTTCTAGGCTCCCACCAGACCATTGGAATCCTAAAAGGTAAAGAATCCTTTTCACCTTTACTACACAGTCTAAGTTGTTCAACACAAACACTGCAAACTTTATGTGGAGCCCATGATTTGATCCCCAAGTTTCATTCCGAAGTACGCATAGTATTCTTTCTTGACGAAGTCTGTAATATCACGCCTTTGTTTTTCCACAGTAAATTTTCCACAAATATAACAGGAAATGTTTCGGCTATTTACACACCCTCTGGTTGCCATAGCGACAAATAAACAAATTTCAAAAGGGAAATACAATCACCGCGCACCTTTGAATAATAAAGAACTATAACCTCGCACGCACTGAACAGACTCACTCATATCGTGGCTTGTCAATCACTTACAGTACGTATATACTAGCGGTGCGTTTCTCGAATGTTCTAGAAGACACTATGACGTCACTTCTGATCTGGAAGCATTTATAGGCAGTAGGTTTTAATCAAAATTTAATTGAGTCAATTTTAATGAAAATTACTTACATATGTAATATGAAATATGACATTTTGTGAAAAATCTGTACGTGATGGCGAAAAATTAATATTATTTTCGGAATCAGCGTGCAAAAATTACTATATAAGTGATAAAATATTTCGAACAACAAAACCATCGCAGGCCTGTGTAACTTGCTTCAGAGTTCAGGAAAATAGTTGAACAACAGAGGAGTAAAGCGAGGGAATAAAATATTTTGGAACATGCGACAGAAATACAGACCTGTATTCGTCGAGGAATGTCTCAGTTCTAGAAATTAAATATCCATCTTTGAGAACCATCTTCATTTCTTTTGTCAAAAAAACTCTAATTTAATATGCATATATTTCAAAAAGACTGTGAATCCTGCCACATCTCACATTACATTGCACACTGGCAGAGACAACAAAGGGTTAGATGGGTTAATATTCTGCAGAACATATCACCCAGCACCTTAAAAAACAACAATATATTCAGAATCCTTTTAAAAATAATGACAGAAAATATGTTTCATATGCTGTGCAAATGAGTATTACTATGCTAAAAAATTAATAGTGAATATGTTAGCTAATCAAAATTGGTTGTTTCACACACTTCACGGGACAGATTTAGTGTTTACGAGGGGTTAGTTTACCTTCGGTTAGGTTAGGTTAGATTAGGTTAGGTTAGATTACAATAAAGAAAATGAAATTACATACCAGAAGATATTATTTGATGTATTTTGAGGCGTTTTAACAGAATTTGCTATCCGTTTTTTTTGTGAAATTGAGCAGCTTTCGAGATATACATTTCTTCGAAAAAATTATTTCTCTCAAAACCTGCTCAAGTGCACATAAAACGGATAAGTAGATTCTGTTAAAACACGTTATAATACATCAGAAAATTATTATCTGATAGGGTAACGTGTAAATTAATTTTTACCGTTAAAGGTTCTTCCTTGGGTTTTGAGAAGTCCATTTATGAATCTTTTTGGGAGCCATTTGACTGCGAAAACGAGGCCCTCTACATCTGTATCAAATCTAAATTGGAAATATTGACTGGACTTTGGCAGAATTTTGACCACAGCATCATTCAAAATCTCATTGCATCGATGCTACAACGAGTCTGAGAAACGATATACAAAGCATTAATTACATGCGTTAATTACGCATCATTTCTCCTATAGAAATGTGTATATTAAAAGTACTACTACAGTATATTTATGTTTCGGGCGCTCATTTTATTTCGACGGAGATCTACGTAATATTTTGTACTTTAAACGAACGTAGTTCGACTATGATAGTTTGCCAAGCATGGAAGCAGTTATCATTAAAATCATTTGCCACAAATGCCTCACACTACTGAACTTTTTAACTCGTTTAGAAGCAGGTCATCAGTTCACAAAGTCACAAGTAATCTAAAGAGTAATAAGTAATGTTTATCAAATAGTTGTTTAAATGACAGTTTTTGTAGTTATTGCATTACATTTTGCATTACATTTGCATTACAAGTGGTAAACAAACTGAAAATTTCTGTGAACACTGCTCAGAGGTGGTCTGCCAAAAATCCCCAAATCCTGGAAAAACACCACGACTTTTGCAATACCCCTTATATTATTAAATAATAATATAACAATTATATTATAACAAAAAGATTTATTTATTAACTATATGAATTCTATTCTTTAAGAGAGAGGTAAAAACAGTATCAGCAATTGAAACTACATATTAACCATTACCTGTAATTTTTAATATATATACTAGGGTTTCTCCTTATATGCAGCTTTATTCATCCCGGGAAATCCCGGGAATTCCCGGAAAAATGAAGCCAATTCCCGGGATCCCAGGAAGTCCAGGAAATGGTTGTATATTTAAGAGAACGGTAATTTTTTTTTATTGTTCAGTGATAAAATACCCTTTTAGAATTAGGATAACCAATTACTTATGCCTAGATGATCACTTTTGTATTGTAATACTTGAATTGAGTTTACCAATCAGTGGTAGCTATTTATTATTTATTAAACATAATATTTATCATGCGTACTCAGGAAATAAGAATGGTTTCATGTATTATGATGATTTAGTGAGTGACATTAGTATGCCTTTTTATTTTTAATGTAGAAAGAACACTGAAAATTATATCTTTCTCCACAATTTTTTAAACCCATTTTTTCTTCTTTTTTGATTCAGTTTATTATAAAAGTAGCTAAACTGACTGAAATGAAGAAAATGAGCATTTTTATGTATTTTCTTCCCTAAAAATAGCCCATAAAATGAAAAGAATTATTTAGCATATTTTTAGCATAAAATGGAAACAGGTTTAACATAATTTTAGGCGATTTAGCATAATTTAGCAGCAGGTTTAACATAATTTGGCTAAAAATTTCTGGAAACACTGCAAGAAAGTTGCCAGAACTATAACTATTTGACAAAAAGTAGCCCAGCTTTGTAAAAAAAAAAGTAGTAAAATTGAAATTCAATATCACAATTCAAAACAAATAATATTCAATTCAAAACATCGTACGAAAGTCAAAATTATCGTATTTATGCGATAATTATCGTACGTCTGGCAACGCTGTCTGTGGGTCAGTAAGAAGTTGCATGCAAGATGAATTGCCTGCGATCGCTAGATAATATACTGAGACTCGGTTCCTTGTATTATACGCAGCGCTAGCGACATTCCCTCGGCCAGTTTTTGGCATACGGGCCGGGCCCACTTTTAGATTGCTCTAAGTTGCTAATGCTAGTAGGTGTTCATTTAAGAAAGCAGAAAAGTAGAATAAAATGTGGTAAATATTATGCAGTTTTCTTTAGTTCTACCCAAGAGCCTTCTAATAACAAAAGAAAAAACAAATAAATCAATAAAAAATAAATTAAGTCATTTTAATATTTCGGGATTTCCCGGGATATTTGTCCAATTCCCGGGATTTTCAAATCCAATAAAAACAGCCGGGATCCCGGGAAAGAAACCCTAATATATACTCGTATGTTACGCCCAATTTGTGAAATAGGCCATTTCATGAACTGATCAAAACTAGTGTTCATTTCATAAAAAGAACAGGAAAGTTGCCCATTTCATGGAATGGTTACTCAGACTGGCCATTTCATGAAACGAGCATTGGTTGGTATGAGTTTTAAATTTTCATAAATAATATTTACACAAATATTTAAAAAACACGAGTATTTACGAGATTAGACAAAATTTGCCAATCTCATTTCAAGAACTTAAATTTAAGCTTAAAAATATACTCGTATGTTACGCCCAATTTGTGAAATAGGCCATTTCATGAACTGATCAAAACTAGTGTTCATTTCATAAAAAGAACAGGAAAGTTGCCCATTTCATGGAATGGTTACTCAGACTGGCCATTTCATGAAACGAGCATTGGTTGGTATGAGTTTTAAATTTTCATACATAATATTTACACAAATATTTAAAAAACACGAGTATTTACGAGATTAGACAAAATTTGCCAATCTCATTTCAAGAACTTAAATTTAAGCTTAAAAATAAATTTGAAGATAATTTTATAAACAAATTAATTATTCTTCTGCGAGCAATTTCCTATTTCAAACTATAAAAGCAAACAAAAAATATATAATTAAAATATATTCTTAAAATTTTCCCTTAACGTATACAAACACGAAGTGTTGTGTGTGTAATATATATATATGTATATGTATATATATATATATATATATATGTTACAGTCAACGTCTAAAATCAGGTAATTTTTAAATTGACCTAAATTTTGGGCAATTTGTGAAAACTGATACAACAAAACCTAACCTAACCTAACCAAACCTAACCTTTCTGGAAATGCTGCACATGTATGTCCACTGGTATTTCCCAATTTCCCTGAGAAGGTTAGGTTAGGTTTTGTGTGTATCACAATTTGACACATTGCTTGAATTTCAGTCATTTATAAATTTTATTATTCATGTATAATCCTTAGAGTGTAAATTTTACTTTTCATTCATAATAAAGTGTTGTAAATGAAATTTTATAATTCATTCATAATTCTTGACCATTTCATGAACCGAGCAAGCATTTTATTGCTTGTTTCATGAAATGGGCAGTCTGAATAACCATTTCATGAATGGGCAACTTTCCTGCTCATTTCATGAAATGGGCACTAGTTTTGATCAGTTCATGAAATGGACTATTTCACAAATTGGGCGTAGCATATATATTTATTTGTTATTTATTTAATGCAGCTGATGCTGCCACCACATTATGTGATATTTTTAATAATGTGGGCAGGACGTTAATTAAGAAGTAAATAAAATGAGAATTGAATTTGAGCTTATTAACAAAAATTTAAAGATGAAAAGTCAGTAGGTGACAAGTTTATTCTAAACAAGGTTGCTTGAAGTCAGTATCAGATTACTCCTTAGATCAATTACAGTAGGTTTATGTAACTACGGATGAATTAGGAAAATGAAGAACACGGAAATAATTATAGAGAATAAACAGTTAAATGATATAGAATGAAAGATTAAATGATAAAGAATGACTCAGGAATTACAAAGTTATCAGTTTCACTTGATGCATTTTGTAACTAAATTGGTAGAAGAGGCAACTGATTTTCTGTGTTGTTTCTATTCACATTTATCGGTGAATTATACGAACCCTTGCTTAATACTACCACCCATCCAGAACTTGTCTTGTCGATACATCGATAATGTCTTCCTATTTTTTTAGTAATTTAAAGAAAGAGAGACTCCTCCAACGCGGAATACTTCGGTCAAAGGAGTTCACCTTGTTAGTGAAGAAGCATCGAAGCTATGAGAACTACGAAAAACGCAGCCGACAGTCGGCACACAGGAGGCCTGCGAATAACTCCGCATACAATCTCAACAGTCGACTTTCCCATTCTCGGCTCAACTGGGCGGTAACCCCTTATTCCCGTATTCTGTATTTAGTGAAATTGTTTGAGAACTACTGTTAAATGGCTTTCATCGATAAAGACTTTCATAGTATATGTGCCGATATTAATCATTTCAATTCATTACCAAAAAATTCTGTATCCAGTTTAGAGAATCTAGAACAGGAATCTGGTGTAGGCAATTGCATGGTCTCATCGATAGACGAGTTTAATGCCTTTGTATTACAAAAAGATATTTATAAAAATCTTTCAGTGCTAAATCTAAACTATAACTACTTATTGGCACTTTTGAAAACTTCTACGGTCAAATTTAGTGTTATAATTCTCACGGAAACGTGGTTAAATAGTAGTATTAAAAACCTATATAATATAGATAATTACGTTGCTTATCATACTGTAAGAGATGGTCAGATTGGTGGGGGTATCTCTATGTATGTGCATCAAACTTACGACTCTAACGAAGTATTTTCTCTATGTAATAGTGACAATGAAAACCTGATTGTGAATATAAAAGACAAAAGTAATGTATATTCTGTCCTTGCAATATATAGACCACCTAATACTAATATCAATAGCTTTTTAATTCACTTAGATAACATGTTATGCAACTTTCATAAATGGAATGCCATAGTTGCGGGAGATTTCAACATCAATTTGCAATCTGAAGCAATCTCTCATAAATTTTTAAACTTAATGAATTCTTTCAATCTTAGTCATTCTATTACCAAACCCACTCGAGTCTGCAGCTATGGCAATCGAATAACAGAATCTACGATTGATAATATATTTGTAAATAGCAATGCCCTCGTAAATTCTGGAATTATAGCCACTAACATCAGTGATCATTTTCCTACTTACGCTATATTCAATAACATTGTTTAGGTTGCGGACAAAACGACTATTGATTACAGAATATTCTCAGAGGTTAACAAAAGAAAATTTATTGGGGCTGTAGAAAATACTCGACTTGACTGTGACGAACCTTTAAATGACCCAAATCATATGTTTCAGTTCTTCTATGACACCTTATTCCATATTTTTAATATTTGCTTTCCTTTAAGGAGAAAAATTCCTAAAATACAATATACTCAAAACAGAAACAAATTAACTAAAATAATCAAAATTGCAAAATATAACTATTATAACAATCAATTTTTCAAACATAAAGCAGACATGAAAAACACTTGGACAACTATAAACAATCTTCTCGGAAAGCAAATTAAGAAAAATTCAATAGAGAAATTAAATTTTGATAATAAAGAAATTACTGATGATACTGCTATTGCAGACACTTTAAATGCACATTTTACTTCAATAGCAGATAAGCTTCGCGCACAATTAATAAATAATGATCACTCACCTCTAGAATATATGCCACCCAGCCCACTAAATTCATTTTCTTTTGTTTCTGCTACCTCTACTGAGGTCCAGAATATTATTGGTAAATTAAAAAATACAAAAATAACATTCATAACATTCCTGTACCTATATTGAAACTTGTTAAAGATAAGATATCTGTAACTTTGGCTAAGATTATCAATGAAAATATTTCCAAAGGAATATTCCCGTCAATACTAAAAACTGGTTGTATAACACCCCTTTTTAAAGGGGGTGAACCTACACTAACAACAAATTACAGGCCGGTATGTTCATTATCTGTGTTCAGCAAAGTTTTTTAAAAAATTGTAAAAAGTAGAATGCAGCGATATTTAGAATCCTACAATTTATTATCTCCAAATCAATATGGCTTCCGTAATAATAAAACAACGGAAATGGCTATTTTAAATCTTATGAGAAATGTAAATATAGCTAAGGAGAACAAAGAAATAATGATATCAATATTTATGGATTTGAGTAAGGCGTTTGATGTAATCGACCATAATATTCTACTTAATAAATTATATTGTTCCGGCTTTAGAGGAGCAATCAGTGATTGGTTTAAAAGTTATTTGTCCAATAGATATCATTTTGTATCAGTAAATAAGGTTTGCTCAACTAAAGCGCTTATCAAACATGGTGTGCCACAGGGCTCAGTTCTGGGTCCACTGTTATTTTTATTATATATAAATGACCTTCCACGTTCGTCTGATATACTGAACTTCATAATGTTTGCAGATGATACAACTGTCTCTTTTTCTTGCAAAGATGTTAATACAGCTAAGAATATATTTAATTCAGAATTCATCAGTGTAATGAAATGGTTGACCACCAATAAACTCTTCCTGAATACCAGTAAAACAAATTTCATGATTTTTACTAATAAAAGAAATGTATATCTTGATGAACTTAATGTTAATGAAATCGCCATAAAGGAGTGTACTGTAACAAAATTTCTTGGTGTAATGCTAGATAAGAATTTGCAATGGAGTGATCATGTAAATTATATCGCGAAAAAGATTTCAAGGAGCGTTGCTATAATGTTTAAACTTAGAAATGTAGTCCTTAAACAAGTTTTATTGACTCTTTATCATACTCTTGTTCTTCCTTATATAACATACTGCACCCTTGTTTGGGGAAACTCCACTAACAACGCATTAAATGGTATCTTGTCATTCAAAAACGAGCAATAAGTTATTATCTGATGCTGATTTCCTTGATCACTCTAGTGCATATTTTAAAGAGCTAAACCTATTAAAGCTCAACAATATAACCAAACTGGCACATTTTATTTTTATTTACAAGTGTAAGAACAAAATCATTAATTTGCAATGGTAAATAGATATTTTGTAACTCATCAAGAAATCCACTCGTATCAGACCAGAAATAGATCAAAGCTTGGGAGCTATTGAAGAATAGGGACCCCAGCCTTCTTTAGTTAGGCTTATAAGGCTAACTAACGAAAATATCACGATCTAACCTAACCAATCGTTAGGTTAACTGCACGCCCTTGACGATTGGTTAGGTTAGGTCATGATATTTTCGTTAGTTAGCCTTATAAAGCTAACTAAAGAAGGCTGGGGTCCCTATTCTTCAATAGCTCCAAAATTTGTTATACCTTAATTTAGATTGTCTTCATCTCAAAAACTACCCATTTTCATTGGATTGAAACTATGGAATGACTTGCATGCTGATATAAAAATATTGTGAATGTAAATTTGTTTAAAACCAAGTTGAAATCCCGATTAATAATGGCATACTAATAAAAATCTAGGATTAATGTCCACTAATATTGTTTAATATTGTCCATTAATATTGTTTAATATTGTAATACATTTTTAACTATTAATAATACTTATTTACTTACTTATTTATTTATTATTATTAATTTATAACAACTAGCTGCTTATTTTTAATAAGAGCCCAGTAAAGCCTAAAGCTTAAGGACCAAATTAAAACAATAAATAGTCGAGCTTCACAATTATTCATGTCATTGTAAAAAAAAATTATTTATTTTATTATTATTAATAAAAGTTATTCTATTCTATTCTCACAGAAACTCAACTTAACCCTTTCGCGCCGGTATTTTTTAAATGTGCGTCTTCGAGCTCTTGAATGGAGACGTACCGCGTACGTCCTCGGCGCGAAAGGGTTAAGGATTACCGAGGAAATTGTGAAAACTGCAAACATTGTATTGATAAGAATGAGATAAATATATGTAGAGGGCTTCAACTTACTAAGAACGGATACAACAACGAGACCTAAAGGTGGCTGTGCTATATATGTACATGAAGATCATATGACAGAGACGATAATAAGTAAATCAAGCAGCTTTGTGGAACTCCTAGCAGTGAAAATAGAAAAACTAAACGCGATACTAATAGTCATCTATAGACCTCTAAACACCCCAACCGAAAATTTCCGGAGGCCATCGATGACATCAGAAAGCTAATAAAGGACATAAACCCTCCAGCTCCCAAGAAAATGATCTGCGGAGACTTTAACTTTCCTTTTATAAAATACAAAAAGTGGATAGGAATATATATATACACCAAGACAAGAGGGGCACAAGAGAAGACCAGGAGCAAGCAAAAATGTTGATGGCTCTCACAAATGAGTTTATGCTGACACAAGAGATAACAGAAAATACCAGAAAAAATAACTGCCTAGATCTGGTATTCACGAATAACACGAACTTCATTGCTGGTATAAAAATAACCCCAACCATTATCTCAGACCACAACTTAAGCGAGATATCAACAAATATGACGCCAACATTAAAAGACAATACACATATTGAGAAAAGAAGCGAATTTGGGGCCTTTAACTTAAACTCCAAGACTATAAATTGGGAAGCAGTCAGATCGCACATGGCCCAAATAGAGTGGAGAACAGTTTTAGAGAATAAAACAACTGAAGAAATGCTAACAATCTTGGAAGAAAAAACGATGAGAATTTTAGAAAAATATGCTCCGATATTACAGCCAAAAGGAGAGAGGAGCTGGCTAGAGAGGCAAAAGTGAAGAATATTCCGTAAAAGAAAGAGAGTGGAGGCGAAGTTAGCGAACTGCGGAGATAATGCCAGGAAAGTGATACAAGAAAAACTAGGGGGTATCGATAGGAAATACAAGCCCTGATTAAGGCCCATACAGAGAGGGAAGAGGAAAAGGCGGTAGAAGCAATAAAGGAAAATTCAAAATACTTCTGTAGTTATGCGAAAAGGAAAACAAAAACGCGCGCCACTATTGGGCCCTTAAGGAAGAGAAATAATGAACTAACCGACGATCCAAAAGAAATATCTGAAACATTGAGAGCCCAGTATGAATCAGTTTTCAGTACCCCAGAAAGTGACAAAGCGATACCTGACATTGATGCATTCTTTGAACAGAAATTGCAAGGAGAGTGTATAACAGACTTTGATTTTACCCCAGAAGATGTAGCGAGAGTTATAAGACAAATGAAATCACATTCAGCTGCACGTCCTGACAATTGGAACGCATTATTGATTAAAAACTGTAAAAATGAAATAGCTACACCTTTATACTGGATATGGAGAAGATCCCTAGACACTGGGGAAACACCGAGCATCTTGGAAAGAGCAAACATTGTCCCTATACATAAAGGAGGGGACATATCTCAAGCAAAGAACTATAGACCAGTGTCATTGACGTCCCACCTCACCAAAGTATTTGAAAGAATAGTTAGAGAAAAAATTTATGATTTCATGGAGACACTCGAAAGATTCAACGAAAATCAGCACGGATTCTGATCAGGTAGATCATGCCTATCACAACTAATAGAACACTACAACAATATCCCGGATGTACTGGAAGGCAATGACAACTACGATGTCATATACACAGATTTTGCTAAGGCTTTCGACAAATGTGATCACGGTATAATAGCATAAAATGAAATATATGGGAATAATAGGCAAAGTGGGAAAATGGCTCTACAACTTCCTCAGAGAACGTCTATAGGACCTCAAAATTCAAGGTATATCATCATCAGAATCAGAAGTACGCAGCTCAGTACCACAAGGGACAGTCTGGCCCCACTCCTGTTCATTATCATGCTAACAGACATAGACAACGGAGTAAACAGCAACAGTATAGTAACATCTTTGCAGACGATACAAAGATCAGCAGAAAAATCAGCGATGTAAATGAAGTGGAGGCCTTGCAAACGGACACGAACAAAATATACAAATGGTCAGAAGACAACAACATGACATTTAACACCGAGAAATTTCAGCTCTTGAGATATGGTAGAAAAGAGGAACGTAAACAGACTGCATATTATGCTCCAGATAGCCAGGAAATTCAGAGAAGCCCGAAAGCGATCGATCTGGGGGTAATAATGACT
This sequence comes from Bathynomus jamesi, assembly GCA_023014485.1. Lineage (NCBI taxonomy): Eukaryota > Metazoa > Arthropoda > Malacostraca > Isopoda > Cirolanidae > Bathynomus > Bathynomus jamesi. The sequence continues at coordinate 158,143 of JAJOZX010001899.1, read as the reverse complement.
TCTTTCTTCTTCCGCAGCTTATTATCCCATCTTTACATGGGGTCGCTGTTTTTGGTTCGTCTTCTCCACTCTCCTCTGTCGTATACCACGTCCTTCTCCAAGTCCTTCTCCCTGATGTCCGCCACCACACAGTCCCTCCATCTCGTCTTCGGTCTTCCTCTTCTTCTCCGTCCCGGCAACTCCATCTCCAGCACTCTGCGCCCCACATACTCCTCCTCTCTTCTCCTGACGTGTCCATACCACCTCAGCCTGGCCTCCTGCACCTTCTTAGATGCTTCCGCCACCTTCACTGTTCCCCTTATATGCTCATTTCTGACCCTATCCCTCCTCGTCACTCCACACATCCATCTCAACATCTTCATTTCAGCCACATCGATTTTTCTTTCATTGCTCTTCTTCATTGGCACAGTCTTCATTCCATACAACATTGCCGGCCTCACCCTGTTTTGAATACCTTTCCCTTCAGTTTCACTGGGACCCTTATCACAGAGCACCCCTGATACGTCCCTCCAGTTCTTCCACCCCGACTGTTTTCTACAGTTTATCTCTCTCTCTGCTTCCCCCTCTGCATCCACTGTTGACCCCAAGTATTTAAAATACTCCACCGTCTTAACACGCTCTCCACTCAGTCATTCCCCTCCTCGGTCCTGCTGCACATCACATCTCATATATTCGGTCTTCTTTCGGCTAATTCTCATCCCCTACTTTCCAACGCCTCTCCAATTTTCCAACTGCTGCTCCACCTCCTCTTTCGTCTCCCCACTCAACACAACATCGTCTGCATACATCATGCACCACGGCGCCTCCCCTCTAATCCCGTCCGTCAACACATCGAATACCACATTGAAAAGGAAGGGGCTCAAAGCTGATCCTTGGTGCAGACCAACTTCACCCGAAAGCTCTCCGACACACCACACTACTCCTCACCTTAGTAGTTACTCCCCTGTACATCCCCTTCATCAGTTTAACATACTTCTCCGGTACCATCTTTTCCCTTAAGCATCTCCAAACTTCCTGCCGTGGTATCCTATCATATGCCTTCTCCAAGTCAATAAAAACCATGTGCAACGCCTTCTGCCCCTCTCTGTACCTCTCTGCCAACTGTTTCAATGCAAAAACTGCATCTGTCGTTCTCCTTCCCGGCATAAATCCAAACTGTTCCACTGACACTTCCGCATCGTCTCTCAACCTACTCTCCACTGTTCGCTCCCATATCTTCATAATAATGACCAATGATGCGAAATTCGAAACACAAAATCAGATAGCGGTAAATAAAGCAAAAAGAGTCGCGGGACAGGTACTATGAACGTTCAAAAGAAGGGACAGGGCAGTAATGATTCCCCTGCTAAAAACACTGATTATACCAAAATTTGAATACTGCTCAGCTTTGACGTCCCCATGTAAAAAGGAAGAAACTAATAAACTGGAAGAAACGCAGAGACATTTCACAACCAAGATTGATGGCTGCAAAGAACTCAACTACTGGGAAAGACTACATAAACTAAATCTGTACTCCCTAGAAAGAAGAAGAGAGGGGTACACCATAATCTACATATGGAAAATGATCGAAAAACTGGTACCAAACCTAAAACTAAACCCAATTACCATTCAAACAACACTGGCAAATAGGAAAGGCAGAATGTGTAGTGTTCCCAAATTAAAGGCCCGACAAGGGACCTCCTCAACACTGAAGGAAAATAGCTTGGTTGTCAGGGGGCCAAGACTTTTGAACCAGCTTCCAAAGGACCTCAGGGGTCAAAGTTGAAGTCTTCAAGAGAAGACTAGATGCCTTGCTCAGGATGGTACCAGATGAGGCTGGTGTACCTGGCTATGTACGGTGGAGAACGCAAGAAAGCAACTCGCTCCTCCACCAAGCTAGACCTGGAGGCGGGGCCACCAGCTTGACCTTCGTGTGAAGAGAGACCAACGCACGGAACAGCAACGAGGTTATACAGTATATATATATATATATATATATATATATAGATATATATATATATATATTATATATATATATATATGTATATTGTGTGTGTTATGATGTATATATGCAGCATACTTAAATAAGCATATGCATATTATATATAAACATGTAACTATAAATAAAATATGCATACTATAAAGATTTTATACAAAATAAATGATTAATAATAAATCTCGTATTATGATGCAAACTGAGGAATGTTATGTCGATCTCAAAGGATTTTGAATTGAAAATCCCTCACGAACTGTGGGTGATAGAAAAAAATAGTTTTCATTTACGTAATGAGCGTAAAAACGAACAAAAGAATCACCCACATTTATCGAAAGGAGAGAAACTTTGTTAAACAGTGTAACTTTTCCTTCCTCTTATTTTTCTTTTTTTTACGCAATTCTTTTCTTAGGAAGGCATGTGTTCACACAGACGTATTGTGTCGCGCGCATCACCTCAGTTCGCCTGCATCTGCTCGTGATGGAAGACATAAACAAGAGAATTGTTTGTGTGTATTTGATGAATAAGATTAAGAAAAAGCAAAGAAAGCGCAAATGGTGGGTCCATCCTATAAACAGCACCAGACAAAGATAATACAGAGGCACTTGCAGTGGGGTATTGACTCTGCCAGAGCTGAAACACAACTGACGCACGACAAAAAATACGTTCGTCTGAAGTACTTCATTGCCACACGAAGAATTCTAGAACGCTCGGCGCATTTTTATGCGTCGCGTTTTGGAAGTACAGGCGTTTGGTGAGCGTCTGTGGCACGTTTGTTTTGTCGCGCGTACGCCGTGTGAACGGTCCCATTAAACTCCTTTGATTTCTAAAAAGCGCGTTAGGAAACGCGCGACAGAAATACGCTCGTGTGAAGCGGCCCTTTAAGTTAAATGTCGGCTATCTTTTTTGTTAACCCTTCCTCTCTCTCGGCTAGTGCTCACTCGTAGGGTGGTCTAAAAAAATGAAAATGAAATATATATTTCTCCTGACATTTATTCGTATTTCACAACCAGAAATGATGTTACAAATAAAACACTGGATCGATTCGTGCATATTTACAGGTGGCGCAATTCGAAGCGTTAGTATCATTATACAGTTTGGGGTGGTAAATTTCTTCAAACTTGCAGAATGCTTAAATATTAATGGATTTACCTCAAAATCCGGTCTGAAG
>JAJOZX010001899.1:0-150000 GCA_023014485.1 Bathynomus jamesi | reverse complement strand
TATAAAGAGTCATTTTAAATAATTTCCTCTTTTTATTCGTTATAATGTAATTTTATAAATCACAGCTACAATGAAAATGCAACAAAATTTCTTCTCTTTGTGAGAAAAAGTTATTTCATATGCTGAAATATTTATTCACGCACTGCCATTATGTTTTTCCTATGCATAATTTTATTAAATGTGAATGGTAATGTATATAAATGCATATAAAACGTATATAAAATGTATATAAAACGTAAACGGGGAGAAGGTGTATGAAGACTAAAATAGTCAACTGTCCGGTATTTGTTGCTTATCTCTGACTTCCAATTTACATAAAAATAAAAATTGCAAATTTCGTTTTCAATTCGATTTCATATATTATACAATATACAGCATTCACGCCATTCAGGAACCAAAATTGAAGCTAGCAAACGTCTGGAAATAATCAATAAACATAAATTGGTTAGTTTGTATTCCTTTTTAAGGTCTTCTTTCCAACTGAGAGCACGGAAACGTAACAAACACAACAACCCCGTAACCTCGTAGCAGTTCTGTGCGTTGGTCTCTCTTCACACGAAGGTCAAGCTGGTGGCCCCGCATCTAGGCCTGGCTTGGTGGAGGATCGAGTTACTCTCTTGCGTTCTCCATCACACATAGCCAAGTACGCACGGCACATCTGGTACAGTCCTGAGCCAGACAAGGTAAGTTAGTAACAAAATTATTTCAAGATAAGGTCACGTCCTAAATCTTATTTCTTTTTGGTGAAATTTAAAAGTTGGTAACCCTAATGAAGACGCTCTTGCATATGGTTATTCCTCCGTCTCGAAATTGGGCATTTTTATATAGAGTTCTAAAGGTTTCTGAAAACGTTCACTGGTACAGATAAAACTTTCCCGTTTGATAACTAAGATGCGCACTCAGTAGTTAAAATGGTTGGTTGGTTGTTTAATTTTATGTCCTTCTTCCAAGTGAGAGCAGTGAAATGAGTGGTAATACTACCAGCCGGGGAAAATTAGTCCTCTTCAAAGGGAGGGCTCTGTCGAGCCAAATACATTACGCGCAGCGGGCTCGTCACTTCCCACCTCCCAATTTCTGAGACTAGCTTGGGACAGTTCACGGTTGGCTTAGTAAAGTTAAAATCGTTTTGTTTTGGAGTGTTTCACTTCCGGTAAATTTTGTTTCAATATTTCAATATTTCAATAATTTGTCATTATATTTTATTCATCTGTTCCCTTTCATTTCTTTCTCGTTCATTGAATATTCAAATGTACTGATATATAGTACTCGAAAATGGGCCGATATTTGACTTTTTTTTTACTCGTTTACTGCGTTCTAAACTCTCATTTCAGAGTATATGAATAGCTAAAGAGTAAAACAGAAACTAAATTATAGGAAGTAAAGCCGAGAATACATTGTAAGAATCGAAGGCATTACAACAATTGTTCAGGCTAATCGATAATCGATGCTTCAGGCATAACAAATGCGCTACTATAAATTTTGATCATTCATAACCATGGAATGATGGATTATAAAAAAAAAAAACCGAGACTTGATGAGAAGTTAAATGCAGGGCAAAAGTGTATAGCTTCAAAGAATTTAGAATATACAAATTATTTTCACAACGTAAAAGAATTGTCCTTTATGTCTTACTTTACTGTCGCACTTTTTTGATGCAAGGCCATACCGCCACGATTCGTTCATATATACTATGCTATATATACATATATACACACACACACACAGTATATATATATATATATATATATATATATATATATATATATATATTATACACACACACACACACACACACAGTGTATATATATATATATATATATATAACCTCGGGATTACCCTCTTCGTGTGGAATTCGCACGCTGGTTTCTGCAGCAGACAGTGGTGCAGCCTAATTTTCCGGCTTATGTGTTGTTCTCAGATGAGGCCTGTTTCACACGTGAGGGTGTGTTTAACATGCACAATTCTCACGTGTGGGAGCACGCAAATCCACATGCTACACGGGTTTGTAATGCCTGGACTCTCTGACGATGAAACGGATGTAACTGCTGCTCGTGCAACACTCTCCAGACCAGGTCGTGGTCCACACCGAGGATACGTGCAACACCTCGCGTGCTTGCGCTTGGATTGTCCTCAAATCGCCGTAGGATTTCTTCTTCCATGTCAGGAGTGCGCACGTTTCTCTCCCCACCAGTGTCATGCATGTTTGCATGGAATGTTCCAGTTTCTCGCAGTCGCCGATGCAAATGCGCAAACGTTTGGTGGTTTGGCACACGTCTGTTTGGGAAGCGCTGTCGGTACAACCTCACAGCAGCTCTTTCTTTTCCATTGGCAGCCCCATACACCATATGCATGTCAGCCATCTCAGCAGTCGTGAAGCGCTCCATGTTACGCGTACTACGTCCGATTTAAGAATGCCCGCGGCAAGCGCGAGTCTAGCCCACTTCACCTTTTAGCCAATTGCAGCGGCGCCCTCTCGCGCCGAATGGTGACGTCAGCGGACATACACTTATAGACGAAAAGGGTTTGTCTTGGTGTTGCCTATCCCCCATTACAATTTGTACAGAAAGTTTTCAAACACCCTGTGTGTATATATATATATATATATATATATATATATATATATATATATATATATATATATATATATATATATGTTAAACACAGACCGTGCATGGAACAAGGAACTCTTCTGGGAAAATTAAATCCACTATAGTCCGAATAAGTAATGGTAAATGGTATTTGTCATTTACCATTTATTACTTATTCGGACTATAGTGGATTTAATTTTCCAAGAAGAGTTCCTTGTTCCATGCACGGTCTGGGTTTAACACATAAGTTTCTCAGGGGACCATTCTGAGTTTGTGTGTATATATATATATATATATATGAAAATTATTTCACGAAAGTAACACCTGAATAATATGTATGATGAAAATAACCACGAAGGAAAATGTAATTTTTATAGTTTTCGCAATAGTCTCTTACAATTAAAAAAATATGGTGAGCTCCATATTACTAAAGCAGACAAGTCTAACACCAGAGTTATTATGGACAAAGCGGACTACATTAGGAAGATGAATGATCTTCTCCCGGACCTTGCCACATACAGAAAGCTTACTAACAACCCGCAGGATGACGCCATCAAATCAGTCAATAGTGGCTTGAAACGTATTCTCAAAAATCATAAGGACTTAATTCTGCTTTTCACGTCCACTTCGCCTTCTCCTCCCTATCATTGCGGTCTTATTAAAATCCACGAACCTGGCAACCCTATGCGCCCTATTATTAGCTCTGTGGGTTCTATTACATATAAACTCTCCAAATGACTTGTCAAAGTCTTGTCCCCCATTCTCGGAACTATCTCTGATTCACATGTAAAAGATTCCATGGACCTTACTGAAAAACTGAATAATATACGCATTGAAACCAACGATAAATTGATCAGTTTCGACGTTTGTTTATTGTTTGCAGAAGTGCCGATTGACGATATGCTTGACTTTCTCCCCCGAGAATTACATAAGTATGACCTGCCACTACTTGCACACATCGTTTTGGAACTCATTAAACTTTGCATCAGAGACTGTAAATTCACTTTCAATAGCGAATATTATCAACAGGCTTTTGGGATGGCCATGGGTAATCTCTTGTCGCCCCTTCCTCTCCAATATTTATATGGAGTTTTTCGAAGTCACTTACATTCCGAGAATTCTCGGGGTTGACGTCCCATGGTTGCAGTACGTCGACGATATTTTGTGTATCTGGCCCATGAATCGTGACCTGGACGACTTCCTCCTTCAGTTAAATGATCAAGTCCCCTCCATTAAGTTTATTTCAGAAATGGAATAAAACAACTCAATCCCGTTTTTGGACGTGCGTGTACATAGGGAAAGCCCAGATTTCAAGTTTAGTATTTATTGGAAAAAATAAACAATTTGTCCTACGTACACTTTTACTCCGGGCATGACAACCCCCTCAAGAAAACAATATTTTTTTCAATGTTTCTCCGCGCTCTTAGGATCGCCAGTCCGGAATACATGGATGCCAAATTAGAAAAAATCAACGGTATTGGAAATGATTTGTGTTACCCATCTGCTTTTTTGGAATCTTGTCTTAACAAGGCAAAACGAACTTTCTATCGTGTGAATAATAACCCTCGCACTTTGTCGAAGAATATTTTAGTGCTTCCATTTTTCCCAGGTTTTTTAGGCATTGCTAATATACTTAAACTTTTGAACATTAATGTAGTATTTTCATATGACAATATTGTGAAAAATATCATAGTAAAGAATAGTCCTGCCAATAATTCAGGCATTATCTATAAAATTGGTTGTAAACAATGCGATTCCTTTCACACTGGACAGTCAGGAAAAGATTTGCACACGCGTGTAAAACAGCATCAATATTCGGTTAGAACGGGACAGTCGTCCAGTGCCCTTTTCGTCCATTTGTCAGAGTTATCCCACTGTATTGATTGGAATAATGCTTCAATTTTGTTTCACTCAAGCAACATTGTTAATAGAAGTATTTTTGAGTCTGCCATTATTCAACTTACAAATAATTTTAACATTAACCAGGGCCTTTTTCCGCTTGATCCTGTTGTTTTGAATTTGTTTAGAATGGATTTAGACAAGAGGGGCAAAGTGCTAAAACTCTGGTAGCTTTTCTTTATAAACTTATATGCTCCTCCTACAATTTTTTATTTGTGACCTACTGTATATATAGTCTGAAACTTATTTATTTCGGTGTTCCTGAGGATGTTAATTTTCAATATCTTCCGACTTTACTTAAAGCAATTGGTATCAATGTAGTCTCTAAATATAATAATACTGTTAAATCACGCCTAATAAAGAATAGCCCTGATAATGCGGCTGGTTGTGTGCATTCGATCGGATGTACACAATGTAACTCAGTGTATATATAGGCCAAACGGGTAAAACTTTAGACATTAGGGTAAAACAGCATAAATATGCGTGCAGAACAGCAAATAATTCTAATGCATTGTTTAACCAGATGTATAGATATAATCATAGTATCAAGTGGGATAGTTCTAAAGCACTGGTTAAAAACAGAGATATAATTGAAAGGAATATTCTAGACTGTGCACTTATTTATTTTAAAAATAATTTCAATAACATTGCGGGAATGAATAAAATTGACAATATCCTGTTAAAATACCTTTTGCCTCTAATTAACTCTTGTTAATCATGTGCTAAGCTTTTTATTTTTCTGTCCCGCTGTACATAGGTATATATTTTTGTCATCTCGCCTTCTCCCTTCATTCCCTGACAAGGTGTACTTCTGAATACACGAAAGGCCTTGGAATCATTTTTCTTTTTCCTTATGGGCTTGCATCATATATATATATATATATATATATATATATTATTTTTTTTTTTTTTTTTTAGTTCAGGAAGAACCGATTCGCCTCTATTTAAAGGGCATATCTCAGCGGAAAAACAAAGAAAAAGTGAGAGGAAAGACAGAGGAAAAAGAAAGGGTGGAGGGGACAGTCGAAGTGGAAAAAGACCAAGGATGACAAGGACTGCAGGGTCGAGCCCCATCATCCTTGGGTGCTAGGGCCGGGAGGGCGCACGTGAAACCTCCAGGAACAAGCACGTACAAACGAGCACAAAGAGCACTCAAGAGCACGAGCTTAGAACCCCCTTGCGGGGATATATATATATATATGTGTGTGTGTGTGTGTGTGTGTGTGTGTGTGTGTGTGTGTGTGTGTGTGTGTGTGTGTGTGCGTGTGTTTATTCTTCTTTTTTGTGAAGAGGAGACAACATCCTTCAGTTTGCATATCCATTATTTTCTCCAGTTTGAAGCCTTCAGACTACAATGGAGTCTTCGCCGCTTATTTGATTGTTGGACAAATCCAATTTAGAGATTTGTTTGTAAACAGAAAACTTGAGAATACGCCACAGACAGGAGAAAAGAAGACGAAAGAGAATTACCAATTTTTCACTATTTATATACCCAAAAACTATTAATATATATTAAAACATAAAAGGAAAAAGTCTGTCATTATTATCAAATAATATAACTTAAAATAAGCCCATAATTTACAGTATTTTGTTTAAACAGTGCGTTAAACAATGTGGTCACGGTGTTTAACGCTGGGCGGTAAGGCTCTGGGTTTGCTCTCAGCTGCTGGCCCCTGGGTTGAGTTGGGCCGGCCACTCACCTTGTCAATTCTCGGGCTCAGGTGACCCATGGGGCCACTCTTACTCCCACTCAGTGGGTAAATAAGTTTCCAGGCTACCTTTTCCTTCATGTTTAAATGATAAGGAGGTCCGATGCTTGTGTCTCCGAGCAACTGATACAATGAGAAAACGGACATTTGTTTTAATTCGTTGCCTAAAATGGATCTTGACTCAGTGTAGCAAATATTCGCAGAGAAAAATACTTGGTTAAAATCCACTAAATGCGTGTTTAAATACTTCCTAACCATTCCAAGTGGTTTACAACCTAACCATTGCTAAAGCAATTAATTTGTTATCAGAAACATAATCATGGTTAGTTCAAAAGATGGTTGGATTAACCATTTAGATTGTTATGTACTCTCGTTACTTTCGTTGTTTTTTGGAAAAATATTCCCGATCGATCTGTAACTGACCCTTCAACAACATCTCTCTTAATTTATTTGTAGGACTTAATGAAGGAGAGAGTTACTTTCAGTTCTCGTCCTGCCTTCATGCCATGCATGGTTGGTCAGGGATTTAAGTATTTATAGTCTTTTTCTTTAATGAAATTAACGGAGTATTTTGATTTATATTATTTAACCACGTATTTGGTTATCTTAACTATTTTTTTAGGTCTCTTCTCATTCGATGTCATTTTTATTTCAATCTTTGTCCGAGAATGAGAAATCCGAAAGTGGGAATCTCACAGGAGGCAATTCTAAAATCGATCCATTCCCATTTTCGCTGTAAATAATTTCCCACTTTTAGTTAGATCTTTCACAGAAAATACTCGGAGTGCTAAAATCGCGTCACAATCCCTCTTTAACCTTTCTCAAATCGGGAAACTCCGTTCTCAAATTTGGAATTCTGGCTTTGAACGGACCTAATGACCATAGTTAAGAAGTTATAGTTATGTTATGAACACGAAGACGGACTTAAGAAAAAGGGATACATAATATTTTCCCAAAATCAGTGGCAGAACTTTTACTTTCAAACGGTCTTTTTCTGCCGTTCAAATTAACATTTCAACGTTCGAGCATTGCCGTTTCACCGGTTTTTTAACGTAAAAATTTAAATATATTAATAATCTTTAAAGGGATAATAAATGGTATTCATTAATGCAAGGAGAAGGGTTGGCATAATATAAGGGTGTCCAAAAGTCGATACCCAAGGGGGAATTAATCACATTGACACTCGTAATCCGATGAGAAAAATAATTTTTTCTGAAATCCAATCCTAAATGTTCCAAATGTTCCTCATTCACTTCAAAGAACGATAATGTAATTAATTATTTAATTAATTTAATTAATGTAATTTCCTTTGGTAACGACTTTTCGGACACACTAGTACCTATAACATATCCCATATATATTATATATATATATATATATATATATATATATATATATATATATATATATATATATATGAAAATTATTTCACGAAAGTAACACGTGAAAAATATTTATGATGAATAAAACCACGAAGGAAAGGAAACACAAAATGGTGCTCAAGCGCTTTCGTCTAATGACATCCTCAGGAACACTGAAGTACATAAAAAGGTTAAGCCTATATATAGGTTACAGAAAGAAAAAAAAAAATAAATAACATACATACACACACACATATACATATATATATTATATACATACATATCTATATATACAAATACATACATACATACATACATACATATATATACAATAAACAGAGAAGTAAAAATAAATATTAAAAATTAAAACCTTAAAGGATTACCAGTGAGGCGTACAGATTTGTAAGGAAAAATATCGATTTTTAGCACAAGATCAAATGGATTATAAAAATACAAATTTATACTGGAACTCTGCCCGGGTTTTAACACACTGCTGCCTATGTATGTATGTATGTATGTATGTATGTATTTGTATATATAGATATGTATGTGTATATATATATATGTATATGTGTGTGTGTATGTATGTTATTTATTTTTTCTTTTTTTCTGTAACCTATATATAGGCTTAACCTTTTATGTACTTCAGTGTTCCTGAGGATGTCATTAGACGAAAGCGCTTGAGTACCATTTTGTGTTTCCTTTCCTTCGTGGTTTTATTCATCATATATATATATTATATATATATATATATATATATATATATATATATATATATATATATATATATATATATATATATATATATATTATATATATATTATATATATATATATATATATGCGAAAAAAAATATATATATATATATACACACAGGGTGTCCTATAAGTCCGGTCTCATAGGAAAATTTATTTTAAATTACATTTACAAAAGAAATACATTATAACTAAAACAAATATTCAAACTGATGTCTTGTTTTGGGACCCTTCTTTTTTTTATGCAAGTAGAATAACGCGCAATGGCTAATATGGAAGCGAGTTGCAGTCGTTGCTACCTGCAACAAAATAAGGTCCCAAAACAAGACATCAACTTGAACATTTGTTTTAGTTTTAATGTATTACTTTTGTAAATTTAATTTAAAATAAATTTTCCTATGAGACCGACTTATGGACACCCTCTCTCTCTCTCTCTCTCTCTCTATATATATATATAATATTAGTGATGTAGGTCACATCCGCATCCACATCCGCACATTTTCTCGCATCCGCATCCGCACCCGCATCCGCACTTTGGACTGCGGATGTCGTGCGGATGTGGACCGTTGAGATAAAATGTCATTAATAAGCGGAAATTATCAAATTCTACTATATTAATAGAACTAGTTCATTGTGCGCAAAAGTGATGCAAGCGACAAGACGAGAGGCTGTTCTTGTATGAAGTTACTCTCTTGCAACCTACTTAGATCCACGTTACAAAGCTAAGTTATTTTCACCTAGTACATTAGAACGAGTTAAATCATCACTTGGCAAAGCAGTTGAAGAGCTTCAATCTCTTGAATCTGTCGCTTCGCCACCCACCAAAAGAATAAAAGTTTCAGTGACGGAACCAACACCTTCAACAAGCAAATCTATCACAGAATCTGTCTCTCAGTTTCTTGAGTCAAGCAGCAATGACGAGACCTACGCGATGTCAAAAGATGTAGTAAAAATGATCGAGAGCTATCACCAAGAAAAACGTCTGGCTGCATGTGACAATCCTATTAGTTGGTGGAAAAATACGCAGAATATCTATCCATACTTGAGTAAACTTGCAAGGAAACATTTAGCCTGTCCTCCAACAAACGTACCAAGCGAGAGATTATTTAGCAGTGCTGGATTAATATATGATGAAAAGAGAAACAGACTGGCAGCAGAAAAGGCAGAAAAATTAATGTTCCTTAAGCATAACCTTCCTATAATTAAGTTTGAACATTAAACGATGAACATCTTAGTTTACTTTATTTTAATTACTCATTTATAAATATGCCTAATAAAACTTTAAACTTAATATAAATAGTTATCAAGCTAATTAAAGATCTCTTTCTATAAGGGTGGAGGTTGGGGAAAGAGGTCGGTGGGGTGCATTTGAGTTGGGTTCACGTCCCGCATCCTGGTAACACAATTATGGTTTCTAATTGTGGCTGAAACTCAACAAAATATAACGAATTTATTTGCAGACGAATTCACTAATTGATTTCTATATTAGTTAGATGCTTGATATTATTTTATATGTTCAGAAAAAAGTACAGCAATTATTGTACAATTAATCAATTATACTACATTATAGCTACAGCTCTCTCTATATAATAACTTATTATATACGTTAAACACAACAAATCTCGAATATATCCTAAAAAATAACGAAAATGTAGACATCCGCATCCGCATATGTTGAAATCAAACATCTTCATCCGCATCCGCATCCGCGGATGTGAAAAAAATGACATCCGCTACATCACTAATATATATATATATATAGTTGCAAATAAAGCGGGAATTTTGTTCGTTTGTTTTAAACGTTTTTGTTTTGTATTGTGCAGTAAAAAAACCCATTTTTCGTAGAAAATAAATACATAATTTTAATGAATTATTTATATTTTGTAGAAATAAAATAATGCATAATATAGTTTATGTACAATTTAAATACATAAAATAAATTTTCGTTTAATAATTTATAATTAAAGGTAGACCAACAGGTTGTAGTAAAGGCTTCACTATATTTTCAGCTCGGCACAATAACAAATGCGGCAAATACCAAAAACAAAGTTTTGAGGAAAATGGCTTTAAAGTTTGTGAAAGTTTAAATACTCGTAATTTTACTAAAATAGATGTAATTCGATGTCTTTTTTTTCATTTTGTAAGTAATTTTATGAACATTGAATGAGTGAATGATTAAATGATAAAACGGAGGTTTTTTATAAGGTAAAATAGCAGTAAGGGTATAAAGATTGGAAGATTATAGCAATAACTATAAAGGGTGGACGAAATTGATTGTTTTTGTTGCATTTTTGCAGTGATACACTGACGAATACGGCAAAAAAGGACCTGGTACATAATGGAGGGAAGGTTGAAGTTTACTATGGCATAGAAAACGGAATTTTCGTCCGTTGGCTGATTCGTCATTGTGTCGCACGACGCCTCATACCTTAATATAAAGTAAGTGGAAGGCATTGTAAAGGAAAAATTGTTACTTAACTGGAGTGAGTAAAATTGAGTCGAAAACATCCCCGTGTCCGACCCACCAGACGTGTATTAATATCGTTAACACCCACCCAAACGGGGCAATGAGTGATTAACAACATTCGGGATCATCGGAGGAAAGGATGTCACCCTGGAAGAAACCCTGCCTCCAATAGGAGTGAGAAAGAAGCAAGTAGAAGAGATTGTAGACACCAATCGACCAGGGAAGTACTCGAGGAGGATTTTAGGAAGGAGCCAAGGAGTGCTGGAACTCCCTTTTCTTCTGTGACCGTCCTCTTTAGCTAATCTTTTTCTGTCTCTTATCTACCCCGTAAGCAATACAGCATGCTCTCAAACATACCCTTCTCCCTCTATTCTTCACTACATTTGCATGCATTTTACACATTACAGAATCTTTTAAAAATTTCCAAACAAAAAAAAAAGGGAATCATGAACCTTGGAGACCTTGATTTTGCTCTTCCTTTCTTATAAATGGGGGCATTTCTGCGGGCACCCGCCTTTGGCCCCTCCTTTCTACATAAAAAATAATATGATTCTCAACTGGTAAATTTTCTATGCAAAAAATAACTTCAACTAAATTCCAAATGATCGAAGGAAAATTGTGAAACATTTTTGAAAAATCTCGGAAGGTTTATTCAAACTTTTCAATAAATAATCAAATGAGCATCAAATGTTTTGATGGTAAACACTAAGAAATAATTACTGTGACGCAGATGAATCGTGATGAATCTTTCAAAATGTTTTTGCGATTTTATTTTCAAAAGAGTGAGAAGACAGGAAGGAATATAAACGGTACCTCGGATATCATTAGACATCTTAGACAGCGTCTTCATCATCCGTCATCAAGTTCGATCTCCTTTCAACTATGTCTTTCCCCAAAATGCCTGAATCGGAGGTAAACTTCTTTCCACAGTTATGGATTAAAATGTCATTGGAAATTAAATTAATGAATTAATTTATTATATATATATATATATATATACGGGGTGTCAGGAAATGATTGCCCCCCCTTGTAGAGCAAAAACTAGAAGAGATAGATAAAAACCGGCGAGACCACTTGAAAGAGCGTTAAAATCTGAATAAAAACCATTATATTCTATTCCTGTGATTTTAATTCTTACCATTTTTTTCCCCCACAGAAACCATGGCATCATCTATTTTGAACGATTCAGAGAAAAAGCGAGTTCTTGACCGCATTCGAGCTGTCACATTTCGTGAAGCAAAGGAAGCTGGTGCAACTTTCATAACTCGACACTGGGTGGCTGAGAGATTAAAAAGATCAGAAGACTTTGTCAAAAGGAATTGGAATAAGAATCCTGAAGATTGTGAAACAGAATTTCGAGGAGGAAGACCGGAGAAATTATCTCAAGAATCGAAAGACATTGTGCTTGCTGCATCACGGCGCCGAAAGAAGAGCTGCTCTGAGGTAGCGAAAGAGATACTTATCCGTCGTGGTAAGATAGTCAATCGGCAACTTGTGCATCAATTTCGAGTTCGCCAAGGCTTGAGTGCTTGGCATGAAATAGCTAAGCCACGGAAGAGTGATCTTAATATTGAAGATCGGCTATGGTTTTGTGATTATCTTGAGGAATGGACGGAAGACGATTTCCTTCACTTGGTTGTCAGCGATGAATTCTTCGTTTATATCTCCAGAAAACCAAATTTTCAGAATGATCGGGTTTGGGCAACAACTCCTGATCAAGTCCCAGACGACCAGAAGTATCGAGAAATAGTAAAAAATCCAGCATGTGTGGGTGTTTTCATTATGTTCTCTATTCGGAAGCTCATCTGGGTTATCAAACCAAGAGGAACCAGTTGGGATGGGCCTTATTTTCGAAATGTAATTTTAGCCCAACATGTAATTCCGTTTTTGAAAGACCCCGAGTGTGTTTTGGATGTTGAACAGGCAACCTTTCTTCACGACAAAGCCCCCTGTATGAAAGCACTTGCGACTCAACAACTGCTTAAGGACAATAACATTGATTTTTTCGGAAATAATGAATGGCCTGGCAATTCTCCCGATCTTAATGTCTGTGAACATGTCGGATCCATCATGAAGGATCGGGTGGAGTCCTTAATGCTGGAAAAACCATTCAGAATCGGTATTCAACAGAAATTATGACTGCAAAGATCAACGAAGTCATTGAAGAAATGAGTCATGATACCGATCTCTTTGAGACACTTCTGGGATCATACCCCCGTCGATTAATGGCCGTCAGAGCTGCAAGGGGGCAACACCTGATATTAAAACAAGTGTTTTTTATTCAAAATTAAACGCTCTTTCGCGTGGTTTTGTCTGTTTTTTCTATTCCTTTCAGTTTCTTGTGTACAGGGGGGGGGGGCAATCATTCCTGACAACCTTTATATATATATACAGTATATGGGATGAATTTCACAATCAAACACGTGAAATGAATAATGATGCATCATATATATATATATATATATATATATATATTTATATATATATATATATATATATATATATATACACACACACACACACACACATATATATATTATATATATATATATATATATATATATATATATATATATAATATATATATGGAATATAGCGCATGAACATGCATGATTTTTGAAATTGTGAAATTAGCCCCACCAGGATTCGAAGCGGGAACCTATTTAATACAAGTCGCGGGCGCATATTTCAACTCTCGAGGCTACATTAAACCCTTTCGCGGTCTAAAGTGATTTAAGTGTTAACTCGCGACTTCTATTCACGAAGTCTCAGGTTCCAATCCGAGAAGGGCTAATTTTGCATTATGCAAATCATGCGTGTTCAGGCGTGATTTTCTATCTATGGAACCCCAGAAATATTTAAATAAAATACTGTCCCTGGGGTTAGCACTAAAAATACTTCTGGAGGCGAAAGCGTTATGTGTTCTTCGGGTATTGAAATATGCACCAAGTTGTGTTAACTTTTCTTTTGTTGTAGCACAGTAGTCAGCGCCCGTAACTTGTACTGAAGAGGTTCCAGGTTTGAACCCTGGTAGGGCTAATTTCGCATATATATACATATATATTATATATATATATATATAGTGTATATATACACACACACGAGTATATGCAACAGTAAGAGTTAATTCGAGACGAGCTTTTCTAGTAAATATTGGAAGTAAAAAAGGAATCCAAGATTCTTCTCTGATGTAGACCGTGGCCGGACAGTTTGCCTACGGACATTGCCTACGGACAGTTTGCCTACGGACAGTTTGCCTACTGGACAGTTTGCCTACTGGACATTATGCCTATGGACACCATGCCTATGGACACCAGGCCTACCGGACATTATGTCTAACGGACATGATGCCTAACGGACATGATGCCTAAAGGACATTTCGCATCTACACTCTTTCATGACGTGAATATTTTCTTAATTTTTTTTATTATATAGTGAACAACTGGTATATTTATCCTTACCTTATTTAACTTATTTAACTTCAGATTCATGCAAAAGAATTAATTCAGGTTAGGTAGGTTAGGTAAGGTTAGGTTAGGTAAGGTTAGGTAAGGTAAGGTTAGGTAAGGTAGGTTAGGTTAGGTAGGTTAGGTTGCTTTTGTTCCTCTTCAAGATGTTAGCAACACGTTTGAACGATTTACGGCTGTTTTTGACGAGGAAACGGACGAGATCTTGGAAGACTTTCTAACCTATTTCGAGGCTACGTGGATTGGAATTCTGCAGCGAGGACGAAGAAGACGGCCTGCTTTTCCGCAACAACTCGATAGAGGGCTGGCACAGAGCCTTCGACCTACGAGTCGCCATTACACACCCAACTCTGTGTCGACTTGTAGACCGATTGCGTAATTAAAATAAAATTAAATATGAAAATGAAATAAAATGAAATAGAATGGAATAAAATCGATGCCTCAATAAGCTGCGTCTGTTAGGCGTGTCGTCCTTTAGGCATCATGTCCGTTAGACATAATGTCCGGTAGGCATGGTGTCCATAGGCATAATGTCCAGTAGGCAAACTGTCCGTAGGCAAACTGTCCGTAGGCAAATTGTCCGTAGGCAAACTGTCCTAGTACCGATGTAGACATTGGAGTTGAGATTGAAGGTTTTATCCAGGGTGCAATATGAATGGGATTCACAAAATTTGGAAATTATAATCGCACATTATGGATTAGAATTTAAGTTCTTGTATGGGTCATCCATTAGAACCTACTTATAAAATTAATTTCTCTGAATGATACTCGGATAAGGAGGAATAAGAACTGCAGTACACTAAAGGCAAATGTTTACACTACAAAAATCAAAGTAACAAGTAAACTCATAAATGAGTAAAGTCATCCCTTTCGAGTTTGTTAGAATGAGTATTGCAAACTTTTTTAATAATAAAAAAAGATCGGAAAATTGTTTTCATTATAATTTGTTATTTTTATACAAATTTTTATTGAAATTTTCGAATAATAATTATTCAGATTTAATACTGAAACGTTGGCAATAAAATGCGCATGCGCGAGAACTCCAAAACTACACACCATTGCACGCGTTTAAAAGTGTTGTAGTTAAACCTTCAGTAATGCAGAATGACCGCCCAGGCATTCGCAAAGAAGCTTAGAGGCACCACCTCTCAACCATCTTCAAAGGCAAGATAGAAAACAAAATTAAGAAATGTCTGGTGAAGCCACGGCAGCCACCGATTTCAATATTATTAATTTTGATTATTTTATGAACTTGCAATTGTCAGATGAGATTGAATATGAAAAGAATTAACTTTACGAGAGAAACCCCATTTGACGATGGAGATTATTCGAGTTCCATTTCACTTCGAATAAATAAATATATAAAAAAATATTCGATTAAAACCTTTATCTCGTTGCATCATAAGATGCAGATCTATTTAATTTTAGTATCTACATACAACACAATCTAGGAATTGTATTGAAGGAAGCTTAAACTTGTCAACTAGAGTGACACTGTTATTATGCTTTGGAGAAATCGCATTTCACATTTCTCTTAAAAGTGATTTAAAAATGACAGTTTTTATATCTTCAATTTAATGATCCGTTGAGATACTTTCAGACGAAATTGATTTCTCAAATGTTTTAAGACCCAAAATACTAAAATCATCAATCTGCAATAATATGTCCTCATTCACCTTTTCTATGGTCTTCCAGTGCCAAAATATAAAGTAAAACTTTTAGTTTTATACATGGAGTAAAAATTTAAATTAGGGTTCAAATTCATTCTAGCGACTTTTAATTTATTTATTTCATTTCTCTATTTCATTTAATTAAGTTTTTTATTTATTTATTTGTTCATATATTCTAAAGGTCAAATTCAGGAAGTGGATCAACTGAGTTAATTTTGTACGATTTGAATTTGAATTGGTTTATATATATATATATATATATATATATATATATATATATATATATATATATATATACACGGTGAACCAAAAGTAGGTGGACAGTAGGTTGAATACGGTTTGTGTTATATTATATTATAACTATGGTGTTCATTATAACTATGGTGTTTGTGTTATATTATATTAAATATTATAACTAAATTTATTTAAATTTTATTTTGTATTATAGTATACAAAAAAATTAAATATGTATTCTCAAAATAAACGTTATCATTTA
Organism: Bathynomus jamesi; assembly: GCA_023014485.1. Lineage (NCBI taxonomy): Eukaryota > Metazoa > Arthropoda > Malacostraca > Isopoda > Cirolanidae > Bathynomus > Bathynomus jamesi. The sequence goes on along the minus strand of JAJOZX010001899.1, from coordinate 133,588 downwards.
CTGTCCACCTACATTTGGTTCACCCTATATATACACACACACACACACTCAGGTAGTGGTGGACCGGATGTCAGTTTTTCAACATTTGCGGATGCGGATCTTTAATTTCAGTATCCGCGGATGCGGATGCGGATATTTAGTTAATCTATCAATATAATATAGAATTATGAATATATGACATAATTTTTCAAATTTCGTGATATTACTATTATGGCAGGCAATGAATAAGAATTAAAATTAATATTCATGTTTTCATTATGATAAAAATAATAACTTTCTCAAGAGTTTCAGCCACAAAAAATTCAATGAAACAAGTTTCATTCAATTTTCTGTGTTACCAGATATTTTGAGGTTTATCTATTTGTTTGTTCATTAATAATTAATACTTTACATGAAATGTGCATGACTGGGCCTTATAAGCTACTTTATAAGCTAATTTAATTGTAAATTGCATAATTTATTAGATGTAATATCCGCATAACATCCGCAGTCAGAAGTGAGGATGCGGATGCGAATGTTAAAAGTGATGCGGATGCGGATATCCGGTGCACCACTAAATTACACTGTATATGCAAGGTTTTTCATATATCTTGGAGACACTGGAAATATGTAGAAAGAGTAATACAACTTTATGACAATGTTTTGTTGTCAACATATTATTACAGAATGTGTTCAAATTGCTCACCCTCGACTTCAAAACACTTCATTACTCGTAACTGCAGTTCAGCAGGAAGGAGCACCTCCACACACTGCTCGTGAAACTCGCGATTTTTTGAGGAAGCATTTTTTCAGGCCACTAATCTCCCTTCACGAACCAGTGGAATACCTCCCATACTCACCTGACCTCATACCCCCTGACTTTTTTTTGTGGGGTTGCATAAAAGGATCTATTCTACCAAGCCTAAAACTAGGGGCCGACCGATAGTATTCCCAAAGTATCGGTACCGATACTGATAGTTAGAGCAAAGTATCGGCTGATACCGATACCGATATCTGTCCAAAATATCAAAATTTGAAGAAAATTTGAAGAAATGGAATTCACAAAATAAAAGTCATGTAATGGAAACAATATGTAATTAAAAAATTGAAATTCAAAAAGTGTAACTCATTATAACAGTTCACTCAATAATCAAAATTGAGGAACTTCAGATTTTTGGAGAGTCGTTGAGAAAAGCCGTTCAGAGTCAACTGATCCAGAGGGGCAGCTCATGCACTTCTCAGCAACTTTGGCAATCTCCTGGAAATCAGCAGAATGTTCTCGCCAGAAAATGAATGGATCCCTATCCCCAGCGATCCGAGGTTGCGACCAATAGGCATCCAGGGCTGCTTCCACTCGTGCGTCTGGGACAGTGAACCTCGTGTCCGTATCCCTCGTTTGGGGTTCTTCAACTAGAATAGGACGAACATGCTCGTCGAGATCGCTACCTTCTGAATCGGAAATGTTTTCCCAAAGAGCGATTTTCTTGGACGGAGAAACCGGACCACTTCGGCGGCGTTTCACAGCAATTGGACCTCCAATACGGTTTCGTTGGGCCCTCTCCATGCGATTGCGTATCTCTTGTCTCAACAATTCCCTGGCCTTTTCTCGCATGTCATCGCCTATCAGCCAGGTCCTTTGAATCGGGGAATCAACTGCTGTGGCTAGCAGCAGTTTCTCATTTGAATTATGCTCTCGAAATCTCTGTTCGAGAGAATCGCCCAGCTGGCTCTTCAGAATCTTGACACCACCATCATTCACTGAACACGCTGCACAGATTCCTTTTGACAGAGATTTGATTGTAGGTAAAACTTCTAATAAAAGCGAGTTTTCCTCACTGAGTTTGAGCGTTGCAGTTTTGAAGACAGCAAACACGTCAGTAAGCTTGACCATAAGCTTTCATTGCGTTGAAGTCAACGTATTTTCCAGAGGCCATTCGACGTCATATTCAATGATAGCTTGCTTTTGGGAAAGGAATCGCTGCAACATTTCCAACGTGTAATTCCATCTGGTTGGCACATCTTGAATCAGCTTCAGCTGAGGCAAGTTAAGTCTTCTTTGAATTTGATGTAGGCGCTGCGTCGCTTGCGGAGAGTGGCGAAAATGACCGACGATTTTCCGAGCCGTTGTCAAAAGATTATCCACACTCGGGAGGTTCAAGCAGACATCCTTTATCATCAGTTGGAGTGGATGAGCCAAACAACAGAAACCATCCATTCCTGTTTGTCTGAAAGCGGCTCACATGTTAGCTGCATTATCTCTCATGATCATAAAAGTGTCTTCTTCGGACAATCCCCAACTTTGAATCATTTCTTGAACTTTGGCGGAAATTTTTTCTGCTGTATGATTCTCGTTGAAGACAGAGACATTCAACATGATGTTTTTGCGCACGAAGTTTGGGCCGACAAAGTGACAAGTCAAGCTTGTATACGAGTCACTTGCTCGACTGCTCTATATGTCCGTGGTGAAGGAGAATTTCCTCTTCTCTTCCTTCATTTGTGACATCAATTCCTCGATCTTGCCCTTCACCTTGCCTGCCATGTCTGGAATAAGGTTCGTCCTGAAAAACTTCCCAGAAGGAATCGTGTACTTCGGATTGGCAGCCTGAAGTAGTCGCCTAAATTCTACCCGTTCGACACATGCGAAGGGCTGACGGTCGGTGCAGATCATCTCTGCCACCTTCCGGTCAAGATCAATCTTTTTTCGGTCATAATGAGCGTATGGAATGGATTTGGAAAACGTGACCTTAATGGATTGAATAGCCGTGGCGGAAAAAGTTCGAGGCATGTCTCCTAGAGATAAAAAAAAAAAATATATATATATATATATATATATATATATAAGAAAATAATTTTAATACAGAAATATTTATATGTAAAGTTTTATATATTTAATATTTTTTAATAAATAGAAGCTAAGTAAGTTAACAAAGAGAATTAAATTTACTTTAGTTGCATCTTAATTCTGATTGGGGAAATTATAAACAAATAGAAAACGGCAATTCCAGGGAGACTTTGATATTACAATAAATTCGTAAATCATGTTGAAACTTGAAATCAAACTTTATATATAGCAACTTTTTATATATAGCAACATCTTAGCAACTTTTGGGGACCCTGGGCAGGCTAAACTTTAGGGACCCGAAACATACATTAAAAACCACAAATATTTAGACTTCCTAAATTTTTTATTGAATTCATCATTTTTGGGGCCACTAGGATGTTGGGGCTTTGAGCAACTGCGAATTCTCTCTGAGAATGTTTGAAGAATCACTTTACAGATTTTCATGAATCTACTCACCAGAATTAGTAGCAGAAGTTGTACATTGAGTCTTATTGGCTTCATCAAACTCAGTCTTGTGCTTGTTGATAAGGTGACTCCTCAGGTTCGATGTAGAGAAGAGACTTGCGCTTGTTCCTCCACGAGAGACAGCGACACCGTACAAATTGCAGATCGCCTGTTTTCCATTAGTGCTTGAAGCAGTGAAGAACTTCCACACAATGCTTAACACTGTCACTCTAGTAGTATAGCCCTAAAAGGGGAGAGTGCAAGAATGTTGCAAGTTATTAGTAATGTTGCAAAGGGGGTGGGGTTGTTGCAAAGGGGGTGGGGGTGTTGCAAAAAAATAAAAAAAATAAAAAAAAATCCCCCAAAGGGGGGATGCTGCAGGTGCAACAAGGAAAACTTGGAGGCGGCGTTATCCCCCAAGAGAAGAAGGAGGAGAAAGGAGGAGAGGTGTTCACCTGGCAGGAGCCAAGTGCATATTAAGACTTCAGCCGAGTAGGCGTTGTTTTATAGGCTCCTAATCAGCCAGTTGGCTGTAAATGGCTTGAGTTGCCAGATAGCGCCATGTATTCATTTAATTCTAATCGAAGACTGAGTTGCCAGATACCATTAGCATATACACTATTATAGACTCCTAATCAGCCAGTTGGCTTAGAAGGCGTAAAAGTTGCCAGATACCACTTTTTAGCGATACCATTGTATACATTATTATATTTCTTAAAAAGAATACCGGTAGTAGGTTTAGAAGGCGTAACATGATATAATTAAGTAAAACAACATTGCATCATTCTGTTTATTATAAATATATAGAAAATAAATATACATTTCAATTGAGGAATATGCATATAACAGTACAGGAAATATATACACACAATTATGGAGATATATATAAAATAAAATATACATTTCAAATAGAAATAAATATACATTTCAATAATAATAGAAATATGCATATAATCGTACAGGATAAATATCAAGCAAAATATATATAAATACATTTCACTTTTTTTTCAAAATACTAAACTCGGTCTTAATCGAGTATATAAAATAAATATACATTTCAAATAGAAATAAATATACATTTCAATAATAATAGAAATATGCATATAATCGTACAGGGGAAATATCACGCAAAAATATATATAATTACATTTCACTTTTTTTCAAAATACTAAACTCGGTCTTAATCGAGTTTACAATTACATCATTATTGCTCTGCATTACGCAGTATATGCGGCTTAATAATATTTCACCGCTTAAAGTATAGGGAAACCTGTATTCGATATGAAGGGCTTTCATATCGTTCAGTACTATTTTTGTTCCCACTTTACAACCGGTTGGTAAGTCATCTTAAATACGTCTAGAATACAATCAAAAGCACGCACAAAGAGTTCATCGTTAGCTACATTATTAAACACAAGTTTATAAACACGCTTTTCCAATCGAGGGTTTATTTCTACCGACTCGAGCTTTTCAATCGTGAACTCACTCAACATAGCGGCAATTGAAATAATCTTCTAAATCGTTACGACAACTGCGCGTTATATAAAGAAATAGTTCTTCAGGGTGAACGATGTAGGTGAGCTCAGCCTTGTACCGATCAATTGCTTTGTACCAAAGTTCATGGTATTTCAAAGAGTCTAAACTTTTAAATAAACGTCCAGCTCTAGACCATTCTCACCAGCCCTACACTCGGTAAACCCATCGAGCAGAGCGGTGTAGGTGTATTCAAGTACTGTATCAAAATAAAGCATGTCCGTAACACGCGCGTCTAATATAGGTTTCAGCTTGCGGAATCCGACGATTTCAAACATTCTGTCGAGGATGAAACGGTTTCGCGTAGGAACAAGAGCGTTATTATCAGAAGCATTCTTCCACATCAGCCGTATATCAATGCACGGCCGATCGTTATTTATACACAACGTACATACAACGGCGTATGAGGGTGCGTCACTAATCTGCTCTCTTCTTGTACCTACGTTAGCAGGATTTTATAACGATCTTCACTCCACTTCTCAACTATCACGAAGATTCTATTCATCTCCTCGATACTTAAATAAACCCGTTTGTTTGTCGGTCTACATTCCGTTCCAGTACATAGCTAATGGTACCGGAATTACGCCTGAACACGCGCAACGATTTCGTCACGGACACATCGTACGAGGCGTTGAGAATGCTGCTCAAAGGAAGTTCCATCGTATTCGAGGAGCGCACGTCCACTCGGCTCAAGCTCTGAGATAACTATGAGCCGTGTGAGGCACGCAGGTAGGCAGGAACGGTTCGACGGGCGGCTGACTCGATGATACGTGAATGGGCTTGTTCGTATGACCGCGAGTCGAATTGTTGTACATATTTCGGTACAAGAATTAATTTCATCACTACCAGCCTACGCACCAGACAGTTTGGATAAGAACTAGGAACATTTTATGTTCTACTAAACATCTCCACACTCCGGCGCACTATTGAGAGGAACATATGTTCATATTTTTCCTTTCTGCCCATCAAACGATACTCGTCTCTAAACTCTGTTAAAAATTCACGCAGGGCACTAGCCACAACCTCACTACGAATCTCATCATGATATACGTTAATATAGTGATAAAAATACTTAAGATTGTCCATGATCACGAGATTCACATTTTCAGTCGTAGGGTATGAGTAATCGACATGGTGTAGCATGACGTAATACCGCTTGTCACACCACCCATCAGCAAGACTCATTATCCATACCTGCTGCTTCTCTTCTGCACGCGTTGTTTCTTTTACTTCACGGTGTATGTGAGACTTTATAAAGTTTAGCTCTGCAGTATACTTCAGCACATCGTCTGTGCAACGAAAGCCTTCAACGGTCTCACCAGAACATCCGTAGAGTATTTGTACATCTTGGAACTTCGCACAATCCAATGTGTTTTTAAAAGAGGCATAGGAGGGAGGAATAGGAAGTTTTTCGGTATCCACCACATCTTGGCACTTTACTGAATACCATTTCGTAAACGTTGTGCAAGCAATATTAAAGGTAGCCATTTGAATACACGTCTGATCTGAATACACGTCTGATCTCTCAGGCTTACTGCAGTCGACTGACCACGCAGGGACTCCCAGGTAGTAGCATGACTCACGGTCTTACAGTGGGCGGAGCTTAGAACTTTCACCTGTGCACACACACACACACACACCACACACACAAACGAGAAAGTGAAACGCTATTTGAAACATGATTTATTAACAAACGAGATATTCAAGTTATATATATTTACAAATACGATTTAATAAACGAGATATTCAAGTTATATATATATTTACAAATACGTGTAATAAATCAATAGATACTTTACAAATACGATTTAATGAACGAGATATTCAAGTTATATATATTTACAAATAAGTGTAATAAATCAATAGATACGATTATGTACAAGACGTGTGAGTTAACAATAGAAGCATCATTGGTATCCAAAGGGTACGGTATCATAGGTACCAGGTAACTGGTAACGTTTCCTATAGGTGTTACGGCACACCTTCGTACCCCTAAGTTCCTTCACGCCCCCCAGCTTCTGCGCCCGAAAACTGTGGGTGCCTACAATTAGTTGGGGAGGTTGTTCATCATCGTCCAAACATACTAGATCCTTCAACGACTCAAAGTTAACAACCTCCCGATTCGCATGGTTGAGCGTAATACCCTTTGTCTTCACGATATATTTCATTTCCTTCCCCACCCTGACCCGTACCCCATAAGTCTTAGGTCCTGTTGAGGCAAAAGAGTCGGCGTATGCGTTGTCCCCATACTCATCCTTGATCTCATCAGTGAGCTCGCCGAGGAACTCCCCAATGGTGGGCATGTATTCACCCTCCCTCTTTGTGAATATCACGCTATCTGTATCGGCATACAATACTCTCCGCCCAAGAGAATGCAATAGACCCCAAAGTTTTATACGGGCGTAGGCTGTTGTGAAGCTGGCCACAGGTATGTTTGTAACCCTTGAGGTATCTGTGGCAAATTCAGTGTTGTTGTACTTTATTACGTAAGTATTACCTACATTTACGATCTCCATGACCTCTTTATCGGGGGCATTGGCATAATCCCAGACATCGCTATAACTTTGTGCCAAATGATTGCTCCCTCTGCCGGTATTCTGCGCAAATTTTCCCCATAGACTGTTTAGACACAACTTTGCACTAAAGCGCTTGCCAGGATTCTTTACAATTTGGACACGATCAAGTTGTATACCTTCGCGGTCGCGGTAACGTTGAATATAGGCAGACTTTTCATCTTCGGTATCAACTCCTCGCGGATACCCTGATGCCTCAACCTTATCCTTCAAAAAGGTGTTTATATATGGTGTGAAAAGGTTGGGTAGCTTCTGAAACGTCCACACCTCATGTATCTTCAGTATTCTATAACCATGGCGTACGGCTAGGGCCAACTCAGGACTTGTATATACGCCTCTGATCTTACGCTGGTGGGGTATATGGTTACATTCGCCATTATCCTCTTCCGCGCACTTCACGCACAGGGGAAACATGAGCTTGTCGTCGATAACGACAGGTAAGATCGGCATCCATAAATTTAAGCTTCATTATTGCATCAGCTTTTATATAGGTGTTGAAGCTTTCTGGGTACCCTAGCCATTTCACCAGGTACATTTTTCTCTTTCCTGAACCTTTGCTTCCTAAAATTTTCTCAATTTTAAACACATTTTTTCCAAAATGAAACGCAACTTTCTGCAATTCCTCGCGGTAAAAGCCTCCTGAGATTTCTTCTCCATTCAAATCTTCAATGTAATACATCATTATCTCACCTTTAGGTCTCACAGCCCTAACTTTAAAAATCTCGCGTGTCCATCCTTGCTCAAAACCCTTTGCGAATTTGTTCCCCGAACGCGACAGCCTTACATAATCATTGATTTTGAAACGCGCAGAGTGTGGTGGTGGTGGTGGTGGTGGTGATCCATCTCTCCTCGGGAGCGTACCTCTTTTTAAAACTTCGTTAGGTGTTGTCCCAATCGTGCGATGGTGTGAGCGGTTGTAGGATGACGCCAATGATTCCAGAATGTCTAGAAATCTGTATGTGTTTTTATGTGTAAAATAACGGTGCATGCGTTCCTTTATGGTGCGCTGAACTCTTTCAGCTAAAGAAGCCTTATGTATAGAATTGGTTGTGTAATAGCTGATATTAAACTCTGTCAACATGTTCTGAAAAGCACGGCCTATAAATTCCTTCCCCATATCCGTACAAAAATAGCAGGAACCCTGTTTTCTTTAACATTAGCGTTTTGGTGGCTTTAGCAACAGTTTCAGGTGATTTATTTTTCAGAGGAACTAGCCACAGATATCTAGAGAATACGTCTATTATGAATAGAATGTAGCGGTAACCATCGTTATACACAGAATATCTTTGCATGTCTGTTAAATCTGCTTGCCAAATAGAATCAATCGAGGAAGCCGTTGTCTTGGCTGTTTTAAACCTTTTTCTCACAGGCTTATGAAGCGTATAAGCGTCCTGCTCCTCAAAAATCTTTCAACATCTTTTTTTCCTACTCCGTAAACACTTCTGTACAGTCTATCTACGACGCCGTAAGAGGATGGGGTAGAAATGTCATAATAGCGTTTAGTTAATACGTTAGCCATTTGCGTATTTTAGAGGCACGTGGGTAGGGTTGGTTTAACCTGTTCTTGCTTCTCTTCAAAGGTGTTACAGCCGGGGGTGACGGCGCCTTCAATTGTGTCACAGGCGTTGCATGCTCCAAGTCTTTTAACCTGAGCAGATTTCCTATCAACGTTTTAGGGACATTTATTTGTTGTAGTCTTGCTTTAATATGCTTCCATCCTGATGGTGACGGCCTATCCCACTTTCTCACCAGATCATGGACAATGTCTACGATATTCGATCCCTGTACCTTTGATCCTTCCACAATGATCTCCCCTGTATCGGTGCATTGTATGGCGGGATCCTCATTCAATAGATTATAAAGACTTAAGTCTTTACTCCTCAATGTAAGTGTAAAAAGCGAACAATGAACAATAGTTTTATGTTCGAATGTCCATTTTTACGTTAGAAGCGAAAATCGCAGAAGCGAGTTTTGGGTAAAATTTCGATTTTTGTAATAATGACTTATACACTATGACGTCACAAAATAACTTTATTCCCTTTACGTTCCCACCCTGTGTCTCTAATTCGTTCTTGTAAATCTTCCTAACAATGATTCGTACTATACGTACAAATTCAATAACTATGACGTCACATTTTCCCGTCATTAATTTCCTTCATCATCTCTATCTGTATTCAATGTATGAAAATTCTTTAACATCATAATAAAAACTGTACACTCTATAGAAGTCATTATTTATATGTTATGTAGTATAAATATTATTATTCAACCATATTCATTCATCTACCTATTGTCTACTTATGCCCTATCAACTTATCAGTCTATTTTTACTCGTGTCAATCTATGAAACGCAAAACCTTTGCCTTCGTTCGGGAACGCGAAAAAACGTTCTCGTATTATTTTTTCCATTTTTATTTTTAAATTATTTGACCTCCCGAGGTGAACTCTAGACAATGCTTAGTAAGTTATTATCAGAAATTCCACTCATCACAGCATAATTTGAACGCTTCTAAGATAAAAAAGGTCTCCTTTCGCTTTGATTCGAATGTATAACATTATAGCATATTATTTCAGTTGTAGATACGTCAATTAACAATTTGCTAAAAATTGTAATTAAATGTAATCCTTTAATATAATGTAATTGATGTAATGTACTTTAATGAAACTGTAATGAACAATAACTTGTAATGTACTTCAGTGAAACTAATTAAATGTAATGATTTAATTTATAATGTAAGAATGTACTTTAATGGAATTGTAATTAAAAAGTGAATATGAATTAATTGGTAGTTGTAATCCATAATTGTAATCATAATTGTAATGAACCAAAATTAATACGTACTCAGTCATGTACTCAAAATTGTGCTGATGTGCTAATACGAAATAATATCGCCTCCATAAATGTCGAATCAGCGATACTACTGTTCTTTTTATTTTTTTTATTTTTATTCTTTTTAGTTGAAATCATGTGTTTAAAAAGGGGGGAAATTTAACCTTCAACTGTTCTCCCCCAAACATTTAAGTTATATTATACGTATATTTGTAAAATACTTCACTTCATTATAGGACTTCATTTAAGGCACTTCTAGATTAATCTTCATGATTAGACATCTTCAGATTAGGACTTCATCAGAGAACTTCATTCGAGACTCTTCTTTGGACTGCAGCCTCGCTGCAGGGGAGGGGGCAGAGCCCCCTTGCCCCTTAATTAGAACGCCTCGTCTATACGAGACACCCCAGACCCAGCCAGGATAAGAAGAAGAAGAAGATGATATAGGATTCTAAAACTTGCGACCCTATACCAGGATAAACACATAGAAGAAGGAAGATAACAAGACTAGACCCTTTAACCAGGATCTTCACGACTCCAGGATTCTTCCAGTCTTCCAGACCCTTTACCAGGATAATAAGAAGATTTTAACAAGAAGATTTTACCCAAGAAGATTTTACCCAAGAAGATTTTACCCAAGAAGATTTTTACCCAGAAGATTTTTACCCAGAAGATTTTTACCCAGAAGATTTTACCCAGAAGATTTTTACCCAGAAGATTTTTACCCAGAAGATTTTTACCCAGAAGATGTTTAACCAGAAGATTTTAGCCAACAAGACGTCTTCAGGACACGTCTCAAGGATTTTCCCCATAGAAACTTTTGTTAAGTACATTTTGTTTTTTAAGTAATTTATAAACACTTGAAAAGTCCGTATTATTAACAGTTAATATTTAGTATGGAGCCAGAATTTAACACAAAACACAGTGAACATTCAGACACCAGTGATACATTTTTTTTTTAGTGAAACAGTAATTTTCACAAAAGTTAAAAGTCACAAAAGTTAATTGTAACAAAGTTAATTGTAACAAAGTTAATTGTAACACAGAGTTAATTGTAACAAAGTTAATTGTAACAGAGTTAATTTCAGAGAGAATTTCAGTTATTTTCACTGTTATATTCAAGTATAGAATAATTTTATTTTATGTACCTTCCCGTACATTAGAATGAAATGTTTACATTTTTTATTCTTTTTGTTTGCAAATTTTTTTTCCAATTACTGAATTGAATTGACTTGCAAATTAAGAGAGAGAGTTTAGAGATTTATAGAAATACTTGAAGCAGTTTCAAGTTAGACAGTTAAGTTTCAAGAATACTTGATAAGAGTTCAAGTTACAGTTTCAAGATACTACTTGATAAGAGTTCAAGTCAGTAGTTTCATTTTCAGTTCAGAATACTTGATAAGAGGTCAAGTCAGAAGGTTGCATCCAAGAGGGACAACCAAACCCCAGAGATTTATAAAGATACTCGAAGTAGTTTCGAGTCAGTTTTATTTGCAAATAAGTTGCAAATCAAGTTTCAGTTTCAATAGGTTGCATCCAAGAGGGACAACCGCCCCAGAGATTTCAGATTTATTTCAAGTCAGACAGTTTTATTTGAAGTCAGACAGTTTTAGCTCAAGTCAGAGTTTATTTCAAGTCAGAGTTTTACTTGAAGTCAGAGAGATTCATTCCAAGTCATTTTTATTTCAAGTCCCAAGTTAGTTTTCAATGCAGTCAATTGAATTCAACTTTTCCTTGTAATTTAAGAAAATGTAATTTAAGAATTTAATTCAACCTTTTTATTTTGTAAAAGAGAATTAAAAATTCAACCTGAATTGACCGATTTGCGTCTTTAGTTTAACCTTTTTTCTTGTTCATGTCATTATTGCGTATATAAATATACAGGTGAAATGACATTTTGTTGTTTGTAACCAAAATAGTTTTTACAATTGTTTGTAACGATTTTGGTAATTATGTAATGTATACGTGATAATAATAGTTGTGTAACAATTAATCGATCATGTACCTAATTTATCCTGCTCTGTACGATCGGGAAATTTACCCGTATGACCGCACATATCTTAAATTTCATTCATTTAATTTTTAATAAAACTTCTACGCAATAAAACAGATGTATTTGTCTATATGCAAACAAGTTTTCAGACTAAAATATCAAATAATTCAAATTCTATCAACATTCAACGAAAAAGTATAATTTTTCTACTTAACAGGCAAAAAAATTATTAAACCTTTTAATATTTTTTTTATTATATAAAATAATTTTTAATATAAAATTCAATTGAAATTATTAAAGAAAAGATTGTTCGAAATGCTTCCTTTTCATTTCAATAACTTTTTATTCTTGATCGAAATTTATCTATGATTCGATTTACTTTTATTTTTTTTAGAATATTATAAAATTGTATTAGCTCGTGGAAATGCATAATTGATTCATTTTTTTAATTTGTATTTTAATTTTCTTTTGTTCAATTAATCGTGAGTAACTGTCCTTAAATTATTATACATCATTTTTAAACTTTGTTAATTCAAAAAACCTTCCAAATCCCTACACAATTGACCACAGGTCTATACATCATCCACTACGTAATTCGATTTGTACCTACAACAGTCAATAAAAATGCATGCACCTATATATACTATATATATATATATATACAAACCTGATGCTAAAATCATTAAATATAAAAAAAAAAAAAATAAAATAAAAACTATTTCATTACGTAAGTGCAACTTATGCTATTTAGTCTTAATCATTTTTTTGCATTCATGCATTCATGCATTTTTGCATTCATGCATTTATACAGTTAATTTAACAATCTGTCTCGAAATTATCAGCTACACACTTTATACCTAGCACCCAAAAATACACCCTAGACCACAGGTCTATACATCATCCATTACGTAATTCTATTTTTACCTACACTAGTCAATAAAAATTAGCTTATAGCTTGTGTCTAACTTAATTGTTTGTCTAAATTAACGTACTAATCCTTTTATTCTGTTTGTATAAAAGTCGTTTTAATCTTTGATTTTTTTTTTATATTTTGTAAGCAAGTGTCATTTTAAAAATTTGATTACTCTGCATTGTACTCAACTACCCGAACTCATTCTGTATAAAATTTCTATTGTAAAGAATGTCGTCATTACTTACGATGTTATTTTCTCATTTGTATTGTATTAATGGTACCCTATTAAATTATTGTATAAATATCATTTTTAAAAGGGGAGAGTAATGTAAAAAAGCGAACAATGAACAATAGTTTTATGTTCGAATGTCCATTTTTACGTTAGAAGCGAAAATCGCAGAAGCGAGTTTTGGGTAAAATTTCGATTTTTGTAATAATGACTTATACACTATGACGTCACAAAATAACTTTATTCCCTTTACGTTCCCCCCCTGTGTCTCTAATTCGTTCTTGTAAATCTTCCTAACAATGATTCGTACTATACGTACAAATTCAATAACTATGACGTCACATTTTCCCGTCATTAATTTCCCTTCATCATATCTCTAGTATTCAATGTATGAAAATTCTTTAACATCATAATAAAAACTGTACACTCTATAGAAGTCATTATTTATATGTTATGTAGTAAATATTATTATTCAACCATATTCATTCATCTACCTATTGTCTACTTATGCCCTATCAACTTATCAGTCTATTTTTACTCGTGTCAATCTATGAAACGCAAAACCTTTGCCTTCGTTCGGGAACGCGAAAAAAACGTTCTCGTATTATTTTTTCCATTTTTATTTTTAAATTATTTGACCTCCCGAGGTGAACTCTAGACAATGCTTAGTAAGTTATTATCAGAAATTCCACTCATCACAGCATAATTTGAACGCTTCTAAGATAAAAAAGGTCTCCTTTCGCTTTGATTCGAATGTATAACATTATAGCATATTATTTCAGTAGTAGATACGTCAATTAACAATTTGCTAAAAATTGTAATTAAATGTAATCCTTTAATATAATGTAATTGATGTAATGTACTTTAATGAAACTGTAATGAACAATAACTTGTAATGTACTTCAGTGAAACTAATTAAGTGTAATGATTTAATTTATAATGTAAGAATGTACTTTAATGGAATTGTAATTAAAAAGTGAATATGAATTAATTGGTAGTTGTAATCCATAATTGTAATCATAATTGTAATGAACCAAAATTAATACGTACTCAGTCATGTACTCAAAATTGTGCTGATGTGCTAATACGAAATAATATCGCCTCCATAAATGTCGAATCAGCGATACTACTGTTCTTTTTATTTTTTATTTTTATTCTTTTTAGTTGAAATCATGTGTTTAAAAAGGGGGGAAATTTAACCTTCAACTGTTCTCCCCCAAACATTTAAGTTATATTATACGTATATTTGTAAAATACTTCACTTCATTATAGGACTTCATTTAAGGCACTTCTAGATTGCTCTTCTCATTAGACTTCTTCATATCAGCACCTCATTAGGGGGGGCAGAGGCCCCTTGCCTCCTTAACTTAAGTATTTTAGATTCCGGCCTGAGCCATGGTCGAAAGAGGTCGAACCTCTACCCCTTGTAATTCAGAGTACCAACTGTAATTTTTAAGAAGTAAACCACCCTTTAAGAAGTTTTTATCTTTTTCCTTCGAGCCGTGCTCGCTTCAGAACTTAGTCAGAAAAGTCGATAATTATAAAAAGAGAAGAATTAATAAGCAGAAAGAAAAGAATTAACAGAGTGTCGACCCCCTAAGGCGACCGAAAAGAATTATAGAAAAGTATAAAGAAGAAGCATCCGTTGCAGCCTCCTAACTAGAACCCCCTTCGAATCCGAACCGACAAAGGGCCATAAAGGAGGGTATTTTTTAATACATGTTCGATATGTTGTGTAGCTAATCTTTTTTGTTGGTCAGCTGTATCGTCGGGCTCAGATCCTATGTCGCCATGTCCATCGTCCCCCGTGCTGTGCCTAATAACCACAGGAATCTCTGTAGGGCTCTTATAATTTTCGTACTCGTGAAGAAATTTCTGCAGAGCTTCTTGGTATAAGATTCTTTTCTCATCAGGTGTTTTTTCACTGTTTAATAGGGCTAACAATTCGCTTTCCATTCTTTTAAGTCTGCTTTTACGGGGATAGATAC
Source organism: Bathynomus jamesi (assembly GCA_023014485.1). Lineage (NCBI taxonomy): Eukaryota > Metazoa > Arthropoda > Malacostraca > Isopoda > Cirolanidae > Bathynomus > Bathynomus jamesi. Next base: position 118,264 of record JAJOZX010001899.1, on the reverse strand, counting down.
GTGTCTGGATTCCTTTGCAGTGAAGCGTACACCTCGTGGGGAATCACTACCACTTTCTTCATTATATTAATCTAGTCATAAAGGACCCAAAACTGAAAATAAGATGGGGAGGAATGACCTCCTGTTTGTACAATAATTCGTTTTTTCTTCGCTACAGTTTGGCTTTTACGAGCGAGTGCACGTATTATGTTCTTGTAGCGGCGTAGGCGAGCCTTCTGATGGGTTTTCATTGATACATTGCAATTTATAACGTTAAGACAGATTTCACAGATGCATTTTAAAAAGTCGGCATCGATATTTTTAATAAACATCTGCTGCAATGCCCGGGGCAGTCGATGATAGATTTTTATTAATTCACGGTATTTCTTTAGTCTGTCATTCTGGAATATACACCGTTTCAGGCTCGTTTGGAAATATATTCGTTCGCAGAAGCACTCTAAACGTGTTTCGCGGATGAAGGTCGCAAAGCAAATATCCGTAACGCGTGCTTGTAGCTTCTTTATAAACTTCCAAAAACTCCTTACGCTGATTCGGGAACATTTGATTGGCTAATACCCCAATTTGTGATACATCTCTACGTTGCGCGAATAAGACTAGATATTGCGTATTTAACGACACATCGCGCATGTATCTATTTTTGAAAAATAGATTCTGATTGATGAAGAACACGCTTATGTTAAGATGGTGGGAGAATACTGTAAATGTCTCGGCAAACGTTTTATCCATCTCCAACTGAGATCGTCAATTACAATGATTGTATGTTCATTTCCCTTTAACGAATTAACGTCATATACGCCTTTGTGGAACAAAATATCATCTTGGTACTCGTTGAACACTGATTGATACGTCGAATAGCACCATATAACTTTACGCACAAATTTCGAGAACATCTCTCCCTTTTCTTTAATGATTTTAAGCATAAACACAGTTTTACCACATCCTGTAGGTCCAGATATAATACATGTGGATGGGCTCGTGAATCTGAATTTTTCTACAGAGTCCATTTCTAACACGTCACACTCCTAAATGGGTCATTTACAAAATATTACAAATTTTGAGTGCTGTTCCTTATATTTCTTCTCCCACAAACCGTGAATGACGATGAGGTAGAGCAGCCCATCATTGACATTACGGATGACCTCGACGACAGTGTAGTTGTGATCTCCTCCCCTGCCAACGACCTCACCAGCGATACCGGTAGCACGTCCAAAGCGGAGGTATGAGAACCCACGTCAGGTATAAAGCGCCCGAAATACGCGCCTGTTGCATCGGTAATAGATCCCCAACCTCAACCTCTTACGCAACAAGCCCCCAGCAGCACCTCCCGCTAATATATCCCCTTATTCATCCGCCGCCCCCCGTTCTGTTAAGTCTACAATAATAGAGCCCCAACCCTCAACCTCCTACGCAACAGGACCCCCAGCAGCACCTTCCTCTAATATACCCCCTAATTCATCTGCCGCCCCCCGTTCTGTTGAGGATGGTATAACGCTCGAATTGGTGCGATCCGCAGCCCCCACCCCAGCCTTGACTAGAAATCGGTATAGAGTCAGGGTCGACCCTAGAGTCATGTATAGCAATGGAATTGAGCGCGGGTTACGCCGGGTTGTACAGCATATTATAGAGTTTGCTCTTCAGAATCGTGACGAGCGTGAAGTCAGGACGAGTCTGTCCTTTGGATTCGGGTCAGATGACGGTGATGTAGACGATTATTGGGTGATAGTGCCATATAGACGTTTGGCGGCTGAAGATGTAGAATATATATTAGGACGTATAATGCAAGCCGCCCAAAGTAGTATAGCCTTCAATATGGACAACTTCACGGTAAATATTGACAATGTATACCGTGTTGCGGGTCATAGTGTCATACCGTATACTCTTAACTTCAATTCTCCGACTATTTACCGAAAGCATATAAACGTCGATCGTGGTTGCGGCTTTATAGCAGTACTCTTAGTACTTATGTTTACTGTACAAAATACACGAACTCAAAATTTGGTTGCCTACAGTCGTGAGCGTGCCCGTAAACTAGCTGTAGACTGTGAACTTGAATTTGACTGTAATATGGGTCCTGAAGAGTTGAGAAGGGTAGAACAGGAAATGAATGTCGCATAGTTGTTTGGGTGGATGATCGTCGTAGGACTGTGTATGTTTTTAAAAGCTGTGTGAGAGATCGTACAAGACCCCTACTTATTTTAGGATTGTCAGGACAACGTATCTCCCCATCCGTAATATAAGGGCTTTACGCGAGTTATGACAAAAGTCGAAAATATGGGAGACATCATGATTTGTGTAAGGGGTGCCTCGAGTTTGCGGATGATATGTGAGACATTGTAAAGAATGTCACATGGTATGTGAGCAGTGTAAAAGCACCAAATGTGAAAGCCGTGTAGTTGAGCTGAGAGAGAGACTGTGATGTGTGTAGACGCACATTTTTCAATAATAGCTGTTTTGATTTCCATAAATCAATTGGCACGTGCAGGAAAATGAGAATCTGTGAATGTGGTATGTTTCACACAATGGATAATTGGGGAAATTTAAGCACAAGTGTGACATAATTCACTGTCCTACATGCCAGGAGGAATATAAGGCTGATGGAGTAAAGCATGTATGTTATATGAAAGATGCTAAGCCTAAAAATACCCTTGTATAAACTGTATACTACGATATAGAAACATATACGAACGCTGAAACCAAAGAGGTAATTCCACATTTACTTGTGAGCCAGACCATCTGTGATGAGTGTATGGGTATCGAATGTGACGAGTGCCCCAAATGGTAAACGGACAAACGTTTTTAAAAAACGAATGTCCGCGATAGTCCTGTGAATAATAATTGGGGGAAATTTAAGCACAAATGTGACATAATTCACTGTCCTACATGCCAGGAGGAATATAAGGCTGATGGAGTAAAGCATGTATGTTATATGAAAGATGCTAAGCCTAAAAATAACCCTTGTATAACTGTATACTACGATATAGAAACATATACGAACGCTGAAACCAAAGAGGTAATTCCACATTTACTTGTGAGCCAGACCATCTGTGATGAGTGTATGGGTATCGAATGTGACGAGTGCCCCAAATGTGGTAAACGACAAACGTTTTTAAAACGAATGTCCGCGATAGTCCTGTGAAACTTTTGTGTCCTATATTGTCAAGTTAGCCGACAAGTTCAAAAAAATGACTGTGTATATTCTCGCCCATAACGGGGCAAAGTTTGACACGCAATTCCTTTATAAGGAGTTGCTTGAACACGAATCCTCTGAGATATTACAGGTGATCCATGAAAGAGGCAACAAATTAATACAGATGCAGATAAGAGGCAATGTACAATTTAAAGATACTTTATTATTCAACCTTGTAAATTAGCAAAGCTACCCAAGGTGATGGGAGTAGCAGCTGAAGTTCCAAAGGATACTTCCCTTACACTTTCCTCACCAGCGAGACTTTAAACTACGTAGGCCCACCACCCCCCACACATTTTTGACTGTATGGATGAACGTGAAGATTTTGATCGATACTACGACAGTTTTAATGAAAGAACCCTTATAATATAGCTGATGAATGTGAGCGTATTGCGTGAATGATGTGCGCGTGCTTAGAGTATGTTTCCAGGCCTTTAGAAGGATGTACATAGCCCGTTTCAAATGCGATCCACTGCAAGTCGCAACCACCATCGCATCATTATGTTTTACGGTGTTCAAGAATAACTTCATGCCTAAAGACACCTTAGCCATTATTCACCGAAACAACCCCCGCAGTTACGGACACAAGGCTATTTACTGGCTCATACACCTACAGCACAGACAGGTGTATACATAAAGCACGCCCGCAGCACGGTGAAGTACCATTAAGATTAATGGACGTGTTTTTTGGGTTGATGGGTTAAGTGAAAACCGTGTCACTGGTGTGAAGACTGTGTACTCCTTTAACGGTTGCGGTGGCATGGATGCCCCGTCCTGAGTGCGAATCACCGGAGATATCCACGGTAGGTCTCCTGCCGACTGTCTCGCATCAACCCGCACCCGCGATCAACTTATAGGATCACAGTTCACTCACAAAGTCTTGTGGGAGCATGAATATGAGAATATGATGCACGGATGGAGACAGACGAGGTGTACCGTGAGGAAATAAAAACGATCAAGCGTTCAATGGTGCTGGATCCTCTCAAGTGGTGATAGCTTGTTTGGAGGACGTACAAATCCTTTCAGACTATACTTTCACCTACGGAGGGCGTGAAGCTCCATTACTACGATTTCTGTTCTTTATACCATACGTGATGAAGAGCAATCCGTACCCGTGGGCGCTCCTGAGAAACTGGTGGGACCTAGCCTACCCTCCATCAATGAATTTTCAAAAAATTTGGATGATCGTTACTTTGGGCTCTCTTTCGTAGACGTACTCCCCCCACGCAATTATGGATGCCGATCTTACCTGTCGTTATCGACGACAAGCTCATGTTTCCCCTGTGCGTGAAGTGCGCGGAAGAGGATAACGGCGAATGTAACCATATACCCCACCAGCGTAAGATCAGAGGCGTATATACAAGTCCTGAGTTGGCCCTAGCCGTACGCCATGGTTATAGAATACTGAAGATACATGAGGTGTGGACGTTTCAGAAGCTACCCAACCTTTTCACACCATATATAAACACCTTTTTGAAGGATAAGGTTGAGGCATCAGGTATCCGCGAGGAGTTGATACCGAAGATGAAAAGTCTGCCTATATTCACGTTACCGCGACGCGAAGGTATACAACTTGATCGTGTCCAAATTGTAAAGAATCCTGGCAAGCGCTTTAGTGCAAAGTTGTGTCTAAACAGTCTATGGGGAAAATTTGCGCAGAATACCGGCACAAAGTTATAGTGATGTCTGGGATTATGCCAATGCCCCCGATAAAGAGGTCATGGAGATCGTAAATGTAGGTAATACTTACGTAATAAAGTAAAACAACACTGAATTTGCCACAGATACCTCAAGGGTTACAAACATACCTGTGGCCAGCTTCACAACAGCCTACGCCCGTATAAAACTTTGGGGTCTATTGCATTCTCTTGGGCGGAGAGTATTGTATGCCGATACAGATAGCGTGATATTCACAGAGAGGGAGGGTGAATACATACCCACTTTTGGGGAGTTCCTCGGCGAGCTCACTGATGAGATCAAGGATGAGTATGGGGACAACGCATACGCCGACTCTTTTGCCTCAACAGGACCTAAGACTTATGAGGTACGGGTCAGGGTGGGGGAGGAAATGAAATATATCGTGAAGGCAAAGGGTATTACGCTCAACCATGCGAATCGGGAGGTTGTTAACTTTGAGTCGTTGAAGGATCTAGTAGTTTGGACGATGATGAACAACCTCCCCAACTAATTGTAGGCACCACAATTTTTGGGCGCAGAAGCTGGGGGGCGTGAAGGAACTTAGGGTACGAAGGTGTGCCGTAACACCTATAGGAACGTTACCAGTTACCTGGTACCTATGATACCGTACCCTTTGGATACCAATGATGCTTCTATTGTTACTCACACGTCTTGTACATAATCGTATCTATTGATTTATTACACGTATTGTAAATATATATAACTTGAATATCTCGTTCATTAAATCGTATTTGTAAAGTATCTATTGATTTATTACACGTATTTGTAAATATATATATAACTTGAATATCTCGTTTATTAAATCGTATTTGTAAATATATATAACTTGAATATCTCGTTTGTTAAATAAATCATGTTTCAAATAGCGTTTCACTTTCTCGTTTGTGTGTGTGTGTGTGTGTGTGTGTGCACAGGTGAAAGTTCTAAGCTCCGCCCACTGTAAGACCGTGAGTCATGTACTACCTGGGAGTCCCTGCGTGGTCAGTCGACTGCAGTAAGCCTGAGAGATCAGACGTGTATTCAGATCAGACGTGTATTCAAATGGCTACCTTTAATATTGCTTGCACAACGTTTACGAAATGGTATTCAGTAAAGTGCGAAGATGTGGTGGATACCGAAAAACTTCCTATTCCTCCCTCCTATGCCTCTTTTAAAAACACATTGGATTGTGCGAAGTTCCAAGATGTACAAATACTCTACGGATGTTCTGGTGAGACCGTGAAGGCTTTCGTTGCACAGACGATGTGCTGAAGTATACTGCAGAGCTAAACTTTATAAAGTCTCACATACACCGTGAAGTAAAAGAAACAACGCGTGCAGAAGAGAAGCAGCAGGTATGGATAATGAGTCTTGCTGATGGGTGGTGTGACAAGCGGTATTACGTCATGCTACACCATGTCGATTACTCATACCTACGACTGAAAATGTGAATCTCGTGATCATGGACAATCTTAAGTATTTTTATCACTATATTAACGTATATCATGATGAGATTCGTAGTGAGGTTGTGGCTAGTGCCCTGCGTGAATTTTTAACAGAGTTTAGAGACGAGTATCGTTTGATGGGCAGAAAGGAAAAATATGAACATATGTTCCTCTCAAATAGTGCGCCGGAGTGTGGAGATGTTTAGTAGAACATAAAATGTTCCTAGTTCTTATCCAAACTGTCTGGTGCGTAGGCTGGTAGTGATGAAATTAATTCTTGTACGAAATATGTACAACAATTCGACTCGCGGTCATACGAACAAGCCCATTCACGTATCATCGAGTCAGCCGCCCGTCGAACCGTTCCTGCCTACCTGCGTGCCTCACACGGCTCATAGTTATCTCAGAGCTTGAGCCGAGTGGACGTGCGCTCCTCGAATACGATGGAACTTCCTTTGAGCAGCATTCTCAACGCCTCGTACGATGTGTCCGTGACGAAATCGTTGCGCGTGTTCAGGCGTAATTCCGGTACCATTAGCTATGTACTGGAAACGGAATGTAGACCGACAAACAAACGGGTTTATTTAAGTATCGAGGGATGAATAGAATCTTCGTGATAGTTGAGAAGTGGAGTGAAGATCGTTATAAAATACCTGCTAACGTAGGTACAAGAAGAGAGCAGATTAGTGACGCACCCTCATACGCCGTTGTATGTACGTTGTGTATAAATAACGATCGGCCGTGCATTGATATACGGCTGATGTGGAAGAATGCTTCTGATAATAACGCTCTTGTTCCTACGCGAAACCGTTTCATCCTCGACAGAATGTTTGAAATCGTCGGATTCCGCAAGCTGAAACCTATATTAGACGCGCGTGTTACGGACATGCTTTATTTTGATACAGTACTTGAATACACCTACACCGCTCTGCTCGATGGGTTTACCGAGTGTAGGGCTGGTTAGAATGGTCTAGAGCTGGACGTTTATTTAAAAAGTTTAGACTCTTTGAAATACCATGAACTTTGGTACAAAGCAATTGATCGGTACAAGGCTGAGCTCACCTACACCGTTCACCCTGAAGAACTATTTCTTTATATAACGCGCAGTTGTCGTAACGATTTAGAAGATTATTTCAATTGCCGCTATGTTGAGTGAGTTCACGATTGAAAGCTCGAGTCGGTAGAAATAAACCCTCGATTGGAAAAGCGTGTTTATAAACTTGTGTTTAATAAGTAGCTAACGATGAACTCTTTTTGCGTGCTTTTGATTGTATTCTAGACGTATTTAAAGATGACTTACCAACCGGTTGTAAAGGGAAAAAAATAGTACTGAACGATATGAAAGCCCTTCATATCGAATACAGGTTTCCCTATACTTTAAGCGGTGAAATATTATTAAGCCGCTATACTGCGTAATGCAGAGCAATAATGATGTAATTGTAAACTCGATTAAGACCGAGTTTAGTATTTTGAAAAAAAGTGAAATGTAATTATAATATTTTGCGTGATATTTCCCCTGTACGATTATATGCATATTTCTATTATTATTGAAATGTATATTTATTTCTATTTGAAATGTATATTTATTTTATATACTCGATTAAGACCGAGTTTAGTATTTTGAAAAAAAAGTGAAATGTATTTATATATATTTTGCTTGATATTTCTCCTGTACGATTATGTACATTAGGGTTATAACTTTTAGACGTTTTTTCAAATAAAAGATCTCCTGTATCATAAGTCGATGAAAGTTTGCTTGAAAACAATGAAAAAGACCCTAATTCCTCTCAGTTTTTAAAAAAGGTCACCCCCAAATCAAAAGTTTGAATCACCATAACCATATATTTACGTTACTACTCATAAGTATATAAATATATTATTATTAGAGGGCGGACTTTTAGGTTTTAACCTAAAAAATATTTTCGAATTTTTCAGTACGCTAATATATCGTGAGCTCGCCCGAAAAATCACTTCCGGTGCTCAAATTCGATGACTAATATCAATCCACCCATACAAGAAAATTCTAGAACACACGACATTGTTCTTCATGCACTCGCAAATTGTATAAAAGCACGAAATGAAATCAACCGAATCATTTGTGTCCAGTATTGCGCAATAGTTACTCAACTGTTCAGTTCAACTCAAATTCAGGTAAGCTTTTATTATTTGTAATATGTTCGCTTAATTAAAAAACGTAGCGAAATGTGGAATTCGCTTCTGCACTCTTGAACATTCCAGAACATTTTTAAATTTATTAACCATAATAATTTGTTGAATTTTTCTTCCATTTTAACACGTAAACGAAAGCGTATCCAGAATGTTTTGTAGAGGGGAGTCAACTCAAAAAATATATAGAGCCCAAAATATTTGGTGATAAATATTTCGTGAGACGTTCTATGGATGTTCTAAAATATTTTCCAAAATTTTATCACCTAAAAAATAAATATTTGGTCATATTTTTCACCTAAAAATCCGCCCTCTAATTATTATATTATTTCTATATATTATATTAATATTATATATATATAATAATATATAACAAACAAACAAATCAACTTAATACCTTTTTATATCTGTTTCAGAAGCAATATAATGTCACACAAGAAAAGTGATACTACCATACAGAAGAACAAGGATATCTGGACCAATAATCTGGTGAGATTCCAGCAGTCACATAGAAGAAGAGGAAGTGTGCCTTTAGAAGAATCTTCACTAGAAGAAAAATGCAGAATGCCACTCCAAATCCAAATCATTGGACGGTACCAGTTTCTTGGAACAGAAACCAAAGGAAGAAAGGAGCGAATAGTGGAAATTTCCAAAGAAGTTACAAAATTATGGAAGAATAAATTCAATTTTCCGCATGTGTCAGATCAAGTAATACGAGCAAAGTTTGACAAGGTGATGAAGACTTATGATGAATGTGTCAGGAGGGGAAAATATGATGCCCTGAATGAATTTTTTGATATCACTAAAGTAAATGGCCAATGGTTATCCTCGGAAGACAAACGACTGTACCACCTTCAAGTGGAAAGCAAAGGAGAAGTGGGGTACTCTACAGGTCAAGTTGCAAGTGAAGAAACGATTCACCCTTCAAAGAGACGAAAATTGCCTGCTGAATCAGCATCAACATCTTACAATCATGTATCTGGTGGTAGTGGTACTGAATCTGAAGAGAGCGAGCATGAAGATGAAGATGTGAGTATTACTCCACCAACCAGAAGACATAACAAAAGTAAAGTTGCAACCAACTTGGTGACATCCACAGGAGTATCAACAAGTAAAGCAGCTAAAATATGCAAACAGTTGTCACTTGATGGTATTGACATTCCAACACCAAGTCAAGCAGCAATTTACAAGTCAGCATAAAAGAGGCTGCTAAATTGAAGGAGGAAATGATTGAAAATTTACAGATGGAAGAGTGGTCTTTACATTTTGATGGAAAGCGCATTGAGGAAAATGAGTATCAAGTAGTGGTACTTAAAAATGAAAGAACCGAAGTAAAATTGGATGCATTGCGTCTGAAAGATGGCAAGGCTGAAACTATTGCTGAAGGAATTGCAAAAGTTATTGATGAATACACCTTATGGAATGCAATAAAGATGATCGTTGCTGATACAACAAGTGTTAACACTGGGAAAAAGAGTGGAGTTGTTGTCAAATTGCAACGAATGTTCTCAGAGAAGGGTATCTGCAAACCACAATTTATCAGTTGTCAGCATCACATTCTGGACAGGATTCTCCGTTTGGTAATGGACGAAGATCTTGGTGCTAACACCAGTTCTCCAAACATCGAATATCCATTTGTATCCCAACTGGTGAAGAATTATGAGGAACTAAAGGCACAGTTTGTTAATGAAACAGAAGAGGTCCTCGAGAAATCAGGATGGAGAGATGATATTAAGTTTTTGTACCAAACACGGGTGTTTAGATTCTTTGAAGAAAAAGGGAATTTTCCTTTGATTAACTTTCAGAAAATTCCAAACATCAGCAATGCGAGGTGGCATTCAAGAGCCATTCTAGTTATCCTTGCATTTATTCTTATACCTACAACAAGGAAGACTTTGGAGAAGGTATGCAGATTCATTTCATACAACTGGGCAGAATATTGGTTTACTAATCAGATGTACAATGAAAATGACTCAAGAACTTGTCAGAAATATTGAAACCTTACAAAAAAGCATTGAACTCATTAAAATCACTGGAAGCAGGAGCCATCCCCACTCAAGATACCAAGAAGTAATCAGTGTGCAGAACGTGCAATCAAAGTTATGCGGGAACTGTATGCTGCCTGCAGAAACAAAACAAACTGCAACTTCGGTTTATTCTAAGCAATAAGCAGTAATATATGTACAAGTATTATAACGATTATGTTGTGAGTTCTTTTATTATATTACATGGAATATGCAATAAAGTTACGTATGCAATAATCGATTTTTTGATTTCGGGGTGACCTTTTCTAAAAAGATATTAAAATGAAAGTTCATTTCTTTGTTTTTAGGCAAACGTTCATCGAATTAAAGTACAGGAATATTAGGTTGTAAAAACGTTATAACCCTAATGTACATATTTCTATTGAATTGTATTTATATATATTTTGCGTGATATTTCCCCTGTACGATTATATGCATATTTCTATTATTATTGAAATGTATATTTATTTCTATTTGAAATGTATATTTTATTTTATATATATCTCCATAATTGTGTGTATATATTTCCTGTACTGTTATATGCATATTCCTCAATTGAAATGTATATTTATTTTCTATATATTTATAATAAACAGAATGATGCAATGTTTTTTACTAATTATATCATGTTACGCCTTCTAAACCTACTACCGGTATTCTTTTAAGAAATATAATAATGCACACAACGGTATCGCTAAAAGTGGTATCTGGCAATATTTAAGCCTTCTAAGCCAACTGGCTGATTAGGAGTCTATAATAGTGTATACAATGGTATCTGGCAACTCAGTCTTCGATTAGAATTAAATGAATACATGGCGCTATCTGGCAACTCAAGCCATTTACAGCCAACTGGCTGATTAGGAGTCTATAATAGTGTATACAATGGTATCTGTCAACTCAGTCTTCGATTAGAATTAAATGAATACATGGCGCTATCTGGCAACTCAAGCCATTTACAGCCAACTGGCTGATTAGGAGCCTATAAAACAACGCCTATTCGGCTGAAGTCTTAATATGCACTTGGCTCCTGCCAGGTGAACACCTCTCCTCCTCCTTTCTCTCCTCCTTCTTTCTCTTGGGGGATAACGCCGCCTCCAAGTTTTCCTTGTTGCACCTGCAGCATCCCCCCTTTGGGGGAATTTTTTTTGCAACACCCCCACCCCCCTTTGCAACAACCACCCCCATTTGCAACACCCTCACCCCCCTTTGCAACATTACACAATAACTTGCAACATTCTTGCACTCTCCCCTTTTGCGGCTATACTACTACTCTCACTAAAGCAAAAGCGAATAAATTTATACCAGTAGTTAATAAATTTACAAAAAAAATATTAAACACTGTTGAACTGATTCACAACTTGCGAACTGAGGAAATGACTCCGCGATAGTTACGGGCTCGCTTTATATAGAGCGGTAATGAGTCGTGTAAATGTCTAGAAAAGTCGGGATAAATCGCGAACACACACGTAACTTCTCGAGCAGCAGGGAAGTTTCTATTTTGAAAACGCCCGTTTTTTTTTTTTTTATTCTTAGAAACAAAAACTATCGGTATCGGTAGCTACTAACCATCGGTATCGGTACCGATACCGATATATCGGCCCGATACCGATAAAACCACCAGTCGATGCCTACCTAAAACACTTGACGACCTAAAGACCAAAAGTCTATGAGTTAATCAACAACTTCCTAGCTGAGTTATTTCCAGAAATTAGAGTACACTGAACATGTTTGATTAAGTTTAATAAATTCCTATGTTTTACGTACCTATTGCGTTTGTCTTTGTGTTTAGATTTCTTTTTTCTAGTTTAGAACATTTATTTAGAAATAGGGACTTTTGGTGGACACCTGGTGTGTGTGTGTGTGTGTGTGTGTGTGTGTGGTGTGTGTGTACAGGGTGTTTCAGGAGGAAACGTCAATACTTCGGGAGGTGATAGTATCGGTCATTGTGAGAAAAAAAGTTCATATGAACATGTGTCTAATTCTGAATGGTTACGGAGATAGAGCTGTTTGAATCTACAAATACAAAAGCATCGTTAATGGTAATCGAGAAAGCGAAACCAATTACTGTTTCTAACATTTAATGTTTAAACAATGGCATTTTGAATGGTATCAGATACAGAAATGACAAATTTGTTACAGTTTACAATACGTTTTCGAAAATCCCACCGTCAACCTCAATGCACTTTGCAACTCGTGTGCGAAGATTGCGTGTTGTTCGTCTGAGTTGATCTTGACGTTCCTTTATGCGGGCAGCAGCATCCAAAATGCGCGCGATTAATTCGTCTAGTGTATCCACCTTTCTTTTGTAAACTTGACTTTTCACCTACCCCCACAAACAATAATCTAACGGAGAGAGGTCTGGAGACCTTGGTGGCCATTGAATGGGACCACCGCGGCCGAACCATCGACCAGGGAAAGTTTGATTTAGGTATTGCATCACCAGACAGGTAGAATGTGGAGGAGCTCCGTCATGCTGAAAGTACATACCAGCGCGTGTAGCCAAAGGAACATCCTCCAATAGTCCTGGCAATTCATTTTGCAGAAATTCTAGGTAACTTTGTCCTGTAAGACGATTCTCTAAAGTAACAGGGCCAATCAGCTGATCATCGATGATACCGCACCACACATTGGCAGAGAAGCGATGTTGAAAATTTGTTTTCACAGTGGCATTTGGATTTTCGTCTGACCACCGTTGAGAGTTACGAGTGTTGTTGATACCGTCACGGGTGAAAGTAGCTTCATCGATGAACAGTATTAATCGAAGCAATCGGCGATTAGCACTTACTGAATGACAAAATTCCAGTCGCATGGCAGCGTCTCCTGGTTGAAGGTGTTGTACACGCTGTACATGATATAGATGCAAGCCTTCCTCACATAATGTTCGCCATACTCTTGTGTGTGGTACACCGAGACGTGTAGAAATTCTTCATGAGCTAGTAGTAGGACTACGCTCTACCAACTGAAAAAATGTTTTCCACTTCATCCACATCTTGTTGACCTTCACGTTCAGATGAAACATGAGCGCTGAGAAGTGTACCAATCTCACGCAATGTGTTGAAAACCCTGGTAAACACTCTTCGATCCGGAATTCGCGGTTCGGAAACCGTCGACGGTATTCTGCAACAGCAGCTGTTGCACTTCCATCGTAAAAACCGTAGACATACACCATATCTGCATATTCGGCATGTGTGAAGGTGTGTGGCATTCTTAACACTGCTTCAAACACCAAACAATGTCATTCACAACAGTCAGCTGTCGATTGGCTTATGTTACATGCTTACATTACAGCTTACATGGTTCAAGGTTATAGGGGAGGGAAGGGGGAGGAAGAGCCGCGCGCGCATCAGATTCAAACAGCTCTATCTCCGTAACCATTCAGAATTAGACACATATTCATATGAACTTTTTTCTCACAATGACCGATACTATCACCTCCCGAAGTATTGACCTTTCCTCCTGAAACACCCTATATATATATACTGTATATACACCAAACTTTTACACCCACACACCAAATTGTTACTGTTAGATGGGGCAATGTGTTGTCCGAATGTTTAGGTTCCTCATGCAGAGTTAGACCAGGCTCTTTACACTCTCCTCTGCTGTTTAATATATAGTATATTTTGTTGAATTAACTGATTCTCTTAATAAGACAAGAATGGGATGCTGTATAGATGAAATGAGGATAAATAACTTGGTCTATGCAGAAGAAATGGTGTTATTAAGCCCTTCGGTGAAAGGTCTGGATCATATTATAAAAACCTGTGAATTATATTCACAGAACCATAATATTAATTTTGATGTTACTAAAACTAAAGTTACGCAGTTTCATCCTTAAAGCTCAAACCAAACAGCTAATATTATTTTCAAAATGAGAGAGCAGGTAAAGAGCAGGTAGAGGAATTTAATCAAACTATCACCAGCTCCTTGAGTGACGACTCATACATAAGGAAACAATATCGCAGTTAAGGGCAGCAACTTTGGGTTAATTATAAAAAAGGCTCCTGCAGAACCCTCAATTTGCTTTACAACAGATCCTAAGACTACTGCATAAGTTACTTCCAAGATGCTCAGCCTCTCACATGTCCGCTAACCGCAACGTTCCGGGCATCCCTGAGGTAACAAGACGTGATCAATACATTCTAGTGCGAAGAATTAAAAATTCAGACAATCTAATTGTCCAAGCTATTCATCAGTCCTGCTTTATGATTTCTAAACTGCGGACCTCTTGATATGAAAGTGTTTGTCTATAGCTCCACTTAATTGCTGCATTAGCCATTCCATTACACGTACTTTTTATTTTTATGAAGCTGTTATTATTAATTTTACTGCTTCTGTACTTGTATTATTTTATTTTTTTATTACCGTAGTCCTTTGTTTTTGCTTTTTAATTTATTGTTTAATTATTTGTATCGTTCATTACCTTGATGGATACTATACCTATTTTATTAGACTGGGGAATATGTCTCCTGTCAATAAACATTATAATTGTCATTACCATTAGCATCATTATCATTACCATACACGTGTTGGTATTTTCACTACGTTTACGTTTTATTTTTATCTCCCTTTTTTATTTCTTTTTGTAGCGTTAGTAGTGGGTAGTTTTTATTATTACTTGTTTCAGTACGTGTCTTCTTTTTATTTCTCTTTTAGTCATAATTTTTAGTTCTTTAAATTTATTTTTGTTTGATTTATCTTATTATTTATTACCTTCAAGAATATTGTACTATTTTCTGGGATTTATAGCCTGCCAATAAAGGTTATCATTATTATTATTATCATTATCATTATCATTATCATTATCAACATACAGTGTGTATATATATATATACACCTTACCTTACCTTATGTTGTTTCGTGCGTTGGTCTCTCTTCACACGGAGGTGAAGCTGGTGGCCCCGCCTCTAGGTCTGGCTTGGTGGAGGAGCGAGTTGCTTTCTTGTGCTCTCCATCGTACACAGCCAGACACGCCCGGTTCATCTGGTACCGTCCTGAGCCAGGCATCCAGTCTTCTCTTGAAGACTTCAACTTTGACCCCCGTTACGTTTCTGAGGTCCTTTGGAAGCTGGTTGAAAAGTCTTGGCCCCCTGACAACCAAGCTATTTTCCTTCAGAGTTGAGGAAGTCCCTTGTCGGGCCCTTAATTTGGGAATACTACACATTCTGCCTTTCCTATTTTCCAGTGTTGTTTGAATGGTAATTGGGTTTTAGTTTTAGGTTTGGTACCAGTTTTTCGATCATTTTCCATATGTAGATTATGGTGTACTTCTCTCTTCTTCTTTCCAGGGAGTACAGACTTAGTTTACGTAGTCTTTCCCAGTAGTTGAGTTCTTTGCAGCCATCAATCTTGGCTGTGAAATGCCTTTGCGTTTCTTCTAGTTTATTAGTTTCTTCCTTTTTATATGGGGACGTCAGAACTGAGCAGTATTCAAGTTTTGGTATAATCAGTGTTTTTAGCAGGGGAATCATTACTGTCCTGTCCCTTCTCTTGAACGTTCTTAGTACCTGTCCGGCGAGTCTTTTTGCTTTATATATCGCTACCTGATTTTGTGTTCCAAATTTCGCATCATCTGTCATTATTATCCCGAGATCGATCGCTTTCGTGCTTCTCTGAATTTCATGTCTCTCTGGAGCATAATATGCAGTCTGTTTAAGTTCTTCTGTTCTACTATATCTCAAGAGCTGAAATTTCTCGGTGTTAAATGACATGTTGTTGTCTTCTGACCATTTGTATATTTTGTTCGTGTCCCTCTGCAAGGCCTCTCGTCATGTACATCGCTGATTTTTCTGCTGATCTTTGTATCGTCTGCAAAGGATGTTACTATACTGTTGCTGTTTACTCCGCTGTCTATGTCTGTTAGCATGATAATGAACAGGAGTGGGGCCAGTACTGTCCCTTGTGGTACTGAGCTGCGTACTTCCGATTCTACTGATGATATACCTTGAATTTTGACGACCTGCAGACGTTCTCTGAGGAAGTTGCAGATCCATTTTCCCACTTTGCCTGTTATTCCCATATATTTCATTTTATGTGCTATTATACCATGGTCACATTTGTCGAAAGCTTTAGCAAAATCTGTGTATATAACATCGTAGTTGTCATTGCCTTCTAATGCATCTAGGATATTGTTGTAGTGTTCTATTAGTTGTGATAGGCATGATCTACCTGATCGGAATCCGTGCTGATTTTCGTTGAATCTTTCCCGTGTTTCCAGGAAATCATAAATTTTCTAACTATTCTTTCATATACTTTGGTGAGGTGGAACGTCAATGACACTGGTTTATAGTTCTTTGCTTGAGATCTGTCCCCTCCTTTATATACAGGGACAATGTTTGCTCTTTTCAAGATGCTCAATATTTCTCCAGTGTCTAGGGATCTTCTCCATATCCAGTATAAAGCGTCTAGTACGACTCATTGCCGCCGACTCATCGCCGCCGACTCATCGCCGCCAACTCATCGCCGCCAACTCAACTCCGAATGCACCGTTGCCAAATAATGTTTTGTATAATTTATTAATCTTTCTTTAGTGCGATGATAGGTACTGAAGGAAATTAAAAACACTTGGAAGAACCATTGAAAACATAACTAATTATATTTATATAATATTTTATTTATATAATATAACCTAACCTAACCTAACCTAACCTAACCTAACCTAACTTAACCCAACCCAACCTAACCTAACCTAACCTTCACCAATTAACATTATAGATGCCTTATACAAAATACAGAAGAGTCGAGATATGTATCTCGAACAACTTGTAGGATGTCATGCTCTACCTTCAAAGTTAAAAAAATATCGTGATGCTGATGACCGTATATTAAAACTAGTTTTAAGCTTTGAGCAACGATCACCATTAGAATATTTACGTGGGATTGCCTACAATTACCACTAATTAAAATCTGAACCTTTTAATCTTTTTTTAACGTAGTAGAATAAAGAGTTTCTAACGATTTTTAATTTTTTAAAGCTCTAACCTTCAAAATAAATTTAATTTATTTTTTGAAAAAATGGAGTTGAGTTGGCGCGCGATGAGTTGGCTGGAGTTGAGTCGGCGGAGTTGAGTCGGCGGCGATGAGTTGGCGGCGATGAGTTGGCGGCGATGAGTTGGCGGCGATGGATCGTCCCATCCCGCAGTAGAAAGGTGTAGCTATTTCATTTTTACAGTTTTTAATCAATAATGCGTTCCAATTGTCCGGACCTGTAGCTGAATGTGGTTTCATTTGTCCTATAGCTCTCGCTACATTTTCTGGGGTAAAATCAAAGTCTGTTATATATATATATAATTTTAATGAGGTATGGGTGTAGGTATAGGTACAGAAATTTATTACATATCTATTTCTATAGTTGGGTCTTACTATATACGTAGAATGGGTTTCTTGATTTTATGTTGCAGAACAGCTTGAGTCAAAAACGTTCTAAAATGAATTTAAACAAAATGTCGGGCGTAACATGACAATTCTGGATAGTGTGAGAATATTTTCCAATGTTTGATTTATTTTACGATTTATAGACTTGTTCCCAAAATATATTTAGTTTCTATATAAAACAAGCATGAAACAAAGGCTGACTATATTCAAATCCAATCATATTTTGGTATCTATCTGCGCGACAATGTTTTGCTATTTTTTTTAATGTACAAGGTTAGAGGATTTAAAAGGGTACTCTCGTTAAATAGCCAATGGTTGGCTGAGCTTTTCCTTTTATTGTTCAAAAGCTTTAAAAAGTGAATTAAACAGAGAAGCGAAAATGAATATTTGTGTATATAAAATGAATAGCTGTGGGTATAAATAAATAAATATGTAAAAATTCTTTTCCAAGCGTATTCTCATTTTATCTATAAGCCTACTGAGCTAGAAGACCCGAAACCTATAGAGCCTACGCCAAAATCGTTGGAGTCCTAGACTTTAAAAACCATTGAGTAATAGGTAGGATAACTGGCTAAGCAATAAAACTGTTCATTTGTTAGTGCATAGAAGATGTCATTACGAAACCTTTAATTATTTTGAAGTTTAGAAAAAAAATGAAAAACTGCTTTTTAAGATTTAAATGAGTAAAGCATCGGATCTTACTTTAATTGCATGATAATGTAACAAATACAGTATATTGGTTCACTAGCATTTTGTCAGGGTAGTAATTAAATTATTCAGTCACCAAATACGTGAGATGAAGGGAAATTATTAAGTTTGATTGGGACTACTTGATGAAAAATATTATAAACAATTTTTGTCAAGTAGAGAAGTTAAGTTCCATATGGTCTTCCGACTGCAGTGCTTTCCAGTGGGACGTCATGCATCGAAATGACGTTATAGCTTTTTAAGATTTTTATATATATATTATATATATATATATATATATATATATATATATATATATATATATGTGTGTGTGTGTGTGTGTGTGTGTGTGTGTGTGTGTGTGTGTGTGTGTGTATAAAAACCTATCCAATTCTAATTCTAGTAGCTCTTTCTGGCATCCAGCCAAAAAAAACTCTCCAACAACTTTACTTCTTCCTCTTTTCAATTCTCTTCTGATAACTGAACTCTTTGCTCAGACTTTCGCCTCCATCTCAACCCTGGACGATTCCGGTGCTTTTCCTCCATCTTCTCCCTCTAACTCAATTATGTCTGAAATTAGAATCTCTTCAAAAGATGTTCTTTCTCCTCTATCTGAGCTCAACTCTAGGAGTTGATAGTGACCTGATAGTGTTCCTCCTATTGCTCTAAAGAACTGTGCTTCTGTGCTGACAGCCTCTCTAGGCAATTCGTCTTTGTCTTTCATCTGGACTTTTCCTTCCTGCTGGAAGTTCGTTTTCATTTAACCTGTCCCATATAAAGGGTGACCGTTCTCAACCCTCCAACTGTTTTGATTTCGTGCCTTTCTAAAGTTTTTTAATCTATCCTTAATAGGAAGATTCTTAAACATCTCTCTTCTCACAATCTTATTTCAGGTCGTCATTACGGATTGTGCAAGGGCACCTCTACTGGCGATCCTCTTGCATATTTCTTTGACTCTTGGTCATCCTCCTTTCGGGATTTCGGTAGAACCTTTTTTATTCCGCTAAACGTATCAAGAGCTTTTGATAGAGTCTGGCACAAATCTTTAATTTCGAAACTGCCCTCCTTCGGTTTCTATCCTTCTATCTGTGACTTCATCTCTAATTTTCTTTCGAGCCGATCTATAGCTGCGGTTGAGGATGGCTACTTCTTGATCTATCTACTCTTATACCGATGATTCCACTCTTGACTTCTCCACCCGCTTCACAAAGCGTCTCTCTCAACAGTCACTCCATGCTTTGCGTGGGACGGCTATGATGCACTTCTGACCTTTCTACTATCTCCGATTGGGGGCAGAGAAAACCCTGTGGTTTTGAAGGCCTCAAAGATTCAGTTTCTTCATCTGACTACTCGTCACAATCTTCCACAAGAGTATCCCTTATCTTTAACAATACACAACTCTGTCCTTCTTCTTTTCTTAATATTCTTGTGTGTACTTTCTCGTGAGCTTTCCTGGAAAGATCATATATACGCTCTTTCTAAAACAGCTTTTAATAGGTTAGGCGTGCTGTACGGACTCCACGGTTTTATTTACCCCAACTCAGTTGCTGTCTCTGTACAGGGGTCTTGTCCGCCTCTGTATGGAATACATTTCTCATGTGTGGGTGGCTTAACCCACACAGCTCTACATGACCGGATGGAGTCAAAGACTTATCGTCTCATCAGTTACCCGCCTCTTCCTGACTGTCTTCAATCCCTCACTCTTCTCTTCGCCGCAATGCTGCTTCACTCTCTCTTTACTATCGCTATTATAACGGACACTGCTCTTCTGAATTCTCTAACTGTATGTGTTTTCCTTTGAGGAGCGCAGCAGTACCTGAATTTCGAATACAGTCTTATTTCTTTTTGTCCAAGTCTCTAATGTAAGGGTTAATCGGTATTTTGTCTTTCATCTCAATTGATCAACTGTGGAACAATCTTCCTCATCCCTCTTTCCCCCTATCTATGACTTTCAATCTTCAAACGCAGAGTGACTAGGCATCTCGAAAACCTTGGACCTTGATTTTGCTCTTTTCTTTTTCTATGGGGAAGGGAGGTGCTTTTTCGCGGGCGTTTGCCTTTGGCCCCTACTTTCTGCATAATATATATATATATTATAAGAATGGGAGCTATTCAAGAATAGGGACCCCAGCCTTCTTTAGTTAGTTTTATAAGGCTAACTAACGAAAATATCATGACCTAACCTAACCAATCATCAAGGGCGTACAGTTAACCTAACGATTGGTTAGGTTAGGTCGTGATATTTTCGTTAGTTAGCCTTATAAGCCTAACTAAAGAAGGCTGGGGTCCCTATTCTTCAATAGTTCCTAAGAATGTTGTTACCTGAACGTTTATATTGTACATGCCTTCATCTACCACTATAGTTTCATTGTATTAATACTACCTTTAAGCATTACAGGTGCAGCCTTCACTGTATTGTCCCTTCCTGGTGGTCAGATTTTTGTGGAAAAACTCTTTTCAGATCTTTACTGCATCATAAATCCCTTAAGAAACAGGATGAATAATAAAAATATAAGAGATTTGTTAGTTGTCTAAATCAGGGATTCCCAAAGTGGTCTGTACAGACCCCCAGGGGTCTGTAGGAAGCTTCCAGGGGGTCTCTAAGCTTTTGGAAAAATAGTAACATTAACTATATTAAAATAAATTTCCATTTCACACTAGACATTCGGTAAGTGTTTATTAAACTGGTTTAATGAGCGTAAATGTTTAATTTTACATTAATTTAAAAGCTATCTATGTTTATGAAATATACAGTGTGTCCGTAAAGTCATGGTGGGATTTTAAATAGCTATATTATTGCAACGAAACATGATAATGAGATGAAAAAAAGGCAAATTGAAGAACAACCCTAACAGAATAACTTTATTTAACGTAGTTCGATATGGGCTCCTCTGGTAGCCCTGCAGACATCTAGGCGGTGATGTGTGTCCGTAAAGTCATGGTGGGATTTTAAATAGCTATATTATTGCAATGAAACATGATAATGAGATGAAACAATGCCAAATTTAAGAACAACTCTCAAAGTTGTATCTTGTAGTTAGTCTAGGCTAAGCTTAACCTTTATCTCGTAGTTAGTCTAGGCTGTCCACATGCCTATGTTGAACATGAGCGTAATAGCCCGAAAGTTAATGTGTGGTGTGCTCTAGCACGAGATCGAGTGATTGGCCCATTTTTCTTCGCGGAACCCACTGTGACGTCACACAACTACCTCGCTATGTTGGAACATTTTGCAGTACCCCAATTTATTGACAATAATGTCATCTTTCAGCAAGATGGTGCTCCTCCGTACTATGCCAACGTTGTTCGAGAATTCCTTAATGAAAAATTTCCACAGAGATTGATAGGAAGAGGAGGATGTAAGCCATGGCCTCCACGCTCTCCGGACCTGACACCTTTGGACTTTTATTTGTGGGGTTACGTCAAGCAAAGCGTGTACAGTGTACCCATTAGGGATATTCATCACTTGCACGAGCGAATCACGGAAGCTATCGCATCCGTCACTCCTGATGTTCTTGGGCGTGTGTGGCTGGAATTGAATCACCGCCTAGATGTCTGCAGGGCTACCAGAGGAGCCCATATCGAACTACGTTAAATAAAGTTATTCTTTTAGAGTTGTTCTTCAATTTGCCTTTTCTTCATCTCATTATCATGTTTCGTTGCAATAATATAGCTATTTAAAATCCCACCATGACTTTACGGACACACTGTACTATACTGTAGTTTGTAACTGAATTCATAATTTTTTTTGTGTGGGGGGGGGTCTATGTCCGTACGGAATTAATATTTAGGGGTCCTTGGTGGTAAAAGTTTGGGAACCCCTGGTCTAAATCAACAAAAATAAGATCTAAGCTATGTTATAAAAATTATTCAGTGGAAGTTGATTTTCTTCTCTTTACATAAAAGAATACACTACTATACAGAAGGTTGTCAAAACTAAATAGACACCTTCGGTTTTAGCGTAGTTTTTTATTTTATAATAAAAGTCATTAAATAATAACAGACTTATTGAATCAATGAATATAAAATTAATCAGTGTTTATAGTAAATGATAAAATATTTTATAGGATGCAAAATTATATATATAATTTATTATTAAATTGAAATACCTTTAAAAACCTTTAAAAACCTCTGAAAGCCTTTCCCGGCTATATATATATATATATATATATAGCTTTGATGTTGCGGAAGGTTAAACCCTCCAACAAACTGCCAGTAAGTAAGTCTGGCTGATATCATACCAAATATATAAATTAAAATACGGTATAAGTATAGGTATTCCTTTCGGGAGGAATAATTATAGTTACAGGTATAGAAATTTATTCCAGTAACCATCACTGACATTATATATATATATCTATATATATACACACACACACACACACACCACACACACACATACAATATATATATATATATATATATATATATATATATATATATATATATATATATACTGTATATAGATATATAGAGTATACACGATTAACTTGGAAAGTATGAAGGCATACTAAACATTGCATACATAGCTGTAGCGATAGAGGGGCTTTGATGCTTTAAACCAATATTTCGGGTAATTATAACCTAATAATTACAACAATATTATCTTTAATTACATGACTAATTCCATTCTGGAAGCATCCTTGGAATGTTAACTATTTCGTATTGAATTTCGCATTTGCATTAGAATTGCAAATGTTGATTTAAATTATAATTTTGTTTATATGTAATCATGGATTCATATTAATTTTCTTCCTACCTCTTCAATGTGTAGATTCTTTGGTATAACTAACCAACTAACTATATATATACACAGGGGAGGATTAACTGTACTTGGAGCCTGAGGCTAATTTTATTTTGGGGACCTTTTTCTATAGACTTTTATTAACAATACACGTACAGTACGTAGTACATTTAGGGCCTACACGAATTACATGTACGGTGCTTAGGCTAATTGAGAAACAAACATAAAATAACTTTAACACGGTATATTTTGCCGTTTGCTAAAACAAAACTATTAAAAAACTTTATTTACGGCCTATAAAAACGTAAAATAAAACAGGGACTTTGTCAGTTTGTGTACTCTGTCATATTTAATCAAAGAAGTTTGCCTTTCGAGCTTTCTGGCTTGCGAAATCTCGAATTATATCATTGAAACTCGGTTTCCGCAAAATGTCACTTTCTATGTACCGGGTGATTACAAATGGTCTTCCCGATTTTAAACATTTATTATGAAAAAAGTAGCAAAGCTACAGCGAAAAGCAACATATACAAATAAAGAACTCAAAAAGTTTTATTTACAAGCTATTGAAGTTCAATATGAACTCCTTTTGTCTCTCTGCAGACATCAAAATGGTATTCTGTTTTCCTCTATACATTTTGTAGCATATATTGAACGTTTCTAATAGCCTCGCGTATCCTTTCCTTCAAATGTTCCAAAGTTGTTGCCAGTGGTGGAACAAAAGCTTCATTTTTGACAGCCCCAGAGGAAGAAGTCAAGGAGGGTTAGATCGGGCGAACGAGCCGGCCAAGGAATGGGCCCCCGACGCCCGATCCAACGATCACGCAATTGCTCATTCAGGAATGTTGTAACCTCATTGTGGAAATGGAGTGGCGCACCATCCTGCTGAAACCACACATCAGCTTTGTCCTCTAGCAGCTGGGGCATCAGCCACAGCTGTAGCATATCGCGGTAAATGATATCTTAATTGTTTGTTCAGCAAAGAAGAATGGGCGGTACACTTTCTCAGCGGTAAGAGCACGAAACACGTTAACTTTAAGGCTATTTCTGACGTGTTCAATATTACAAATAAAGATTTCCTGACATATTCTTTATTTGTATATTTTGTTTGTCACTGTAGCTTTGTTAGTTTTTTATAATAAATGTTTAAAATGAGGAAGATCATTTGTAATCACCCGGTACATCAGTGAGAGCATATTCAGCCGTTCTTGTTTCATTTTTGCTCTAGCTTCAGCCTTTATCCACTTTAGCTTTGAAAAGCTGCGTGAATTTGGGTTTCTACAGCACAGACTTTAAAAAAAAATTATATAGTGAGACCCTTCTTTTTACAAATGTTTCAGTTCAAAAAATTAAATATAAACAAAATACTTATAAAGATATAATTTTAGATTAACAATGAAGCTTGCAAAATAATAATCAAGGGCCACTCCCCCCCTCAAGCAATCGGCCTGAGGTTTCAGCCTCAACTGCTTCAATGACAATCCGCCACTGTGTATATATTCACACATTGTATATATACAGGGTGTCCCGTAAGTCTGGACCCATAGGGAAAAATAATAAAATTACAAAATAGTCCAAAAATGTATTACATAATCTGTTCAAAGTGTCCGCCGTTGTGTCGCACACATAGTTGAAGACGCAATCTCCACTGCGACAGCACTTTCTGAATCACAGTCGCAGAAATTTCTTGACACGCCTCCACAATGCGTGCTTTAAGGTGGAAAATGTTCTGAAGTTTGACCTCGTACACTTTGGCTTTCAAGTGGCCCCACAAATAAAACTCCAGCGGAGTAAGATCATAATAAAAAAATAATAAAAATAATAATAAAAAAAATATATATATATATTATAAATAAATTTTTGGACTATTTTGTAATTTTATTATTTTTCCCTATGGGTCCAGACTTACGGGACACCCTGTATATATATATATATATATACACACACACAGTAGATTCCCCTTGACGGAAATCTCCAATAAACGGAAAATTAATTTCGATCTCAGAGTTTTTTGGCGGAAACATTTCCGACTATATCCATTAATTAATAATAATTAATAATAATATATGTAATAATATATAATATAATTATATAATAATAATTAGTTAATAATAATATCCATTAATTAATAATATTTCCGCAAGTCTATCACGTATGAACATTGAACAGTGCGGTTCACCTAGTCGTTCGGAAGATATAAATGGCGTTTTTTTCCGTTTGCGGATAGCCGGAAATTTCTTTTAGACGGAAGTGTCCTGCACCAATTCAGTGTGTATATATATATTATCATCAATGTTTTGACACGTGTTAGTGGATTCAATCACTGAGCTTTACAAAGCGCCGCTCTGCCCATCATTCTAAAAAATGTCCATTGGTGTACTTCAGATCCAAGCGGAAAAAGAAAACTAAACATATTCTGTAAAATATAAAGTACTTCAAGGGCACGTATATATGATAGTAGGTCGATAGTAGATAGAGAGTGGCTGAAACGGTTATCTTGTTGACAAACGCTGTCCTCTGGAACTAAATGAAAAATACAAAGCGATCACTTGCAGGGATTAAAGTGAACCTCTCAGTGTACGCTCAGTGTACCTTCGGTCTATTGGGTGTACTTTTTATATACTTTATACCCAGAGTACGTTTAGTCCTTTTTATCCGCTCAGATCTAAAGTACACGCAGCGGACAGTTTTTAGAGTGATACACTCATTCAGGGCAAGGGCAGCTCGTAGCATCATTGCTGAATACATAGAGAGTCAACGTGCTATATTAGTGCCATGTTATACTCGGGCTAAGCCTTATATGTTGATCTGTCATGATGAATTCGATTAATTAAAAATTAGAATCAACTTTCATTTCTTTTGTGGGTTTAATGCTAACCTGAGTGTAATTAGTTGACGAATCATTTGAAAATGTTTCCTTTAATAATAATGAACAACAATTTTTTACTTTTATTCTGTCTCAGCAACAAACAAAGCTGGTCTATATGAAGTCGACGCTGCTGATTCCGAAAATGTTATTCATTTTGACGTATCTCGCATAGTTTCCATGAAATCTAAAAAAATATTATACAGTTATTGTACAGGGTGTCCCATAAGTCCGGCATCATAGGAAAAATAATAAAAAAAGGCAAAACAAAAGCTTTTATTTACAGAACGTGCTCAATATGTCCACCATTGTTTTCAATACACAAATTCAGACGTGATACCCAGTCAGCAAGCACACGGTGAATGATGTCAGGAGTAATGGTGTTACATGCCCCAATAATGCGCTGCCACAAATGTTCAACACTCCTAATTTTCTCTGCGTATACAAGCGCTTTCAAGTGGCCCCAGAGATAAAAATCTAGTGGCGTGAGATCCGGGCTTCTAGCTGGCCATTCCACAGGCCCTCGACGTCCTATCCAATGACCAGGGAATTGTTGGTACAGGTATTCCCTTACTTGGGTGCTGTAATGTGCAGGAGCGCCGTCTTGCTGGAACCATGTTGGGAAATTTCCTTCTTCGTTCAAGACACTGGGAAATGCTTCTTCCTTGAGCATACGTAGGTAGGTGCCTTCACTGACATGTTCATCGAAAAAGAGGGAGCCTATGATGCGATCCTTCCAAATGCCACACCATACCATCACCCGAGATGCACCTTGTTCCTTTGAAGAGGTATACCAGTGAGGGTTGTTTTGAGACGAGTAGCGGGTATTCTGTCGATTTACCTCACCATTTCCATAAAAAACAGCCTCGTCACTGAACAGAATGGTGGACGGGAAATTGGCATCCCGAGCATATGAATTATGGTTTGTAGAAATAGAAAAATATGAATTTCTCCTATGATGCCGGACTTATGGGACACCCTGTATAGTGTATATAATATGTACAGTATAATATATACGAGTATAATATTGTATATTGGATATAATTAATTAAATATTATACAAAATATTAAAAAATATTAACATCACACATACTATAAGAGTAGCAGTGCACATTATTAAGCTACTGTCAACAGAGGACGGTCAACTATAACAAGACCTTCGGAAGCGGTCAGCCCAGTCAGACTTTGGAAGTTTGGACTGACCAATATTCAACTAAGCCATAGGGTTTGTTCCTGGGTTCCGCTATTTTATTGGTCAAACTTTTAAGAAATACATACTTTCATTTGTTCTAGGGTTGTGTGGGCTGAGCTAGTGATCTTTCTCATAGAATGTTTGCCGAATTCAAAATTTATTGTCAACTTAATCGCTAAAGTGATAAGGTACGTGTGTCTGCTGCACTCGCTTTTGGCGTTTTTATTTTTATATTGTATATTTATCTACATATCTATTAAATATATAACACGACGTAATTTGTCAGAGAATAGTTAAATCAACTCTCTCTCTCTCTCTCTCTCTCTCTCTCTCTCTCTATATATATATATATATATATATATATATATATATATATATAAAGAGAGAGAGAGAGAGAGAGAGAGAGAGAGAGATAGAGGGAGAGAGAGAGAGAGAGAGAGAGAGAGAGAGAGACTATTGCTGGGATGACTGTTAAAACTCTTTGAAATATGCACAATGATGAAGGGTCTAACCTTTTCTGGAAGAAAGTACTGCCACTAGGTGCTTCCTGCCAGGTAGATGTACCTTCACTTCCTCGATTTAGAAGAGTTACAGCTAGGCTAGAAGAGGGTTAGGTTCCATCAGAAGGCCACCAAGCTCCTGAAGATCTTTACAGAAAGTTAGATTATGAAGCTCTGGATCTCATTATAAGACACATAACTGACAGGTTTGACCAAGCAGACTACAAAATGTATGTCCAGTGTAAAGATTTGCTTCGCAAGGATGCAAAAGGATGGACGTTCACAGTAGAATTAGAGAGTGTAACCTCATTCTAGGGCTTAGACTTCCTTCCTGCAAGAGTGCATACACATCTAGCAGCCTTCAGTACCAACTTTGCGTTCACGGGTACCCTTGAGCAGTTAATCCTACATGATGTAGTTACATACATGCAATCACTGACACCTGGCTAAGTAATCTCTTATCTCCTCTGTGAGCACATAAGCAAAATTAATTATAGTGATGTCAGCCACCATTACCTGTACTGAGCGCTCGTTTGGTAGTCTCGTGCGTATTTGAGCTGGAAAAAAGAGGTTGAAAATTTAAAGATCTTCATTTTCCATTATTAAGAACTCCAAGATTTATAAGCAATAAAGTACTTTTCGAGCTACTTGTATACTAGGAATGTTTGGTCGATGGGTCTACAGCTGAATGTGTAGTTGACATGTTTCAGTACAGGTATGATTAGGCCCTCACTTGTTACTTCATCTGCCATGTATGATTTCACTGAGGGTAGCTGATGTCATTTTTGAGGAGAAACCTTGTAAGTAGATGGGGCTTTGCACAATTAAAGTACTCATTAGACTGCATATGTGTCTATTAAAGAGTTGTTTGCACTCTTGGTTGTAAAAGCCTGTAATGATAGAATACTAAAACATTGATAATGTTAAGCTGACGGAGCGACTGATAAAATGTAAAGATAACATAATTTAGTATGTGAATTGCGAAAAGCCATTAATTAGAGGGAAAAATAAAAATATTAACTTTGTGTACATTAAGGTTAGATTTGTTTCTTTTAACTCAGACTTAAAAATTTGATGATTGATATATATATATATATATATTATATATATATATATTATATATATAATATATATATATATGTTAATAGGTTTGGTAAAAGGGTGTAATAAATTTTGTTGAAGGAAGTGAATCAGTTTAAACTAGCAAGCCCTCCACTTTAGTAGAAAATATATAAATACTTTTTTGCAAACTTTTTTATTACAGGATGGCTTTTGTAGGGTAGGAGCGAATAGGACAGGAAGTATGAATTAAAAGATCAATAATAAATACAAGAGAAGAGAGTGGTTGAGCGGGCAGAACTCTGAGAAACACCTCTGTTAATAGCTTTAGGAGAACAACAGTAGCTATCTACAACTGCAGCTATAGTTCGGCCAGAAAGGAAATTAGATGAAGGTACAGATAGAAGGGTAGAAACCGTGGGAGGGACATTTTGACAATTAAAGATTTGTGCTAGAATCTATCAATAGCTTTTGATATGTCTAACGCAATAGCGAATGTTTCGCCAAAAGGAGGCTGACCAACAGTCAGGGAAAAATGTAAGAAAATTACCAGTAGTGCGTCCGTTGTGGAATCCATACTGACGATCTGAAAGAAGATTGCGAGAGGAAAGGTGTTTAAGAATCTTCCTATTAAGGATAGATTCAAAAATTTGGAAGGGCAAGAAATCAAAGCATTTGTCATTCGTTGGAGGGTTGAGAGGCCGCTCTCCTTCTTTGGGACAGGCTGAATGAAAGCGAACTTCCAGCAGGAAGGAAAAGTACCAGATGAGAGACAAAGACGAAGAAAGATAAATTTTGAATGTGTTCATTCCTCCATAACCAGAAATTTAACATCAAGTAAAACTTATGTGAAAGATAAAGAGCTGCCAATTAAAGTAACCGCCTTCAGACTTATTTCATATATATATATATATATATATATATATATATATATATATATATATATATACATATATATACAGGGTGTCCGAGAATTATCTGTACAATTTTGGCTGTTATTAAAAGTCAACCATGAAGTGTAGAAATTCCAGTGTTGTCCCATTTTACAGAGAATCATTAAGTTTTTTCTGATACAAGTTTTGACAAGTTTTTTAGAAATTCCAGTGTGTCCGAACATTATCTGTACAATTTCATCTTTTAATAAAATTCTTGATAACACACGTAAAATTCTTAAACAAGATTATTTAGAATCTGTATTTTCAAAAGTTTCTTTTATTAAAGTAACATTGTTACAAACATTCGATATGTGCACCATTAGTGATTCGCAAAACATCCAATCGATACTCCAAATGTTGCCATGTACGCTGCAGCATATCCACATCAATTCGCTCAATAGCAGCTGTGATTCTTGCTTTTAAATCATCAATGTCTGTCACTCGCGTACATTTCTAAAAAACTTGTCAAAACGTGATATCAGAAAAGACTTAATGAGATTCTCTGTAAAATGGGACAACACTGGAATTTCTACACTTCATGGTTGACTTTTAATAACAGCCAAAAATTGTACAGATAATTCTCGGACACCCTGTATATAAATATATATATATATATATATATACACAAACTCAGAATGGTCCCCTGAGAAACTTATATGTTAAACACAGACCGTGCATGGAACAAGGAACTCTTCTGGGAAAATTAAATCCACTATAGTCCGAATAAGTAATGGTAAATGACAAATACCATAGTTTTCTTTTCATGATGCTAGCCCGACGTGGGCAACGGGTCTCTCGCAAAGAGGTCCCATAAATATAGCTTCCCTCACCAGCTATCTGCAAAGCAGACAGGATCCAGCTTTGGGACATGGATCTAGGGTTTAAAGCAAGCCTAGTCCCACTACATTAGAACCTCTATATAAGTAAAAGACTCGTTGCATTCACGTCGGATTGAATAAATCAAAAAAAAGGGGTAACTATTGTATTTTTAGCCAAAAAAAACCAAAAACTTAAACCTCAACCGGGACATTGAGCGTCCACTTTTCAAGGCACGTAACACGTCCGTTTAATATAAGTTTTGTTTTTTTTGGCTAAAAATACAATAGTTACCCCTTTTTCTTTGATTTATTCAATCCGACGTGAATGCAACGAGTCTTTTACTTATATAGAGGTTCTAAATGTAGTGGGACTAGGCTTGCTTTAAACCCTAGATCCATGTCCCAAAGCTGGATCCTGTCTGCTTTGCAGATAGCTGGTGAGGGAAGCTATATTTATGGGACCTCTTTGCGAGAGACCCGTTGCCCACGTCGGGCTAGCATCATGAAAAAGAAAAACTATGGTATTTGTCATTTACCATTACTTATTCGGACTATAGTGGATTTAATTTTCCCAGAAGAGTTCCTTGTTCCATGCACGGCCTGTGTTTAACATATATATATATATATATATAATATATATATATATACAAATAAGGTTGGCTCCCAGAATTCTGAACTCGCAGACACCTCACAAGATGATCAGATTTTTCATTTCTGAAATCTGAATTTTTTATCGACGCAGCATTCCAATTTGATTGTATCTATGGTAGGGCATGGATAATTAATCATTTTTAGAAAAAAGTGATGAATGATGAAATTTTCTAATTAATCAATGATCAACTGATTAAAAATGTTTAAAAATTAAATACTTGTGAAAAGAGTAAGAAAGAGCTTCATTGTTTCTGTTGCGTGCGATAAGGCCGAAGAAAACATTTTGCTCAAATATTTAGTTTACCTTATAGTTCAATAAATCAGGCATGGGCGGATTAGACAGTTTATACATGCAAAAAGGTGCCAAATTCAAATGATACATTGCAAAATTGAAGGTAAAATAACGCTGAAGTTATGAGGAAAATTAATCATTTCCCATCATTTTCTAAAAATATATTTTGATTAATTAATGATTAAATTCGAAGCAATGATTAACTGATTAAGTGACTAATCGGAATCATGCCCTAAATAGCTATAGCGTCTGGCTGTTTACCTATCTAACTGTTTATCGATGGTCAGGTAGATAGATAAAATGAGGTTATTGGATGATAGTTAATACTATGTTTTAAGTGAAAATTTTCACTTGATACGCTGACTGTTTTAGTGTAATTTAGTCGTAATGATGGTAATATCGTTGTTGGTTAATATTTATAAACCTGTACACGTACGAACTACTTTGGTGTTTATTAAAGAGTAATCATTTTTGTACGCTCATACATCAGACAACCGTTGGGTACATTTGGGTGTTTCAGATATATTACATACCAACACGGTGTAGTGAATACTTACGTAGACAGATATGTAGAAACGAAATTAAGTTTTAAACTAGTTACTACTACTACTACTACTAATAATAATAATAATAGTTTCCTTCTACCCCCAACTTTTAACTTGCAACAGATAAATGGTGTACATTCTGTTAAAGAATGGGTAGAAATCAAGGACAGACATAAGTAAGAACTCATATATATATTAATATATATATATATATATATATATAATATATATATATATATCTCACAGAGAATACATGGATTAGAATAGTGGATTAGGACTGCTTTGAAAGAAGTGTAATAAACAGGCGTGAGTTCGCCGGTTTGTTGCACAAAGCGATCAGAATTACAGAGTATGTAACTTTCAGGTTGATTAAATAATCGGAAGCGACCGTGTAGTGAAAGATCTTTGCTGAATTATGTTGAAGATACGTATTCAATTACTTTAGTGGTATTGCTCCAAGAAAGACTGGGTGATATTTTTTAGTCAACAATCTTTGCTACGAGGTTAAATACTAGAGTATGCCCTGTAAAACTAACTAGTCGTTTTCTATTAATTAGAAGTGCTAAGAACGTTGTTTTTTTGGGACAAAACCTACTTATCTGGTTTATAATATATATATATATATATATATATATATATATATATATATATATTATTATATATATATATATACAGTCGATGAGCGGTATAAGCACGTTTGATATAAGCACATAAGCTATATAAGCACTTAATCGTGCGGTCCCAAAAATTTCCATATGTATTTAATAGGAATAATCTTTATAAGCACGAACTCGCTAAAGCACGGACGTGGAAGATGCTGAGTGGTGGAAAACACATACGTGGAAGATGCTGATTGGTGGAAAACACATGCGTGGAAGATGCTGATTGGTGGAAAACACATACACGTGGAAGATGCTGATTGGTGGAAACTACCTATATATAGGCGACACCATGACATGCGTATTATTCCGTTAATTAGGCTGGTTGTGCTCACAGTTCATTATGGCTTCAAAACGTAAAAAGTTTTACATTAGAATTCAAACTAAAGGTTATCAGGCGGTTCATAATGGTGAAAAGAAAGCTGATGTTGCACGTAAATTCAACATTGATCATACGATTGTTAGCCGATGGTTGCCGAAACGAAGTGGAGTTAAAGAAATTCAGGTTGGAAAATGGAAATCTTCGCGAAAGAGAAAGCGGAAGGAGTGTTACCAGATCTGGAGCAGCGACTGTACGAATGGTTTGTTGTCACGAGGGAGAAAAAGGCAGAGCTCTCTGGACCTCTTTTAATAGAGAAAGCTAAGGCTTTAGTTCAAGAAATCTATAATGGTTCCGAAGATCTTCCTTCAAACACCTTTACTTCGGTTGGCTACAAAAGTTCCAAAAGAGATTCAATATTGTCTACAAACGAGAACAGGCGAAAAGGCGGATGCTGATTTATCTGGTCCAACTAATGGAAGAAGTCTGTTTGGCCAGAGCTTCTGCGACGTTATCCAGAGGAGGCAATTTTCAATGCTGACGAGACAGGACTGTATTTTAGGGCCACTCCGGACGGTATACTGGCCAGAAAGGATGAAGTAGTCAGCGGAGGAAAAGAAGAAGGAAAGAGTAACTGTTTTGTTGGCGTCGAACATGACTGGAACTGAAAAACTAGCTCTGCTAGTGATCGGCAAGAGCCTAAATCCAAGGTGTATGAAGAACAAGAAAGACAAACTTCCAGTACAATATGAATCGAATTCTGCAGCCTGGATGACTGGAGCTATATTCACAGAATGGTTAATAAAGTTGGACGAGAAATGCGACGCAAGAAAAGGAAAATTCTCCTGCTGCTAGATCAGTGCCCTGCGTCCTAAGGAAGTCACAACAACAAATGTAGAGGTTGTCTACTTGCCATCGAATACAACGTCACTTCTACAGCCAATGGATGGTGGGATTATTCGCTGCCTTAAAGCACACTATCGAAAACAATAATGAAAGAGTTGGTTGCACGCTTAGATAGTGGCCAGGACGAATTTCTTCAGAGTGCTGCTAAATCTGTAACTGTTTTGGATGCCATTTTCATGTTAAAATCAGCGTGGAATAATGTGACCTCGACCACTATCCAAAATTGCTTCAGAAAATGTTGCCATTGAATCAGGGAGAAACAATTCAATGCAACGAAGATTCTGAATTAGAAGCTTTAAACAGCGAAGAATGCTCAAACTTGGATGAAGAGTTTATCGAATGCGATCGTCAACTTGAATGTTTTGAAGAACTGAATGAAGTAAGAAATGATGAGACTGAAGTGTCGGAAGATGTTGAAATTGATGAGATATCCACTACTCCACTGCAAGCACTTGCTATGCTTGACGACGTATTTACAGTATTTAAATGATTACTCTTTGTACAATAAATGCTTCTTAAAAAGGGTCTTATCCATATAAGCACAATGACCTATATAAGCACATTTTGTTATAAGCACATTTTGTGCTGGTCCCGAGAACGTGCTTATATCGATCATCGACTATATATATATATATATATATATATATATATTATATATATATATATATATATATATATCTATATATTATTTATTATTTATTTGTGTGTGTGTGTGTGTGTGTGTGTGTATATATATTGCTAATGGTATGATGATGTTAATAAACTTAATAGGGCTATAGGAATTGAAATAGGAGCATTAACCAGTATAATGTTCACGTGATGCTACGTTAAAAGATTGAGTTGCCAACTGTTTTGAAGAAAATCAAATGTTTAATTTAAATAATCTTGTTCATAAAATAAATAATAATAATAATAATAATGTTAAGTGGATGTTTAGAGACGGATTTGATGATCAGTATTTGAATCTATCTGAATATGCATGACTAGGCTGAGTTATTGAAAATGTATTTCATGGTTTAAAGTTACATTACACAACTTGACGTAACTAGTGATATAAATGGGTGAGTTGGTGCTGGCATTTCTTTAAATTTATCTTACAGTACATAGCTTAGAACAGCAGTTATAGGTTAACTGGATGAAATATAAATTGCATGTATTCGCGTTCATCATATATATATATATATATATATATATATATATGTAAAGAACGACGCTTGTGTAGAAGAGCGTCCGCACAAGAAGAGGAGAAAGAACGAACAAATGAAAAATGAGGCACCTCCCAGGAATCGAACCCGGGATCATCCAGTTGCCGGTCGGACATGCTAACCACTACACCAAGGTCCTCGATCAGTCAGAAGTCGTAATTCTCCTACATACGAGCGGAATCGAATGCCCTGAGGGGGCACCTTCTCATGCCGTACATATATACATTTTAACTGCAACAACACGCAGTATAATTAATGTAAAGAACGACGCTTGTGTAGAAGAGCGTCCGCACAAAAAGAAGAGAAAGAACGAACAAATGTCCGACGGCAATTGGATGATCCAGGTTCAATTCCTGGGAGGTGCCTCATTTTCATTTGTTTGTTCTTTCTCCTCTTCTTGTGCGGACGCTCCTCTACACAAGCGTCGTTCTTTACATTAATTATACTGCGTGTTTGCAGTTAAAATGTATATATGTACGGCATGAGAAAGTGCCCCCTTAGGGCATTCGATTCCGCTCGTATGTAGGAGAATTACGACTTCTGACTGATCGAGACCTTGGTGTAGTGGTTATCATGTCCGACCGGCAATTGGATGATCCCGGGTTCGATTCCTGAGGGGTGCCTCACTTTTCATTGTTTGTTCTTTCTCTCTTTTTGTGCGGACGCTCTTCTACACAAGCGTCATTATTTACATTAATTATACTGCGTGTTATTTGCAGTTAAAATATATATATATATATATATATATATATATATATATATATATAAAATAAAATTAGCTATGATAATAATGATAATATTGTGTTCATGATGATTGTTACCACGTTATCTATACGAATGGATTGAATATATTAGCCTCCCTTAGATTAGATAAATGAAATTAAAATTAATTAGTTAATAGTTTCTAGGTCAATTTCGTAATACAAATATTAGAAGAAGGCAAAACTTGTTTATGAGTTAACTGTGTTTATTCTCATTTTATTTTGTGTGTTCGTTATTAATATATTAAGCCTAAACGATGAGATCACGGATGGCGTGAAAGAACTCTTTGTTATTAGCCCTACACTACAATTCTTATAACAAAATGTATATGTGGTTACATTTACTGGTGTATATATATATATATATATATATATCAGCAGAAGTCTGGTGCTCCAGAAATGGATCTTCTGCAAGAACGCTTCCAGAAAGATAAAACTAGCGGGGCCCCACGAACACGACGGAACGTGCCAGAAAGCTGCCTAAAAAGTACTCGAATGTTTGTTTGTTTGTTTTTATCTGTTTATGTATCATAAAAGACCATGAAAGAATCCCACAGGAGGATTTTTTCACAAGGAGGAGGGGGCCCCCGCAAGGGGCCCTCAAGGGGCAAACCCCAAAATGCCTTTCATTAAGGACGGTGAGACCCCTTAAATGGGTGAGGAACTTAAGGAAGGGGGCCTCCCTTATAACGGAGGCGAAGGCCTCCATGGGCCCCTCCAGGGGCAAGTTTCAAAGCGCCCCAAATTCCTCGGCCCAAACGCGAGCATACTACTACTACTGTAGCCTGACAATGCTTAGTGTATATATTCTGGTCTCTTCCCAATCTCGACTATTCCCTTGCATTTCGGTCTTCGTTTAAGAATGAGAAGTTCGCGAGTGAGAATCTCAAAGGAGGTCAAATTGATCAATTGTCATCCCCAGTATAAGATTTCTCACTTTCAGTTAGAGTTTTCGTAGAAAATCCCCCTTGGGGTTGTAACTCTTTCGCAACCCTCCTTTGTCCTTTCCCAAACCAGGAAACTCCTTTGCCAACTCTAGAATTTCCACTTTGAGCATTCCCACCTTCGGACTACGAATGAGAATGAGAATGGTTGAATGAAAGCTAATCGAAAATTGTTAGATGAACGCTGATGTGTCACACTTTCAGTAATTCAAAAAATTCTGATGTCAATAAAATTTTCCGAATCTCATTAAGTTCAACTTTAAACGGTTTCTGCTGAAGCTGTCACGTTCATTCAACTTTTGCTGACCATTCCTATAACTAGTCTGTTTCTCCTGAAAGCTTCTCTGTACTTGACAGAATAAAGAGGTACTTACGAAATACAATGAATCTTCATTGACTCTCAAGATTGGTTCGTATCTCATCTGAATGAGAAATGAATAATGTGAAGAAAGTAGAAGGATCTTCATAGTCAAATAATTTAAAAATGTGAAGTAAGACCAAGGCGATTAAAGTTAATTTCAGGTGAAATAAGGTAAGATTCCTTTTTATTAGAAAATTTAATCACTTAACGCTGCATTCGGAAACTAAACTAAAAATTATTTAAAATTTGTAATGGTTGACTATATTTTATACTAGGGTGTTCCACCTCATAGGGATTAAAAAACTTCAACATTTCTTTCTTCCACTTTGTTGCCCGTATTCCTCTAGATCAGAAACGTGCTGTGAACAAGTTTCAACCAGTTCAGATCTTATTTATGGCTCCATCGAGTTTACATCTTTTTTTCTTTTTTTGCAGGTACTTCTCAATGACGATGGCGACCAGAAACTCGTCCGAAGTGTGCCTGATAGGTCAGCCTACCCCGGTAATTATTGGCTGTCATTTCCTGAAAAAGGCTCAAGTCCTCAGCAAGTTCTTTCACCATCAAAAGGTGTTAGGCCAACAAAAAACAAAGAATATGAATAAGGCCCTTGTTGCCGTCATGATTTTCTGAAAAAAGTTCCGCATCCCTGTCATGCACTGGGCCTGCAGACAACACATTCATTAGCTCGTGCTGGCCGATGTGTTCCGAGTTTGCATAGGACCATCAAGTGGACCCGACGTACTTATCTTCAAAAGATTACAGGATCATATATATACGGTGATGGTGGACTGGAGGGAATAAGGTGTAAGATGAAGGGAATAAATAAAAATAAAAATAAAATAAATATACCTCGTTAACCTCGTTGTTGTTGTTGTTTAGCCGATCAGCCCACCCTGATCGAGAAAGCCGGCGGCACGCAGGTAACCGATCGCCCTCTCCGGAGTGGACCAGAGGTTCAGCGCACTAGTGATGTTGTGTTGTGTTCGTTGTTGTGCTAGAGCGGTACAGTCATAATGTGTTCAATTGTTTGTGGTGTGTCATGGCACAGGTGGCAGGTGTCGTCTGTGGAGTTGTCTAATCTGTGTTTATATGTCCGTAAGTTGGGGTGATGTCCACATCGGAATCGTGCTGAGTTAACTCGATCCGATCTGCTCAGGCTGATCTCTGACGTGTTGATGGATGGCGGCTTCCCATCAAGGACCGCATTCGGGCCGAGTCGTGTCAGTGCTTTGTGGGTTAGGTGTGTGTGTGTGTGTGTGTGTGTGTTTTCTGTACTGTGTGATGTCTGTGGGGCGTGATATGAAATGGAGTATTTGATTATAATGTCTCTCTGGTGTTACCTTAATGGTGCGAGGTGTCGGTGCATGATTGTACATGTAGTGGCAAGGGTGATGTGAGTTAGTTGTCGCTGCTACCATGAATTGTGTTCCCCCTCATGTCTAAATGTTCCCTAACTTTCAGTATTTTTGTTTCTGTGTGTAGGTGTTCTATTGGTGTTGTTTGAGTACATCCTGTAATGATACGAAGTGCGTTGTTTTGTATTGTCTGTAAGGTGTTTATGTGTGTGTTTGAGATAATAGGTGCCCAGAATGGGCTAGCATAGTCCATAACTGAGCGAATACATTGTTTGTATATGAGTGATGTTGTTTCCTGCTGGTGTCCAAAGTTTGTGCCGGTTAGTACCCTAAGCGTGTTAAGTCTTGACGTACATTTGTTTTTAATGTCCTGAATGTGATTTCCAAACGATAATGATGTGTTGTATGTGACCCCAAGTATTTTGGTCCTGTGAGTGTGTGGAATGTTGATGTTGTTTAGTCTAAGCTGTGGAGTTATCTGGTGTTCTTTTGTATTGCTTGTAAGCAAGGTGATGGTTGATTTTGTGGCCCCTACTTTGAATCTATTGTGTGTGAGACAGTCTTGAATACTGTCTATTGGTGTTGGAATGTCATGCATATATAAGTTGAACAGTGTTGGTGAGAGAACAGAACCTTGAGGGACCCAGTTCGGAAAAAGCTTGTTTTTGGATGACTTGCCATTAAATGTGACATGTGAGTATCTTCCTGAAAGATAGTTGCTCAGCCATCTTTTAGTGTTATTGTGCATGTTTGTGTTGAGTATTTTGTTTATGAGAGGGAAGCGTGGGATAGCATCAAATGCTTTACTAATGTCTGTTGTTGCTAATAGTGTACCTTGAGCTGGTTGTCCGGAGTTGATGCCATCCATGATATGTATGCTGCATGAGGTTAGTGAGTAATGTCGTGGTTGAGTGGTGAGGTCTGAATCCATGTTGAGTAGGCGATAGTGGTATGTGTGGGTTGGTGATTTGTAAGATTAGTCTTTCTGTTACTTTGGAAGGTATGCATAGTAAAGTAATGGGTCTATAGGAAGCTGATTCTGTTGGATTTTTGTTTGATTTGAGGAGTGTAATAATTTTACCTTGCTTCCATATGTCAGGAATAATACAGTGTTGGTATGAATGTATGCTGATATTTGTGAGAGCTAGTATTCCGTGTGGGCCGAAGTGTTTAAGGTGTATGTTAGATATGTTGTCTGGTCCAGTAGCCTTCGAATTCTCAATGTTTTTGATGATGGTGGTCTGGTCTGTATTGAAGGGTGTAATGGTCGTGTCGAGTCTGTAGGTTTTCTTGTGCCTGGCTGTTTGTCTGTCTACGTGTTTCTGGTTGTTGTCTCTGTTTAAGTGACTTATCTTTGCGTAGTGATTAACTAGAATGTTAGCTTGTTGTGTATATGTTGGGATATTATTTTGGCTGCGAAAGATAGCCGCGTGTGGTGTGTGAATGCCGCTGTTAGAGTGGGTAATGCTGTTTATAGTCTTGTATAGCCTGGATGTATATATGGAGTGGTTTAGTGTTATTATGAATTCCCTAAATGTTTCTGTTTGTTTTTCTTTGAGTTTGTTGCTTATTTCTGTGTTGAGCTGTTGTATCTGCTGTTTCATGGTTTCTGTGTGTGGTGTTTTTGTGTTATGTTTGAGGTTGTACGTTGCCTTATGAGGTGGGCTATTTCTCTAGTGTAATTTGGGTTGTATTTCCTAATGTTGCCCTCGGGTATGCATCTGTTTGCATTAGTGATGATCTGATTAAATGTCTTGAGTGTTGTATTGATGTTTATGATGGGTGTGCCGTTTAATGTGGTGAATTGTTCCTCAGTCTGTATTTTGAACTGTTCCCAATCAGCTTCTTGTAATTTCTGTAAGTGTGCCTAAGGCTGTTGGTGCAGAGTGTAGAACGTGTTGTAATGATGATGGGCAGGTGGTCTGATGACAGTTGTTTCTCTGTTCTCCAGTGTGTATGTGTTACTGGTGAGGGGGAACAAAACGTTATGTCTGGTGAGGAGTTTGAGTATCCTGCTTGATGTGGTATGTGTGTATGTTCTTCTGTATTGTTAAGAATGAAGAGGCTTTTTAGTTGTGTGGCTATGATGGCGCCTCTGATGTTGCTTTGGTTGTGCAGGTACCAACTATTGTCTTTAGCGTCGAAGTCTCCTCCTAAGATGACATTAGTTCTGTGTGTTGGTCTCTCTTCACACGAAGGTCAAGCTGGTGGCCCCTTCTCTAGGCCTGGCTTGGTAGAGGAGCGAGTTACTTTCTCGCGCTCTTCACCGCACATAGCCAGGTACACGCGGCTCATCTGGTACCGTCGTGAGCCAGGCACTGTATATATATATATATATATATATACATACACACAATATATATATATATATATATATATATATATATATATATATATATATATATACATGGTGGGGAAAGGGAATGGGTGAGTGCGGGTAAGATAAAGGGATGGTGACAAGGAAAAATAAGTAAATAAATAATAGATAAATAAAAATAAAAATACATATACATATGTGTTTGACGTCATACTATGAACTTTAATGTTATCAAACAAACAAACGAACGAACAAACGCGGGTGCACTTAGATGAGACTGAGAGGCTACCCTCTCCAATCAGCTAACATAATTGTGAGCGGGGTTTAAATCACGTTTCCCCGAGAGTAAACGAACGTAACCCACGTAT
Source organism: Bathynomus jamesi (assembly GCA_023014485.1). Lineage (NCBI taxonomy): Eukaryota > Metazoa > Arthropoda > Malacostraca > Isopoda > Cirolanidae > Bathynomus > Bathynomus jamesi. Next base: position 76,912 of record JAJOZX010001899.1, on the reverse strand, counting down.
ATGTATATATATGATTTCTAATGCCAAGGTGAGTCGTAAAAGTACTTTCTGAAGGCATCCCGTCTTATTTCTTTTGGCAACCCTCTGTACAGACATAAGGTTTGTACACACACACACACACACACACATTTTACACCGAGGCCGGTATTTCATATTAAATCAGTTATAGTGATGCATCAGAGTAGGCAAAAATTTGTCGATTTGAGTTTCCCCTTCGAGATCCACACGGTTGTTTATGAGTAGGGCGATCAAAAGTCAATAAAGTCAATTTGTATATATAGCTTGCACGACATATAAAACGCCTAAAAACAAGTTTTAAACACCCAGATGGGGTGTAGTATTGAAGTTATTAAGTCAATAAACGGTCAATTTTTAGATGTTAGGTCAATTTTTAGATGTTAGGTCAATTTTTTAGCATTAGGGTAACTTTTTAGTTTTTAGTAAAAACCTTTTACTAGTTGGCGACTCTGCACACAAAATCTGGCAACACTTAATAGCTGAACTGTGTCAGTCACAGTTAAGTACGGCTATAGTGAAGAACAAGAGTAGGAAGGCAATGTTTGCCGCAATAGGAAGTCCTCCTGAACCGACTGTCACCCGCTGGGTGAGCTGGTTGGAAGCTGCATTTTATTATGCAAATAATTTTCCAGAAGTGAAGAGAATTGTCGAAAATTTTGAGGATGGGGGAATTCTTGTGCAGAGAGCAAAAGAAAGTGTCGCTAACGATGGTGTTCCAAAGCAACCACTTGCGATCAGAAGAGATTATGGGCCTATTGCTGACTTGGTGACGAAGGCGGAAGCGTCAAATTTCAGCATTCAAGCTGCGTATGAGGCATTGTCTAATTTGAAGTTAGGTAGAGATGAATGTTCTATGCCCAGTACATTAATGCATGACTCCAAAAGAATGATATCTGCAACATAATTAATCTCAGAAGGCCTGAAATTTCTCCTACTCTGTATGGCTCTCTACAGAACTGCCAACTAACATCCTCTGTGCTGTGGAAAGATCGTTCTCGATGTTAAAAAGCTTTTGGCGAAAGACCGCAATTTTTACCCGAAAATGTCTACAAGTACTTAATGCTGTATTGTAATTGTATTCACTGAGTACCTAAAGTTTATTTCACCAATTTATTACTGAGTACTACTAAGTAATAAATTGATGAAATAAACTTTAGGTCTTCCCTGTCACAACTCATAAAATAAGGTCAATTTTTTAGGTTAACTTTTTATGGAAATAAAGTCAACTTTTCCACATTTTTACGTCAACTTTTGTTGCCCTAAAATTATGAGTTATACATTTACGGAAATTTTGGGGGGATGATAGTTCCAACTATCATCTGATATTAAATTCAAAATGAGAGGTGATCTAATAAGGGAAGTACAAGAATTAAGTATCTGAGTCAATTTATTACCAACTCCTTAAGTAACAGATGATACATTAGAAGCCAATATCTGGACTATAAGGAACTGCCAATTTTGTGCAAGTGAAATTTAAAGACACGCTCTTTTATACATTTGTTCAGCAACTCTAGGAGAAATATAAAAAAGGAACTCGCAACCCTAAATATGCTTTATTACAGATTTTTTGGATTCCTACATAAATTACCCAAAAATGGGTGAGGCCAAAATGTAATAAGTGTTGAGATCTAAAATTCATAAAACTGGGAACTCTGTTGGGAACCAAGACGTATGAAAATACCAGAGTAAAGTAAGGTATTGTTTCTCCGTTAACACCATTCCTTTACCTTCCCCCCCCCTCACCCATTTCCCTCCACTCCCTCCCCTACCCAATATACTTTTATTTTTATTTTTCCCTTATCAATCCCCCATCCCCTACTATCCCCCACTCACCCATACCCTTATCAACATTCTCATTTATCTTATCGCACCATACTCCCTTACTCCCTTTATCTTACTCTCCATTCCCCTTCTCCCCCACCACCGTATGTATTTTTTATTTTTATTAATTTTTCCCTTTTGACCATCCTCCTTATCTTATACCACTCCCCTTATTAAACCCATTGTTTACACAGCTGTAATTAAAATTTTGAGTTTTCCCCTCTTTCCTCTCTTTCCCTCTTTCATCATCTTCTCCTTTCCCTCGTTTCCCTTGACCTCTCTCCCCTTTTCCCTCGTTTCCATGGAAACATCTACCTCTTTGCCAACATACTGTACTACTGCCGGTTAATAATGTTACTAGTTCACCTACAACTGAAATAAATAACTATGCTAGATTTTCAGTTTGAAAACTAGTTAATTGATGACCAACTAAAAGAACTTGGACTTGAGGCACCATCCATTGGAAGAAATATCAATTAAATCTCCTTTCAGTAAATCATTTACAGTATTATTATTATTATATATGTCTGTTCTTATATTAATGCGTTTCAATTATATATAATTCTGTTCTTTGTTAATGCGTTTTAAGTGTAATTATATATAATTTTGTTCTTATATTAATGTGTTTTAAATGCAATTATAGATAATTCTGTTCTTATATTAATGCGTTTGAAGCTCAATAACCGTACTTAAATAAGCTGAAAAGGAAAAAGGCATTAAAGTGGGAAAATACGGAGTACTGAGACTCGAACACGTCTTTTTATTTCCCATCCTAGTTCTTATATGTGAATATAGGACAACATTTTAGCAGTTTATAAGATTATTAAACACGAAATACGAAATATACAGTAAATACAGTAATGTAAGTAATAGTGTCTATATATTTTATTTATCCTGTATGCAGAAAGTATTTAATTGTCGTCTTTTAATACCCAACGACACTGTTTGGGTATTTGTAACAGTTTCACTGAAGTTTAATTTCCAGTCCTTTAGTGATTCGTCACATATAATTAGGCTCCTCAAAGTTAATCATCCCAACTTTTGTTTCTATGATATTATATTTCCTCTCAGGAACACGTGACGATTGTTAAAGGCATTTTTTTTTTTACCGAATGAGAAAAGAAGTCAAATTATTTGGCTGTAAAGACTAGTTAATATGGAGTCAAATCCACATTCCACATTTTAGCACCCACAGTTAAACGACTTTCCTCAATAATTTTTAGGGCTACATCGTGACCAGTGTCGTAACATCGCTTCCCGCGATCAGCGAAGTTAAGCGACATTAGGTTCACGAAGTAGTGGATGGGAGATTGTCCTCCGCGTCCAGATTATGTAGCAACTTCTGATTCGGGTCCCTCCGTCATATGACCTTAAATGTTGCGAAGGAGGTTAAACAACCTCATGAAAACCAAAAAATAACATTAGTTTATAAATTGTTTCAGTTGAATTGTTTTAAAAATAACTAAATACAGTATAATCGACAAAGTAACTTCTTTACGATGAAAAAAAATTATGGAGGAATCTGGGATGAATGACTGCAACCAGTCAATCGATCAATAATTTGGCGACATTTTTCTATAACTTAATACGAATAACTGGGAACATATTTAGTTGACTAACTTTTTAGGAGCAGTTAAGAAACTACTACTACTACTACTATGAAGAAGAAGAAGAAGAAGAAGATTCTTTGCTGTAAATTTAAGTATTTTAAACCTGCAATCTGTAAAGAAAAAAGTATTATTTTTACTTTTCAATGCTAAATGCATTTTATTATTTAGTCTTATCTTGTTTGGTTACCATGTAGCTTTATTTTGAAATCGGATACATTTCCTTGACCCACCCTGTATATAGTGTCTCTTTCTAATAAAATTTTCATTGACCGAATTAAATTTTGCAGAAAAAAAACGTTTTTTCTTGTTACTTTTTATTTCACCAGCTGCTATCGGTAACAATTATGTCATTGCAGGAGACTTAAATATTTATCTCACAAAAGAACATTCAAATCATAAAGCAAACTTCCTTCACAGCATTATGAATACAAGTGGTTTTAAATTAACTGTTACAAAGCCAACTAGAATTCACAATACCATTAGAAATTGGACTCTACTACTCGTAGATCAAATCTGGGTACAGTCTCCGCTTGCCTGTATCCCAGATATAATTATATTAAATATCAAAGATCACTTGCCTTCGTGCACCAGGCTAATCACCCATTTCTCAGCTCAGAAAACTATAAAAGTTGACTATAGATCTTGAAGATATAATAATAATAATCTAAAATTCCTTACAGAAATAATAGATTATGACTGGACTGGAATAACCAAAAATAACCATGACATTGGAAAAAAATTTCAAACATTCTCAAACACATTAATGGAATCGATATATTCAGCACAAATTTCCCTTCTAAATCAAAAGTAATCTCTAAAACTGAATACAAAAATCAATGAAGCACGCAAGCACCTACTATGAATATTAAACGCAAATACACTCTATTCAAATTTTGGAAAACTGATAGTAAAGAAGCCAGAGTATACCCTGTATTTAAGTCAGGTAACCCGAACACTCCATTCAATTATCGCCCCATTCCTTATTGCAAACTTTAAATAAAGTATTTGAAAACATTGGACAAGAAACTTCCTAAATTCTCACTCAAATACGATATTTTAACTAAAATACAATTTGGGTTTAAAGGTGGACATACAACAGAAGATTACAAAAAGTTATCAGAACCTAAACAGAAAAAAACACGGTGCCTCGGTCTTCCTCGAATTGCATTTGATAGTTTCGTATGAAATCTTATTGAAACTTCACATATACGGAATAAGGGGAAATATTCTCCATTAGTTCAAATCGTACCTGACAAATCGTCATCAATACATAAGATTAAAAGATAATTTATCCGACAAAACGATGAAACTAGTGGGGTTCCACAAGGATCTATTCTTAGGCCATTACTTTTCTAATTCAGGTCAATGATTTTTATCTCTCAACCACTTTAATTTGCGTACAATATGTAAAGATACCACATTTACTTCTTTCCAGCATTATGAAGACCTTTTGACAAATGAAAATTGCATGTAGTTAGTGGATGTTTATAAATGGGTGTGTGCTAATAAACTTTGGATCACCCGAAGATCAGGGCCCCAGCCTTCGTTAGTTAGCCTTATAAGGCTAACTAACGAAAATATCACGACTTAACCTAACCAATCGTTAGGTCAACTGTACGCCCTTGACGATTGGTTAGGTTAAGTAGTGATATTTTTGTTAGTTAGCCTTATAAGGCTAACTAACGAAGGCTGGAGGCCCTGATCTTCAGGTGATCCTAAAATTTTACTGAACCTAATAAAGTAATTTTATATGGTTATTACCTTTGGTTAGCTTCCGCCCGAATTGTTCATTCTGACGAAAGTCAAGCTTTTCACTCCACCTTAGACCTACAGTTTAACGTGGAATCCGAACCACGCCCCACCAGTAGCCCAGCGTCTTAACCACTAGGCCACCCAGGGTACCCATTTATCTACCTACCACTTTCTTTTATTGTGTGGAAGGATGAACAACTGGGATTTGCTGCGCGCCGGCTGCCATCAGCGGGTCTCGAACCCGGGGCCGATAGATTAGTAGTCAGCGACGCTAACCACTACACCACCGTGGCGCATCCCACAAAATCACAATTACCACAAAACATATACTACAAATACAAACTATCAAGTAAAACTTGAGAATACTACTCTTGTTAAGTTGAATGAAGTTAGTGTTTGATATTGATTTAGACGAAAAACTATGATAAATTTCAAAAGTCATGTACAACATAACAAGTCCCAAATATCAACAGCTCTGTTCAAATTATTTAAACTTAAAAATACTCTTCCTCAAAATGCATACCCTGTAAGGAATACATCTTTGTTATAAGACTAGACTTCCCAGAAATTTTATACACAAACCAAATTATACAATGAAAACAAGAAGCAGATGTATGGAATAAATTCCATAAATATCAGACAGGCTTCATCACTAAGTTGATTGGAAAAGATTGTAGACACCAATCGACCGGGTAAGTACTCCGGCGGGAACGTTAGGCAGGAGAGAGGGAGTGCTGGAACTTCCGTTCCTCCCATCGCTGTCCCCTTTAGCTGATCTTTTTCCGTGTCTCATTTACTCCGTGAACAGTCAGGTATGCTCTCAAACATACACTTCTCCCTCTATTTTCACTACACATACCAGCATTTTACACACTACACAGTCTTTTCAAAATTTATAAAAAATTGGCTCTCTCCTTCTTACATGGAGGGGCATTTTTGCGGGCGTTCGCCCTTGGCCCCTCCTTCTTGCATAAACAAAAGGATTTCGCAAATCACTAAAGTACGTCATTAGCTCTTACTGATGTATAACTTCACTACTGGCATTATTAATATAGCAATTAAGTTCCCATTTTATAATAAATTAACTAAAATATGCTAATTTCATTAAACATTTTTAATTTATTTTTTTCATTAAACATCATTTACTTCAATTAAATATATAATTGATCATTTTATTTAAAACGGTGTTAAATAAACAAACATAATTTTTGTAAATTTTACCTTTTGTTTATTATTATTATTTTTATTATTATTATTATTATTATTATGAATATTACTATAGATAAAGTTATTATTATTATTATTATTATTATTATTATTATTATTATTATTACTTACAATTTTCACTTCTCTTATGTAATAAATAAAGAGAATCCCATAAATTTTTTCTAAAAGGCTTCCATTAGGAATCTTATGAATATATTAATGCCATGTCAAATATCTAAATTGTAGAGAAAATATCAAAAACGTAAAATTTCACGTTTATTTTGTTGAATATAAATTTCATGGTGTTGCTTTAAATTCTAAAAGTCTCTGCGAAAGTGTCGATGGAAATACGTTATTTAACGGTTCTTTAGGTCGATACGTCTGTTGGCGGTGATTTTATACCCGTTTTAAATCGAACCTAAATTTGAATCTCTGACCTATAAAAAATATTTCTTATTCTTTAATATTTCGTTATGTATATATATATATATATATATATTATATATATATATATATATATATATATATATATATATATATATATGAATTTCCTATTTTAGATTTAAGAAGCGAAATTTATTATAACTTCAATGGATTTTTGCGCGACTTCCATATCAAATATTGGTTGGCTGCAATAGAAATAAAAGATTTTGGGGAATTTATTTATACACTGTATTTCAAGCATAACTAATTTATATTCCATTCTATGTTTCTTTACAGCCAAGCGTCAAATACTGAAAACATAAATGTTTTAATAGATAGTCACAGCTGTTCTTCGAATCGACCGACTGGGCGAGACTTCAGTTATAAATAACAGCGCTATAAACTAACTAAATTAACGCAGAAATCAAGAAAAATAAATTAAAAATGAAGGTAGTTCGTTCATTGCAGAGTTATGTTTACAATATTTTTCTCAATTTAATTACAGATTTAATTTGTCTCTTGGTTGTTTTCATGTATGATAAATAAAAGTTTTGTTTTGGGTCTTTTTTTTTTTCATTGTTGCCTGCAACGACGTAGTTTCGGCTAAGTATATATATATACTCGGCTAAGTATATAATATAAGTATATATATATATGTATGTGTATGTGTGTGTGTGTGTGTGTGTGTGTGTGTGTGTGTGTCATAATGCAGGAAGGAGGGGCCAAGGGCAAATGCTCGCAAAAGGGCACCCTCCCCCCCCATAGAAGAAGAAGAGAGCCAAAATCAAGGTCCGGGGTTTTCGAGATGCCTGGACACTTTGCGTTTGAAGATGGGAGGTCATAGTCAGGAGGAAAGATGGATTGAGGAAGATTGTTCCAGAATTGACCGGTTGAGTAGATGAAAGCTTGAAAATACCGATTAACCCTTGCGTTAGATAGTTGGACAGAAAAGGAATGAGAAAGTGTAGAAAGTTTGGTGCTGCGTGCTCTCCTTAAAGGAGGAGGCATGCAGTCAGAGTTCAGAAGAGCAATGTCCGTTATAATAGCGATTGTAAACAGAGAGTCAGAAAACTGCGGCGAAGAGAAAGGGACTGTAGACAATCAGTAAGAGGCACACGTAACCTCTTAGAAGCTGTTTTAGAAAGAGAATATATGTAATCTTTCCAGGAAAGATCACGAGAAAAAAGGAGACACCAAGAATGTTAATAGAAGAGGAAGGATTGAGTTGTGTGTTGTTGAATGTAAGGGGATAGTCGTGTGGAAGATTGTGACGAATAGACAGATGGAGATTTTAAGGCATTAAAAGCCACAAGATTTTCTCTGCTTCAATCAGATATAGGAGAAAGATGAGAGGCTACCTGCTCCATAGCCGTCCTACGCGAATAATGAAGTGACTGCTGTGAGGGATGCTTTGGGAAGCAGGTGGACAAATGAAGAGTGGAATCACCGGCATAGGAGTGACTAGGACAGGAAGTGCGAATTAAAAGATCATTAATAAATAAAAGGAAAAGAGTGGGTGACAGGACAGAACCCTGAGGAACACCACTGTTAATAGCTTTCGGAGAAGAGCAGTGGTCATCTACAACCGCAGCTATAAATCGGCCGGAGAGGAAATTAGAGAGAAAGACACAGATAGAAGGATAGAAACCGAAAGAGGGTAGTTTCGAAATTAAAGATTTGTGCCAGACTCTATCAAAAGCTTTTGATATGTCTAGCGCAATCGCAAAAGTTTCACCGAAATCCCGAAAGGAGGATGACCAAGAGTCAGAGAGATATGCAAGATGATCGCCAGTAGAGCGTCCCATGCAGAACCCGTACTCACGATCTGAAAGAAGATTGTGGGAAGAGAGATGTTTAAGAATCTTCCTATTGAGGATACGTAGATTCAAAAACTTTGGGAAAGAAAGAAATCAAAGCATTTTGACAATAGAGTGTGTGTGTGTGTGTGTGTGTGTAGGGTATTATGATGATGTTCTATGTTCATTTATACATGCCTAAACGGCTCAAGTAATCTGCACAAAATTTATCGTTCCGGCCATGTGAGAACGGACCACAAAAACAGCGTATTGAGTCATTGTTTTCTCACACAGAGAAAAATGCATTAATCATAAAAAATACACATGGCGTTGGAAAGATCGTTTACACTTGGTTTAAAAAGAAATTGCATGTTGTTTGGTTTTGACCAAAATTGACGAAGCAACCAATGACGTTTGCGCATGAATACTTCACCAAAGAAAAGCTAGAGAAGCGGGCAGGATCAAAACGCAGGGTGCGCAATTGTGTTCCTGAGTGTCTGAAGTTTGCGAGAGCAGCGTATCGAATGTTGTCGCCGAATGGAATCGAAGCAATGGCGCTGGATTTGAACCACGCCGGGTCCTCGTGGCCACGCACCGCACATTGTGGACAAACCAATATTATACATTATAAGACAGATTCTGAGGGAATCTCCTGGACTCTCTATGCCATCTTTTGTTCCAAGGAACAGGTTACGTTCTCTCAGAATCTGTTAAAGAAAGGTTCCTCTCAGAATTAGGTTCCAAATTTTTGACCGCATAAACACTGACGGGGAACCTACTGGCTCTTCTTTTGAACCTGTGTATCAGAAAGCTACACCATTAAACAAACATATACCGTCACTGTTAGGAACGTTTTATTACTTGCACGGAGAGCCATATTTCCGTGACTTCGTAGAAAATCCTTCCGTCAGTCACAGTCGCTTTTATGAAATACGACTTTTCATCAAAGTTTTCAAGAGATTGGCGGAATTTCATCAATCTGTAGAACCAATTAATATTTCCTTTTGGTAACTTTCTTTATTTGACTCTGATTTAATTAAACAAAATATATTTATTTATGCTTTGTAAAACAATTTTAGCAAAGAACTTTCTTTAGGTAAAACAAATTCTGTTTGCATTTGAAAAAGTTTTATCAGAAGAAAATAATTATAACAAGAATTTCTTTGAAACTAAAACTATTAACATTAATTTTTGATCGATGGATTATTATTGTCATAATATGAATGTTGTATGAAACCATAACATTTCCTAGCAGTCGGTCATAGGCCATGAATAGGGCGTAAATATCCATATACATTTAATTTCCTTTATGCAATTAATGAATGCACAATAACAAGCCGCAATAGGCATAAAATGGCTCATTATGTCAAACAACTATTTGTTAAACTCCGTATACCGATGAAGTAATTTTTATATTTGTCTGGACAGACAAGTGCAAAATGATGAAGTAAAAAATCGAAAATTTTATAAATTTTGAATTAATTATTCGTCAAAATTTGTGCTTTATAATAAGTTAACAGAAAATATGAATTTTCATTTTGTATAAAATATATTTCAGTTTATGGTATTTAAGATTGGGAAAAAGAGCTTAGTGCTTTAAAATAAGGTTCAGATCTACAGATCTACAGAAGCTAAGGCTAACAAAGACCCTAAGATCCACTCTAAGGTTAGCCCGAAAGAAAGAAGAGAGTAGGGGGCTAAAAGAAGAGGATAAGGGGTTAAGTAAGTAGCGAAATCTATCATTCGTGGGTTAACATTCATTTAGAAAAAGAGAGAGAAAGACTCACCATCATCATCCGCCGGCCACTGCCGACAAATTGGAAAAATAATCGAAGAGAATAGGAAAGGGGTGAAAGATGAAAAGAAGTAAAATAAGAACGCTTACAAACCATGCAAAAACAGTCTTTAACTCAAACACTGTCATACCATGCAAACTGCAGACATGCAAGTAAAGAGAGGATAAGAAAAGAGGAAAAAGAGTATGAAGAGTATAACAAAAAGTAGGTTAGTTTACGCTACGAGCTACATCTAAGTTCGTGTTAGTCTAATTTTTTTTTAATATAATTTTGTTGCTGGCATATTACACACTGGCATGTCACAAGCTGGCATTACTCGTCAACAGACTCAAACCTCAACCATTACCACCAAAGTTCCTGTTGCTAATTGTTTTATTATTTTAAACGACGTTAATATTTTTAAATGCCCATCTAAACGATTTTCAAACATATTAACGCTGGTAGAGTGTACGACGGACGCGGGAAGATTATTCCATTAATTAATTACTTTAAACGTAAAAAAGCTTTTAGCGATATTAGTAATGAAAAGTCTGCCACGTAATTTAAATCCGTTATTACGAGTATTGCTACTATCGAAAATGACAGTTTGTCAAAATTTACGTTATCGATTTTATTAACGATTTTGAAAACTTCAGTAAGGTCCCCCCTTAATCTCCTAGTTTCGAGTGAATGCTTTTTATAGAAATGCCTTCATTGCGCATGTGCAAGTTTTCTTTCGGCTTGCTCCGAGTCAGAGAAAATTGACATTTATTTCGATTGTGTGTTGAAACTATTCGTTATAGCAAAAATAAAGAAAACATAAGACGCAAAATTAATAATTGTTGAAGAAATTTTCATTTATTTACGACTAAGTCATTTTGAAACAAATATTCTTTGTTCAAACTATCACTTCTTCTTTTGTCTGCTTTTGCTTAAGAAAGATCCCCGACAACAAAATTCTGGAGTAACTTTATTGACAATCGGAATAATATAATTGTCGAGACTTTAACTGCCCTAATGTTAATTATGACTTTTACTGGTAATGAGGAGGGTTTGAGATTCATTGAGTTCATGGAAGATAACACTGGCCAACAAAATGAAACTTTTTTCCTCATCACAAACATGATCACACTTTTCTTAATGCATATTTCGCGCTGATTCCGAATCTGGTTTTATTCCTTTTCTAGCACGTATAGTTATATAGATACACTGGTTTTGATATTTTTAAGTTTTTGATATTGCTATAAGAAAATTTATGGATGTATAGATCACACTTAGGAATGCTAAACGACGAATACATCATATACCTTATTCAATGTACTTATAAATAAAGAATATACGTGTACAGGGTGGGCCGTAAGTTTCCATACATAGGAAAAATTAAACGTTCGTTTTTATGTTTCAGATACCCTAAGAATATGCGTTTGACGAAAGAGCAACGAATTGAAATCATACTGATGGCTGGGTCGGGAAGCAGTCGCATGGTTGCAATGAACTTTAACAGACAACATGGAACGAACATCACACACGACACTGTGGCAAAACTTATTAACAAGTTTCAGAAAACTGGAAATGTTGCAGATCAACCGCGAAGTGGTCCAAGACGTACAGCCACCGATGAAGACACAACAGCTACGATACTTACAGCGCTTACACGGAGTCCCAGAAAAAGTACACGACGGTTGTCTGCAGAAAGTGGTGTCAGCAGATCGAGTATCAGGCGCATTTTGAAAGCAAACAAATGGCATCCATACAAATTGCATATGGCACAGCATTTGAGTGAAGACGACCCGGATAGACGGATGGAATTCTGTGAATGGGCATTAACCAAAGTGAACGAGGATGCAAACTTTTCAACTAAGATCTTGTTTACTGATGAAGCAAATTTTTACGTCAATGGAGAGGTTAATCGGCAAAACATACGTTACTGGAGTAATGCTAACCCTAACTGGCTGAGTCCGACGAAGATGCAAGGTGCCGGTAAAGTGATGGTGTGGGCCGGGATATGGGGTGACAGAATTATTGGACCAATTTTTGTCAGTGGAAATCTTAATGCCGAAAGGTATCTTAACATGTTGCAAGAAGAGATTTTCCCATCCCTGCTAAACGAGGAAGGTAACTTCCCAGTTTACTTCCAGCAAGATGGAGCTCCACCTCATTATGGTCTTCACGTGCGTCGGTATTTGGATCAGCAGTTTCCGGATGCTTGGATTGGTCGGCGTGGTCCTGTGGAGTGGCCTCCCAGATCCCCAGATCTCACCCCCCTTGATTTCTATCTTTGGGGGCACTTGAAGGCCATGGTGTATCAGGAAAAGATACGAGACATAAATCATCTAAAGGAACGTATCACCAACGCCATTACAAGCATAACGTCAACTGTGCTAATGCGTGTTCATCAACAGTGGGAACACGTATTGAAATGTGTTTTCAAAACAATGGCAACCATGTAGAGCATATTATATAAATATAAATGGTTGTCCATAAAAAAATGTTTATTTTTCCTATGTATGGAAACTTACGGCCCACCCTGTATACATTATTTTATTAAAAGCGCTGTGAGTGTGATTTCCTTTTGTAAATTTGGCCTGGATTGTCACGATACAGCATCCAACAATGGTCCGCCATCATGCTTTCATTCCAATATCCTTGGTAGCGCTTCTCCATCATCTGAATATCTTGATGGAAGCGCTCTCCTTGCTCGTCACTCACTGCACCGAGGTTTTCAGGAAAGAAATCTAAGTGGGAATGCAGGAAGTGAATTTTTAACGACATTCGACACTCCATTTCTTTGAAGGTATCAAGGAGGTTCTTGACTCCATCCTTATACGCAGGTGACTTGTTGCTTCCAAGAAAGTTTTCACATATCCATTTGAACGCCAGCCAAGCCTTCAATTCCAGCGGACTTAGGACTTTTTCAAATTCAGTGTCATTCAAAAACTCCCTTATTTGTGGCCCAACAAAAATTCCTTCCTTCAATTTTGCTGCAGTAACCTTCGGAAATTTCCTTGAAAGGTATTGGAACCCTTCAGAATTGACTTTACCCATTGCTTTAACCCTTTCGCTGCGTCCCATTCTGATACGCCCTGTGCGTGTCACGCTAATACCCCAGAACGAAAGCTGCGCGTATAAATGCGCCAGAAAATAAACTTGAATTATTTTTTTGCTTCGTCTTTTGTTTGCCTTTAAAATAGGTTTTCTATCAATAATATTTTCAATTTTTTCATGGGTAACAAAAAAATAAAGGTTAAAATGAAATAAAATAGAGATATTATCTTTATTTAGTTAACTAAAAGTTAAATGCTGAGTGATAAATTTTGAAACATGGTTCGGCGCATAACCCTGGGGTATCGGGGTATGTCTCGCATTGAAAACGTACTCGTTTTTCTATCCCATGGGCATAACATACCCTGCATCTCTTTGTTGGTCTTGGGGTACGTTCAGAATTTGATGTAATTTTCTTGGTAAAATGTTTTCCAACTAGTCTTGGAACTACTGATTTCTTCAAGTTAGGTTCATCTGCAGATGTCAGTCCTTTTATAATCTCATGGCAAAAGTCTAGAAAGGGAACTTTTCCCTTTTTTATGAGATTATAAATTCCACAAGCATCTAGTACTCGGACCTGAATCAAATGCATTGCCAGCTTCTTATACCATTTTAGAGACTTTCTTGGGACAGAGTAATAATGCAGTATTTGGTCTGTTCGGTCTACATATCCCATATGTTTGTTATATTCATGTACGCAAGCTGGAATGGTTTTTTCGACTCGACCTTCCTTTGATCTACGTGTTACTGTCACATCACTGTTCGAATGGTAATTGGAGAGCATGCAAACTCTTCTCTTGTCATGAAACACAAGGGAAAGCAGTTTAGGAGTCTCAAAGGCAAGTTTCTTTCCCTTTGCCACATTCATAGTTTTCATAGCATGGCATAAGCCCTTACGATTACTTCTAACAGTCCCTGCGGCACCAGTTTTATTATCACTAAGACTAAGGTATTTGTATAGTTTTGGTGATGTATAGAAGTTATCAGTGAAGACGTTGTGACCTTTTCCTAAATATTTTTCCATCATACTTACTACAATACTTTCAGTCTTAGAAAAATCAGCAACAGTTTCCATGGTCCCGGTATATATTTTATATTTCAAAGTAACACAATTTTCATCCACAAGTTTGAAATTTTTTATCCCAAAACGTGATCTTTTCGTTTTTATGTATTGCCGGAAACTGAGTCTGCCCTTCCACAGCAACAAAGATTCATCCAAACTTAGATTCTGAGAAGTTCAATATTTTGATTCAAGAGCAGATGTCATCAACTCAATAAAGTCATGCAATTTCACCATCTTCCCCCCTCTTTCCTTCAACGTCTCATCTGCATTGTCAGCAAAATGCAAAAAAGAAAGAATGTTGGTAAATCTGTCTCTTTTCATGATTGCTGTAAATACTGGAGTAGCATAAAAACTGTCGGTTGACCAATACATACCTATCTTGGGTTTTTGTATAATACCCATGAGAAGTAAAAGCCCTATAAATTGCTTCATTTCTGTAAACGTAGTTGGGACCCATGCACTATACCGAGATGTTGATTTCAGATTAGGTGTAGCAGCCAGAAATTGAGTTGCATATTTGTTTGTTTCTGTAACCATTAGCTCAATTACTTCTTTGGGAAAAACTTCACAAAAAACATCATACATCGTATAAGTTTGACCATTGAAGAGCACTTTATTTTTACCAGTAAACTGCCACCCACCTCTGGTACAGCCTATATTTTCACCAATTTCCTGCCATTCAAAATTCTCGCTCGATTTTGTTGCTTTAGGCAGATCTCTTTCCAAAAGTACCACATTTTCTTCATCATCGTCACTACTTGATCGGTTTTGTATAATATCCCGTACATTATCTTGCGCCCAGTCATCCTCACTTTCACATTCTATATCACTTTCAGAACACATTGAGAGATATTCGTTTTCTCATTCTCATCTAGAGAGGATTTTTTACGCTTATTACTGCTTGTGGATGCCATGCTGAACTGATTGGGGGAGTCTATTTCACTCCCCCCTCTGGTGAGCTGAGAGTCAGAAAATAAAAAAAGATGCCAAATACCACCATATTGATGTCTAATATTAGTCAGGGAACTAACTACGTTGTTCTAATAGGAACGAGGGGGTTCATAGACTGTTTATTAAATGTGGAAAACAATGTTTACCATGCGTCCTGAGAGAAGATTTTTAATGGTAAACATAGTTTACCATGCGTCCTGAGTCGGGCTTTTTTATGGTAAACATAGTTTATCACACGCACTGAAAGGTTTAACAAAATTCTTCATTAAACCAAGTTTAATGTGAAGAGGTGGCAGATAGATCTTTTGGGGATCCACTAAAGGGACAGACTGGACATTGCTTATCCCTGGGACATATGTATACCTAAGTGGCCAGTCACTTTTGGTGTAATGTTCTATAGTGGCGCGACTGTCCCACAGGCAAAGGAAACAACAAAATTTTGTGAATCCTGACTGCATACCCATAAGCATTCCTATAACTTTTAGATCTCCACAAACATTCCATTGATGACTGTCGTATTTGATTGCCTTAAGTAGTATATCCATATTGTCATATGTCTCTTTTAGATGGACGGAATGGGCAATGGGGATGGATGGCATTATATTAACATTATGCAAAAGAACTGCTTTCAGGCTTCTCTGCGACGAATCAATAAAGAGGCGCCACTCAGATGCCACATACGTCTGAGATATGACTGTAAATAGTCCATTGATGTCATGGCAATAACAGAGAGGACCGTCTACTGAAAAGAATGCTGTTAATTCAAAATTCCGCTTTCGGTAGTAACTAATACGAACATTGTTCTCAAGTAAATTGTTCTCCTTTAGTCTTGAGGCGAGAAGCTCTGATTTCTCTTTAGACAGCGATAAGTCTCTAACAAGATCATTCAACTGTCCTTGGGTTAACTTTTTAGGCTCTAAATGTCTACCTTCAAAAGTGTACTCTGGTTCTGTAGATGGTCCGGAAACGCCAGTTGCACTTTCATCACTTTCCATGTCATCTATGATAGAATCTAGCCTATCACTTGGCGGAATTGGAATGGGCAATGTTTCATCATGTTTTACTGGTCTACGTGCTGAATCCAAGTTTGGATATACAATCTGGTGTTTGTTCTTGGCAGAAAACCCCATTAAGTTCACACTACAAAAATAACAGTCTTCATGATGATCTCTCGGCTCCCTCCATATCATGGGTATGGCAAATGGCACTGAAGCTTTCTTTTTGTTAAGCCAATCACGTAATCCATTTGAACAGCAAGAACAGACTTGATGTGGCGCCCATGGTTTATCTTGGTCACCTAGATGGCAACCAAAGTATAGGTTGTATATTTTCTTAATGTCGGTTGTAATACTTCGTCGCTGTGTTTTAGTTGTCAACTGGCCGCATACGAAACAGAACTTGTCGGGGTCATTCTTACATTGTCGAGGCATGTTGACTGACCTGAGCAAACTATAAATTAAAAAAAAATGTACACCAACTTGACACAACAAGTTATATATATGCCTTCATCTTGAAAACTATACGTGCTAGAAAAATTCTGAATGCAGTTTTGGAATCAGCGTGAAAAAATGCTATCCAGCCACCACAAATTTTACTCTGATGAAAAATCTTTGTTGACCAGTGTAATTTTTACGACAGATGGTTACCGAACCAACACGCGGTGACAATATTTTAGATTTGGTGATGACGAACGGCGAAAATATAGTCGAAGGTTTAAAAGTAGGCGAGAGTTTAGGATGCAATGATCATCAAATTCTTAAGTTTAAGTTATTGATAGAAAGCGCTAAGGATAGTAACGTAATAGAAGTCCCTGATTTTCGTAGGGCTAATTTTGATAGTTTTGCGGATAGGATGAGAGTAGTGGACTGGGATAAATTATTTATGGGTAATGACACAAATTTACATTGAGAGGCGTTCAAAGAAAGTTTTATGAATATCGAGTGGGAGTTTATTCCTCGTAGACCCAAGCGCGCTAGAAATCATGGTAGGCCCAAGTGGTGGACTAGGGAAATAGGCGAGTTCATAAACGAGCGTAACAGAGCGTATAGGCTTAATAAGCGCAATAGCACGGCAGCTAACTTTAATAGATATATCGAGCTTAGACGTCAGGTTAAAAGATCAGTTAGGAATGCTAAGCGTAATTTAGAGATACTTATAGCTGTGGATAGTAAACATAATTCAAAAAAGTTTTTTGAATACGTCAATAATCGTAAGCCGATAAAAGATAACACAGGCCCTCTAGTGGATGCTAACGGCGCTTTGGCTTCTGACGCTCAGGCGATGGCGGGTATTTTCAATAACTTTTTTGCGACAATTTTTACCGTAGAAGACGTAAATACTGTCCCCGACGTGGACGGTATCGTTCCATTTAGTAGCGAGACTATTTTGGATGAAATAACTGTTTACGAAGGTGAGATTGCGCATTATATCGATAGGCTAAAAGTTAGCAAGGCTCCAGACCCTGACGCTTTTTATCCTAGACATTTGAAAGATTTGAAAGACGTTATTGTAGGCCCCATAACGAAGATTTTTAATCAGTCACTCGAAACTTATTCCTGAAGACTTCAAATTAGCTAA
Source organism: Bathynomus jamesi (assembly GCA_023014485.1). Classification (NCBI taxonomy): domain Eukaryota; kingdom Metazoa; phylum Arthropoda; class Malacostraca; order Isopoda; family Cirolanidae; genus Bathynomus; species Bathynomus jamesi. Next base: position 58,878 of record JAJOZX010001899.1, on the reverse strand, counting down.
CGTTACGCCCATTTTTAAAAAAGGCGACCGCACAGTAGCTAGCAATTATAGGCCCATTAGCTTAACTTCAATTGTCGGTAAACTATTGGAATCCGTCGTTCGGGATCGTATCATCGATCACTTAGAAAGTAGAGATTTGATTAATAGCGGTCAGCATGGGTTTCGACGCCATAGATCTTGTTTAACTAATTTGTTAGAATTTTATAACGAAATAGTGCGCGAATACGATAGGCATACAGCGGCTGACGTTATTTATTTAGATTTTAAAAAGGCGTTCGATACAGTTCCGCATAGAAGATTAATTGCGAAGGCTAAAGCGCACGGTATACGCGGTCAGGTAGCTAACTGGTTAGAGGAATGGCTTCGTGCTAGGAGACAGAGGGTCGATGTTAATGGTAGTGAATCGGGGTGGTTGGATGTAGGTAGCGGTGTCCCACAGGGTTCAATGTTAGGTTCATTGCTATTCGTAATTTACATTAACGACATAGATGTAGGATTGACTAGTAACGTATCAAAATTCACGGACGATACTGAAATAGGCGGTAAGGTTGTTAACGAGGACGATAGAAATAGGCTCCAAGACGATGTAAATAGGATTATGGAGTGGACGGAAAGGTGGCAGATGCAATTTAACGTAGGCAAATGTAAAGTTTTTCATATAGGTTCTCGTAACAATAATTACACGTACACGATGGATGATAAAGAGTTAGCGAGCGTTGACGAGGAAGTAGATTTAGGCGTACGCGTATCTAAGGATTTAAAAGTTAGGAACCAGTGCCTGGAGTCTTGCGCAAAAGCTAATAGGATGTTAGGCTTCATAGCGCGTAATTTCGAATTTAAATCGAAGGATATTATATTGCCCCTTTACAAGTCCATAGTCAGGCCTCATTTAGAATATGCCGTTCAGTTTTGGTGCCCGTATTTGCGTGAGGATATTGATAGGTTAAAAAGGGTTCAGCGTCGTGCCACGAAACTAATTCCGTCATTGCGCAACAAGCCTTATGAAGATAGAATTAAAGAGTTAGACTTGCATTCATTCGAAACTAGGAGATTAAGTGGGGAGCTTATTGAAGTTTTCAAAATCGTTAATAACATCGATAACGTAAATTTTGACAAACTGTTCACTTTCGATAATAGCAATACTCGTAATAACGGATTTAAGTTGCGTGGCAGACGTTTCATTACTAATATCGCTAAAAACTTCTTTGCGTTTAAAGTAATTGATAAATGGAATAATCTTCCCGCGCCCATCGTGAACTCTACCAGCGTTAATATGTTTAAAAACCGTCTAGAGAAGACATTTTAAAAATATTAACGTTGTTTAAAATAAAAAACAAGTGGCAACAGGAGCTCTGGGGGTCGTAATCGGGGATGAGTCTGTTGACGTCTAATACCAGCTTGTGACATGCCAGCGTGTCATATGCCAGCAAAAAAAAAAAAAATTAGACTAACACGAACTTAGTTGTAGCTTGTTGAGTAAAGTAACCCACTTTTTGTTATTCTTTATACTTATTTTTCTTCTCTCTTTATTGCATGTCTGTAGTTTGCATGTTTGCATGGTATGATAGTGATTGAGTTAAGAATGTGTTGTAATGCGTTCTTATTTTACTTCTTTTCATCTTTCACGCCTTTCCAGCCTAGTGGGCTGCATCCTCTCCCTCCCTATGGAGTGGAGGATCGGTCTGCAACAGTTGGAAGAATGTGTTACTTTGAGTTAAGAATGTGTTGTTCTTGAGTTAAGAATGTATTGCATGGTTTGTAAGCGTTCTTATTTTACTTCTTTTCATCTTTTTCCGGCAGAGTGGGCTCTACCTCCCTATGGAGTAGAGGACCGTTCTGTAATCTTTCCTATTCTCTCCGTCTATTTTTCTGACTTGTCGGCAGTGGCAGGCGGATGATGATGGTGAGTCTTTTTTCTCTTTTTCTGAATGAATGTTAACCCACGAGTGATAGGTGTTGCTACTTACTTTACCCCTTATTCTCTTCTCTTAACCCCCTACTCTTTCCTTTCTCTCGGGCTAACCTTAGAGTGGATCTTAGGGTCTTTGTTAGCCTTAGCTTCTGTAGATCTGTAGAATGTGGTTACAGAATCCGAATTTAGAAATTTTTCTTAATTAAAACGGATATATAAAACTTAGTTAACATTAGTTTGGTTCCGTCCGAATTGTTTATTCTCACGAAGGTTAAACTTGTCGCCCACCTTAGACCTACAGCTTTATATGGAATTCGACCACGACCCACCAGGAAAGTCAGAATTTACAAAGTCGTCGACCGGATTCTATCTCACGACTCCCGATCAGCAGCCCAGCGTCTTAACCGCTAGGCTACTCCTCAGGGTACCTATTACCACCAACCAATTCCATTTAAGGTCGTATGAACAGCTAGGTGAGCTGAGCGCCAATTGTCTTCGCCGGGAATCGAACCCAGGAAGAAATAGAACGTTGAGTAAACCTTATGAACGTTTATACAATATCAATAAAACATTTATGACGTTTACTAAATGTCCCATTTCTTGTTGGGAAGTCAGCGATGCTAACCATTATATATATATATATATATATATATATATATATATATATATATATATATATATATATATCCTTCTTTTTATGTAGGAAGGAGGAGCCAAGGGCGAACGCCCGCAAAAATGCCCCCCTGCTATGTAAAAAGGAGAGAACCTAAATCAAGGTCTCCGAGGTTCATAATACCATTTTTTTTTAATTTTGAAAAAATTGAATAGTGCGTAAAATGGATTATGTGCAGTGAAGAATAGATGAAGAAGTTTATGTTTGAGACCATGCTGGACTATTCACAGGGTAGATGAGACGGAAAAAGCTCAGCTAAAGGAGACAGTCAAAGGAGAAACGGGAGTTGCAGTACTTCCTGTCTCCTGCCTAACGTCTCAACCCCTTGGAGTACTTCTCTGGTCGATTGGTCTCCAATATCTCCTCCTCTCTCTCTCTCTCTCTCTCTCTCTCTCTATATATATATATATATATATATATATATATATATACACCTCGGTGGTGTAGTGGTCAGCGTCGCTGACTACGAATCCATCGGCCCAGGAATCGAGACCCGGTGACGGCAGCCGGCACGCAGCAAAACCCAGCTGTTCATCCTTCCACACAATAAAGAAAGTGGTTGGTAGATAAATGGGTACCCTGGGTGGCCTACTGGTTAATACGATGGGCTGCTGGTGGGGCGTGGTCATTCGTCAGAATGAAGAATTCAGGCGGAAGCTAACCAAAGGTTGGATCACCTGAAGATCCATCACCCCAGCCTTTTCTAGTTAGCTTTATAAGGCTAACTAACGAAAATATAACGACCTAACCTAACTAATCGTTAGGTCAACTGTAAGCCCTTGAGGACTGGTTAGGCTAGGTCGTGATATTTTCATAAGTCAGTCTCATAAAGCTAATTAAAAAAGGCTGGGGTGACGGATCTTCAGGTGATCCCAAAGGTTATATATATATATATATATATATATATATATATATATATATATATATATATATACACACAGTGACAGAGATACCTTCAAATATGATACTTTCGTGATTTTCCTTTGGCCTTCTGAGAAATAACATTCAAGATGAGTATGGCGTTCGACCTCGTTATAAGGGACTCTCGAGCACGACACCCTTAATCGCATCTAGCCTCTCTCTTAGAAGAACTCCAGTGACACGTTAGATCTCATTATGTAAACAACGTTGTAACAGGCCCCATTTGCCTGGTGTCATTCACCTAACTTTATATAAAGATTTTCATTAACTAGCGCGTATTATAATACCGAAGTCATTAATCACGTGCACATTTATAACATTTCAATACAACTTTCATTCAAACAACTGCAACCTTAATTGTTTCACTTAAATCTCATTTATTTTGTTTAATAAAAGAAGAAAACTGACTCTATTAATTTTCTTAATTGATAACATTATTTGGTCTGAAAAGATCATGGTGTCCCCAGCCTCAAGCATTCATAACACTGGGGAACAAAAAAATGTTTTTTCTTGGTGCCTAAGATTTTAGACCTTATTCTGGATATTTTCATGCCACTGATTCAGAAAATATCATCCATTTTGTTCTAGCAGCTCTAGTTTTTGAGATATTGCATACGTCATTACCTACTTTATTACCCTTCTGGAACGGTATTATGAGTTGCTCGTAAATCTAAATGCATCTGTATAATTAAATTGTAGCTATGATTTTGCTGATGTTGCTGTTTTGCATGTGTATTGTACATGTACTAACGTGAATTCTTTCCTGTTACAGGTGTTGACATGGCTTCATCACGAAGAAAGTGTTTAAATCATCCAGATGTGTTTTGTTTTATCTGCGGAGAGTACACGTTCATTGAACAGAGAAAAACTATTACTGATTTTGTGAAAAAAGCTTATTTTGCCTATTTCAAAGTACAACTAGGGGACCAAGATAAGCCATGGGCTCCTCATGTTGTGTGTAAAACGTGTACGGAGCATCTGCGGCAATGGACAACGGAAAGAGGAGGTGCCTGAAATTTGGTATACCAATGGTATGGAGAGAACAGAGAAACCACAGTGATGACTGTTACTTTTGTTTGGTGAATATAAAGGGCATCAATGGACGTAACCGGAGTAAATGGACGTATCCTGACATAGACTCAGCTAGACGGCCTGTTTCACATTCAGATGAGATACCTGTCCCATCATTCAGCCATCTTCCAGAGCTCCCTCAAGAAGATGATGAATCTGCTACTGACAAAGAAAGCATATGTGGGCAAAATGACAGTGATTTCGAAGGACCGTCATCAGTTGCAGAAGGTTTTAGTCAACACGAATTAAACGACCTCATAAGGGACTTAAGTCTTTCGAAGAAATCGTCTGAATTGTTAGCTTCCAGGCTGGGAGAAAAAAATTTACTGCTGCCGGGAACCAAAATCACGTTATATCGCGACAGAGAAAAGGATTTACTGCCCTTCTTCTCAAAAGAGAACGATTTAGTTTTCTGCAACAATGTGCGCGGATTGCTGATGAAAATGGGCATATCGGAATACACACCAAGTGAATGGCGGTTATTCATAGATAGCTCCAAACGGAGCCTAAAATGTGTTCTTCTACACAACGGCAACAGATACAGATCAATCTCAATTGGTCACTCAGTCGGTATGAGAGAAGAGCACGGGACAGTCGCCCTAGTCCTAGAAAAGATATCATACCGAGACCACCAATGGGTGATCTGTGTGGATCTGAAGATGGTGAATTTTCTCCTGGGCCAGCAGAGCGGGTACACCAAGTACCCGTGCTTTATATGTCTCTGGGACAGTAGAGCTAAAGATGAACACTGGGTGAGAAGACAGTGGCCTCTGAGAGAAAACATGGTGGTTGGAGAAAAAAATATCATCAAAGAAGCTTTGGTTGACAGAGAAAGGATCATATTGCCACCACTGCACATCAAACTAGGTTTGATGAAACAATTTATAAAGGCTTTGAACAGAGATGGGACGTGTTTTGGCTACATATGTAGAAAATTTCCTGCGCTGAGCATGGAAAAGCTGAAGGCAGGTATTTTCGATGGACCGCAAATCCGGGAACTCATGAAAGACCCGCGTTTCCAAGATTCAATGGACAACATTGAGGCACGTGCGTGGTCATCGTTTAGTATGGTTGTGAAGAATTTCCTTGGGAACTATAAGGCCGATAACTACGGTGAACTAGTGGAGAATATGCTCTCTTCTTTTGTAAACTTGGCTGTAAAATGAGCATCAAACTGCATTACCTCCACAGTCATTTGGATCGTTTCCCAGATAACCTCGGTGATCTAAACGAGGAACAGGGTGAACGATTTCACCAAGAACTAAGGACCATGGAAGAACGGTACCGCGGACGATGGGATACTCACATGATAGCAGATTACTGCTGGAGCATCCAACGCGAATGTCCTGGCACATCTCATCGCAAGAAATCTCAGAAACGCGGTTTATGTGAGATGTCTCAATGAAAGAACTTTTTTTGCCGTTCGTGTCTCAAGCTTCTTTGAATTTAATAAATATTTTTCGTACCTTATGCTTGTTTGATGTTAATACACTATTTTTGCTGACATTCATCATACTTTTGTATTCAATGACAACAACAGTGATTGCCAGTCAGCAATTATATAATATTATATACATTATATAGAAATATATATATATATATCATATCTTGATAAGCAGAGCTGATGGAGAAAAACTAATGTCATTTTTAGAATCAGCGACCTCAATATACCCAGAAACAGGTCTAACATCTAAGTCACCAAAAGTTGTGTTCCCCAGTGATATAATCATTAACATTAACAGCCTAACCTAATTAACATTATTATTATTATTTTTATCATTATACTGTTTAACGAGGCTCTCTCTCTCTCTCTCTCTCTCTCTCTCTCTCTCTCTCTATATATATATATATATATATATATATATATATATATATATATATTACCTTGGGTCAGCTTTGGGCGTAAGCAGGGGTTCACACACTCGCCTGTTTAGTGTACTCGTGAAAATAACGTGACCGTTTTGAGGATAAGTGAGGGTGAGTGTGTGATAATTCATCAATGAAGTTGGGTAATTTTTATGAGGTAACACTTTTCGTACATCAACAGAAAATATAGTCGGAAAAAAGTTATGGTGATGTAATTAGGTTACGTTAGTTAAGGTTTAGTTAAGTTTGATTATGTTAGACAAGGCTTTGATACATACAATTGACAATTTGGGCAACCCTTTTGAAGAAACCAGTCAAGACCTCATAAACATATATAATAAGGTAGTAGGTTCACAAACAGCGCTTCAGGACTTAGCAGAACTCCGAGCACATGGAGTGCATCAGTTTAAGGATTACATGCACCAACGACTTGAAGAGCAAACTGTTCCAATTGAGTCAGCGGTGAAGCGAAATCAGGTGAAAATAATTAAAACCCAAAAGCCAGTGCAAATCAAAGACAGCTTAAAAATGAGATCAATAAAAAAAGAGGCCAGCTCATTTTCATAACTGTACACTGGCTGTCAACATCGAGGTGTTGACTTGGATGATTTCTTCAGATATGAGAATCACCCATTTCCTCCATTACTATCAGAATATGGGCACCTAAGGAAAACTAAAAAATCAGATCTCCTGCAATGCTTCAAAAATTTGGCAGATTATCCCAATGAAAAGCCTGCAGCGTCATGTGTCATACTTGATGGACCAGCTATAGCTCATATGCTACCTCCTGGAGAAGCAAAGACATTTGATGATTATTGTGAGAAGTTTGTGAATACAATTCTTCGGGAATGGGATGATGTTAAACGAATTGATGTTATCTGAGATGACTATCGCTCGGACAGTTTAAAGGCAGATACTCGAACGTCTAGAGGTGCTGGCATAAGGCGACGTGTTCTTAGTAACACACCTATTCCAAGAAACTGGAAAAAAATTTTGTCAAACAATGACAACAAAAGTGAACTATTCGATCTACTTGCAGATAAATTTACAACTCGCCTTGGCAAAGAGATCGTAACTACAAAAGGAAAAGAAATAAGATGCAATAGACCTATGTGTATTCATGTGGAACTGGAACCATGTAGTCAAGAAGAGGCAGATACTAGAATTTTGTTACATGCGAAAGATGCCAGCCAAGATGGACACAAGTCAATTGTCATTCGGACAGTAGACACTGATGTCGTAGTGCTAGCATTGTCATGTTTCAATGATCTCGAAGCTGATTTCTTGTGGATTTCATTTGGTGTAGGGAAGAATTTGCATTATATTCCAGTACATTTACTTTTCAGTGTACTTGGTGCAGATAAAGCAATGGCCCTACCATTCTTCCATGCGTTCACTGGAAGTGATACGACATCCTCGTTTGCAGGTTACGGGAAAAAGTCTGCATGGGAAACATTTAACAGTCTTCCTGAAATTGCCCAAACATTTAGGCTTTTGTCCCAACAGCCCACAGATATTGAAGACTTTATGGAATATTTGGAAACATTTGTTGTCTTACTGTATGACAAATCCTCATCAAGTTCTAATGTGAATGAGTGCAGAAAGGAGCTCTTCACCAAAAAAGGAAGATCCATGATAGAGTACCACCACCCAAAGCAGCCTTAGTTCAACATGTATTGCGGTGTGCATATCAAGCTCGATACTGTTGGGGACAGTGTTTCATAAAGCAACCTAACCTGCTTGATCCAGGAGCTTGGGGTTGGCACTAAAATGAACAGTCTACTTGGGAACTTACATGGACAACTCTTCCAGAAGCATCAGTAGCATGCAAAGAACTACTGAGCTGTTCCTGTAAGAACTGTAACACAAGCCGCTGCAAGTGTAAAAAAGCGTTACTAAAATGTACAATGTACTGTAAGTGCAATAACTGTGAAAATGGTGTTGATGGACATGAGATTATAAGAATGATGATAATGTCAACTGACTGTATTTACATTCATTTTTGTATCTTAAAATTGCAAAACTGTATTATATATATTATACTGTATTATATATATTATACATAACTGTATAATATATATTTTAATATTATATACGGGTGTCCGAGAATTATCTGTATAATTTTTGGCTGTTATTAAAAGTCAACCATGAAGTGTAGAAATTCCAGTGTTGTCCCATTTTATAGAGAATCTCATTAACTTTTTTCTGATACCACGTTTTGACAAGTTTTTAGAAATGTACGCGGGTGACAGACATTGATGTTTTAAAAGCAAGAATCACAGCTGCTATTGAGCGAATTGATGTGGATATGCTGCAGCGTACATGGCAACATTTGGATTATCGATTGGATGTTTTGCGAATCACTGATGGTGCACATATCGAATGTTTGTAACAACGTTACTTTAATAAAAGAAACTTTTGAAAATACAGATTCTAAATAATCTTATTTAAGAATTTTATGTGTGTTATCAAGAATTTTATTAAAAGATGAAATTGTACAGATAATTTTCGGACACACTGGAATTTCTAAAAAACTTGTCAAAACTTGGTATCAGAAAAAACTTAATAAGATTCTCTGTAAAATGGGACAACAATGGAATTTCTACACTTCATGGTTGACTTTTAATAACAGCCAAAACTTGTACAGATAATTCTCGGACACCCTGTATATTAAAACTATTATCAATACAATTAAAAATTCCATTTGTATTACTAAATAAACTACATGCTGACATAATTACACAAATGCATGAAAGATAGGTTAAATGTTGCAATGATTTGATTATTCCTATTGATATTTTTGTTTTACACATTTTATCCGCCATTTTGAAAATGGCGGCCATTATCTTTGTGAACTACCAACAGAATTACTCTCACATATTTATAGATAAATTATAAAATGTTTCATGCCTTTTTTCAGACATGCATAAATTAATTTCTTTAATGTTTTGATAATTTCTGGTGATTTTTAAACTTTTCTCTCTAATGGCCGCCATTTTGAAAATTACGGCCATAATCTTTGGGCCCTACCTCAAAAATTATTCTCACATGTGTATAGATAAGCCACAGAAAGCTTCATGCTTTTTTCCAGAAATGCATGATTTTTAGGGAAAAATCACTTTATCCGCTGTACTATTACAAGAAACTAAATTTGGGAGAACTGGTGCTCGAGAGTACTTCAAATACTACCGCCAATATGCTGAAAGTTTTTTGAAGCAACTTTTCACTGGAATCCAATTTGAGATGTTTACTCGTAAATTCTTAATTACTATAACAAATAACCATAATACAATTCAGGAGCATCATAGTATGTCCTCATGAAATAAGTCTTCGTTACTGAGGTAACACAACTGATTTCGATATACATTATAATTACGAAAAAATTTAAATAGATAAAAAATCACGCTGGTATGGAAGCTGTTGATAATAATAATGATACTACTACTACTACTACTACTACTACTACATAATAATAATAATAATAATAATAATAATCCTTGGAGATATATTATTGGGGTGTCCGGCGAATTTGTCTACAACAATTTGTCTAAAGATACAATTCATCTACAACAATTTGTCTACAACAATTTATTTACAACAATTAGTCTACAGATACAATTTATCAACAATAATTTGTCTGCAGATACAATTTGTCTAGAGAGGAAAAATGAAAGCTATTTGATGTTAATTACACTGCCCAACACCAATTTTGCTGATTTAATTCTAACACCTGTTTTTAGGTAACTTTAGTGTACTGATTTAAAAAATCACCTTAGTTTTTGCTTATCACGTCAGGTTTTCGAGCAATCAAATACGGAGATATCGCATTTTGGCAGGGTTATGCCCAATTTTTTTTCTTTTCAAAAAATAAGTTTTTACATACTCAGAATCAGCATGGAAAGGTAAACAATTGTGCAGGGAGTAAACTTTAATATACAATGGTAATATTGACACATAAAGTGATTAAAAGTGTTTAAATAAGCAAAAAATGAATCCATGATGATGACGTCACGCTCACACCTGGGGAAATCACAGATACCCAAGATTTTAATATGTTGTACATAACCTTTAGATTTAATGCACAGATTTGCGTATTCCACAGATAAAATTTTAACAGCAAAACAGCTGTTAACAGGTCTCAAAAATCATCAATTTTGATAAGTGCCCTTCATGGATCACCCAAAATAGGCATATTGCATTGCACATTGCACGAAAACCTGATGTGATGGACAAAATCTAAGGTGATTTGTGAAATCAGCACATCAATATTATCCAGAAACAGGTCTTAGAATTAAATCACCAGCAAAAGGTTTTTTTGTTGGGCAGTGAATTATTATTAATTTTTTCAAAAAAATGAAAAATTTTATTTTTAATTTGAAAAATTTTATTGACAAAAAAGATAAAACGTACATTCATTTTATTAAAATGCTAAAAAGAAAGGTTGTGGGCTATACTACGAACATAGTCGATGATGTTCTCAGGATTGAAGTTTTCAAGAATTCTTCTGATGCGTTGAGCAGCATCACGGTATCGCTCCTTTGGATTTTGTAGTTCTCTTCCAGCCACGTACTGCTCAATTTGAGCCTCGTTGAGACTATGCTCTTTCTTCAGCCACTTTACAACCCCAACAAAATTCGGAGCTATTGAAGAATAGGGACCCCAGCCTTCTTTAGTTAGGCTTATAAAGCTAACTAACGAAAATATCACGACCTAACCTAACCAATCGTTAGGTTACCTGTACGCCCTTGACGACTGGTTAGGTTAGGTCATGATATTTTCGTTAGTTAGCTTTATAAAGCTAACTAAAGAAGGCTGGGGTCCCTATTCTTCAATAGCTCCCAAAATTTTGCGCCACCATTGCATCACAATATCCTTTCCATTAAAATCCTATTGTTTTATTATGCTAGGCAAACTAGTTTTTTAAAGTGGCTTCTTATTAAATATTTCAATTTCTCTTAATAAATATTTTTTTTCGAAGTATTTTTCCCTGTTGAAACATTAGGTTTGCCATTCTTAACATGTTTAATTTTGGGTTCGCCATTCTTAACATGAGGTAAATGGGTTCGCTATTCTTGACCTGATCCGTTTCTCTTGACAAATTGTATCTGTAGACAAATTATTGTAGATAAATTGTATCTGTAGACTAATTGTTGTAGATAAATTGTTGTAGACAAATTGTTGTAGATGAATTGTATCTTTAGACAAATTGTTGTAGATGAATTGTATCTTTAGACAAATTGTAGACAAATTCGCCTAAAACCATATTATTGGCTATAATTAGAAACTTTGTATTTTTTTATGTAGAAAAGTGGGGCCAAGGGCGTGTGCCCGCAAAAACTGCCACCCTTCATAGGAAAGAGAGAGCCAAAATCAAAGTCTTCGAGGCTCACAATGCCATTTTATTTTTTATAAATTTTTAAAAGATTGTGTAGTGTGTAAAATGCATGCATGTGTAGTGAAGAATAAAGGGAGAAGTGTGTTTGAGAACATGCCTATATATATATATACAGACACGTTTATATATACGTATATATACACGTTTATATATACGTTTAATAATAAATCACAAAACATCTCTCATATACTGTATACAAGCCTTAATAATATCAATAACTTCTAAAATCAATCGAAACAAATTTATATAAAAACGATAATAAATCTTTTATGATAATGATAAACCTTTCCTAGAATTCAAAAAAGAGTTATAATAAAAAAAGCAAGTAACAAAATCAGTATAATGCATTTTAAATATAAACTGATATACATTTATATGATTTATATAAATGTTCGTAATAAATTTTTTTTAAAAAAATATGACATTTTACGCGCAAAATCTGAATATTAAATAAAAGAGAAACTGTTGTTTTTAAATATATAAAATGACCATAAAAATATATTAAAAATCTGAATAAAAAGTTTTATTATTATTATCATCATTATTATTATTATCATTATTATTTAATAAGAAAGTATTTCATGTTTAGATTTTTTGTCGCAGTAAAAAAAAATTTGTGACTACAAAAGGACACCAAACAGCAACAGACCGTCTAGTCCGTACTAGCACTAGCGCCCACAGGATTTCTGACAGAGGGGGGGGCACTTCCACTACGTTATCTTGATATATATAGTTTATATATGTATATATATATTATATATAATATTATATATATATGATGAACAAAACCACGAAGGAAAGGAAACACAGATGTGCTCAAGCGCTTTCGTCTAATGACATCCTCAGGAACACTGAAGTACATAAAGAATTACAGCCTATATATAGGTTACAGAAAGAGAAAAAAAAAAATATATATATATATACAATAAACGGAGAAACGAAATTAAAGGATTGTGGAAGGGGGCACACAAAATTTATAAGGAAAAACTATCGATTTTTAGCACAAGATTAAGATTTGTTTCCAAACAATGTTATAGATAAAAAAAAATAAAAAAAATATAAATAAATAAAAATAAAATATATATATACAAATTTATACTGGAAATCTGCCGAAGTTTTAGCACTCTGCTCTTTTTGTATATAAAAATTGAACAATTATCGATTTTTAGCACAAGATTAAAAGATGTTTCCAAACAATGTTATAGATAAAAAAATATATATATATACAAATTTATACTGGAAATCTGCCCGGGTTTTAGCACTCTGCCCTATTTTTTTGTATATAAAACTTGAAAAATAAAAGTTATTAGGGTGGCATACAAATTTTACCAAAGATTTAGCGTTCTACCTTTCTTATCTAAATCTGTTCTGAAGGAATTCAAAACAACAGGATCGAGTTGAAAAAGACCTTTGCTTATGTTGAAGTTATTTGTTAGTTGGATAATAGCAGACTCAAGAATATTTCTATTAACAATGTTGCTAGAGTGGAATAAAACTGAAGCATTATTCCAATCAATACAGTGGGATAACTCTGACAAATGGACAAAAAGGGCACCGGACAATTGTCCTGTTCTAACGGAATATTGATGCTGTTTTATACGTGTGTGCAAATCCTTTCCGTCTGACCTATGTAAAAGGAATCACATTGTTTACAACCAATTTTATAGATAATGCCTGAATTATTGGTAGGGCTATTTTTTACTATGATATTTTTCACAATATTGTTATATGAAAATACTACATTAATATCCAAAAGTTTAAATACATTAGCAATGCCTAAAAAGCCCGGGAAAAATGGAAGTACTAAAATATTTTTGACAAGTACGAGTGTTATTATTGACGCGATAGAAAGTTCGTTTTGCCTTGTTGAGACAAGATTCCATAAACGCAGATGGATAACACAGATCACTTCCAATACCGTTGATTTTTTCTAATTCGGCATCGATGTATTCCGGACTGGCGATCCTAAGGGCGCGGAGAAACATTGAAGAAAAAATGGCCTTCTTAGTGGGGTGTCATATCCCGAGTAAAAGTGTACGTAGGACAAATTGTTTTTTTTTTCCGATAGATACTAAACTTAAAACCTGGGCTTTCCCTATGTACACGCACATCCAAAAATGGGATTGAATTGTCTTGTTCCACTTCTAAAGTAAACTTAATAGAGGGGACTTGATCATTTAACTGAAGGAGGAAGTTATCCAGGTCACGATTCATGGGCCAGATACACAAAATATCGTCGACGTACCGAAACCAAGGGATGCCAACCCCCAGGATTCTCGGAATGTAAGTAATTTCGAAAAACTCCATATAAATATTGGAGAGAAGGGGCGACAAGGGGTTGCCCATGGCCATCCCAAAAACTGTTGATAATACTCGTTATTGAAAGTGAATTTACAGTCTTTGATGCAAAGCTTAATAAGTTCCAAAACAATGTGTGAAGGTAGTGGCAGGTCATACTTATGTAATTCTTGGGAGAGAAAGTCAAGCATATCGTCAATCGGCACTTTTGTAAACAATGAACAAACGTCAAAACTGATCAATCTATCGTTAGTTTCAGTACGTGCATTATTCAATTTTTCAGTAAGATCCATGGAATTTTTTACATGTGAATCAGAGATAGTTCCAAGAATGGGGGACAAGACTTTGACAAGCCATTTGGAGAGTTTATAAGTAATAGAGCCCACCGAGCTAATAATAGGGCGCATAGGGTTGCCAGGTTTGTGGGTTTTAATGAGACCGTAAAGGTAGGGCAGAGAAGGTGAAGTGGACATGAAAAGCGGAATTAAGTCCTTATGATCTTTGAGAATGCGTTTCAAGCCGCTATTAAATGATTTGATGACGTCATCCTGCGGGTTCTTCCTAAGTTTGCTGTATGTGGCGGGGTCAATATTCCGTTAGAACAGGACAATTGTCCAGTGCCCTTTTTGTCCATTTGTCAGAGTTATCCCACGTATTGATTGGAATAATGCTTCAGTTTTATTCCACTCTAGCAACATTGTTAATAGAAATATTCTTGAGTCTGCCATTATCCAACTAACAAATAACTTCAACATAAGCAAAGGTCTTTTTCAACTCGATCCTGTTGTTTTGAATTCCTTCAGAACAGATTTAGATAAGAAAGGTAGAACGCTAAATCTTTGGTAAAATTTGTATGCCACCCTAATAACTTTTATTTTTCAATTTATATACAAAAAAATAGGGCAGAGTGCTAAAACCCGGGCAGATTTCCAGTATAAATTGTATATATATATATTTTTTTATCTATAACATTGTTTGGAAACAAATCTTTTAATCTTGTGCTAAAATCGATAATTGTTCAATTTTTATATACAAAAAGAGCAGTGCTAAAACTTCGGCAGATTTCCAGTATAAATTTTGTATATATATATATTTTATTTTTATTTTATTTTTTTAAAAATTTTTTTTTTTATCTATAACATTGTTTGGAAACAAATCTTAATCTTGTGCTAAAAATCGATAGTTTTTCCTTATAAATTTGTGTGCCCCCTTCCACAATCCTTTAATTTCGTTTCTCCGTTTATTGTATATATATAATAATATATATAATTATATATATATATATATATATTTCTCTTTGTAACCTATATATAGGCTGTAATTCTTTATGTACTTCAGTGTTCCTGAGGATGTCATTAGACGAAAGCGCTTGAGCACCATCTGTGTTTCCTTTCCTTCGTGGTTTTATTCATCATAAATATTTTTCACGTGTTACTTTCGTGATAATTTTCATATATATATATATTATTATATGTATGTGTGGGTGTGTGTGTGTGTGTGTGTGTGTATGTATCATGAAAGAGCCTCAGGGGACCATTCTGAGTTCAATCCCATATATATATATATATATATATATATATATACACACCCAATGCGCCTCGATGGTGTAGTGGTTAGAGTCGCTGACTACGAATCCATCGGCCCCGGGATCGAGACCCGCTGACGGCAGCCGGCACGCAGCAAAACCCAGCTGTTCATCCTTCCATAAATAAAGTGTTGGTAGATAAATGGGTACCCTGGGTGGCCTAGTGGTTAAGACGCTAGGCTGCTGGTGGGGCGTGGTTCGGATTCCACGTTTAAACTGTATGTCTAAGGTGGACTGAAAAGCTTGATCTTCGTCAGAATGAACAATTCGGGCGGAAGCTAACCAAAGGTTAACCAAAGGTGTGTATATACAGTATGTATATATAATATTAGTAATTTATAAGGGATATTTAAGATAACACCTTGCTATATAAGTAACTAGCGGAGCGACCCGGCTTTGCTCGGGTGGAAGTTGAACGCTTGCAGAAAACCCGCCCTTGGTGCGGGTAGCTAAAATATCCGGCCGTATTATTCAATTAACCGGCCATTCAATAATTTTCCCGTAGGTTTCGATTAATTTTAAGCAACTTTTACCTGATCATTTTTCCTCTCGAGGAGCCGTTTCCGTGTTTTAGGGTGACACAGACAGACAAACAGACAGCATATATATGATGAATAAAACCACGAAGGAAAGGAAACACAGAATGGTGCTCAAGCGCTTTCGTCTAATGACATCCTCAGGACACTGATGTACATAAAGAGTTACAGCCTATATATAGGTTACAAAAAAAAAATATATATATATATATATATATATATATATATATATATATATATAATAAACGGAGAAATAAAAAAAAAAATTAAAGGATTGTGGGAGGAGCATACAAATTTGTAAGGAAAAACTACCGATTTTAGCACTTTGCCCGAATCCAACACAAGATCAAATGAATGTTTCCAACCAATGTTATAGTTAATTCAAAAAATAATAAATTGAAAAATAAAATAAAAACTTGTAAGAGGAGCATACAAATTTATACTGGAAATCTGCCCAGGTTTTAGCACTCTGCCCTTCTTGTGTAAGTCCGATGTACAGGGTGGGCCGAAAGTCTGGATCCATAGGAAAATATTTATTTTAATACATAAATTATAACAAATGGTAAATACTTAAAATGAATATCAACTTTAACTCGTAAATGCGTATCCGTGATACTGTACAGTGGTTCGTACTCAGTATAAACAACAAATTATAACAAATGCTCAAATTGGCGGCCTCTGACATCGAGACACTTAGGGATGGAATTTATGATTTTTAATAATTCTTCGAATTGACGTTCTCGAGATGCGTGTTTCATTTGATAATCTTCTTGTTGACTTTACTGGACTATTCATTAAAGTTTCACATACCATTGCAGAGATATTTTCATCAGTTGCAGTTTTTGGACGACCAGAACGCCGTCGATCATGTACACTTCCTGTTTCTTTGAAACGTTTAAACAACTTGCCAACAGTCGCATGTGTTACTGGATGCTTATCAGGATGATTTCTATTGAATTCTGTAGCAACTTCTCTGTTGTAGCGCCCTGTCTTGCGTACATGAGCACAAGTTCTTACCCGGTCTTCTGTTGTTAGATTCGAAGCCATTTCTGGGCTGAAATAAAAAAGTATTTGAGTATTTATACTGGAGTACGAACTACTGTACAGTATCACGGATACGCATTTACGAGTTAAAGTTGATATTCATTTTAAGTATTTACCATTTGTTGTAATTTATGTATTAAAATAAATATTTTCCTATGGATCCAGACTTTCGGCCCACCCTGTATAAAAATAAATCGAAAAATAAAAGTTATAGAGGAGCATACAAGTTTACCAAAGGTTTAGCACTCTACCTTTCTTGTCTAAATCCGTCTGAACGAATTCAAAACAACGGGATCGAGTTGAAAAAGACCTTTGCTTATGTTGAAGTTATTTGTAAGTTGGATAATGGCAGACTCAAGAATATTTCTATTAACAATGTTGCTAGAGTGAAACAAAACTGAAGCATTATTCCAATCAATACAGTGGGATAACTGACAAATGTACAAACAGGGCACTGGACGACTGTCCCGTTCTAACGGAATATTGATGCTGTTTACACGTGTGTGAAAATCCTTTCCCGTCTGACCTATGTAAAAGAAATCACATTGTTTACAACCAATTTTATAAATAATGCCTGAATTATTGGTAGGGCTATTTTTACTATGATATTTTTCACACAATTGTTATATGAAAATACTACATTAATATCCAAAAGTTTAAGTACATTAGCAATGCCTAAAAAGCCCGGGTAAAATGGAAGTACTAAAATATTCTTTTACAAAGTACGAGTGTTATTATTCACACGATAGAAGGTTCGTTTTTGCCTTGTTCAGACAAGATTCCATAAACGCAGGTGGGTAACATAGATCACTTCCAATACCGTTGATTTTTTCAATTCGGCATCGATGTATTCCGGACTGGCGATCCTAAGGGCGCGGAGAAACATTGAAGAAAAAATGGCCTTCTTAGTGGGGGTGTCATGTCCCGTCCCGAGTAAAAGTGTACGTAGGACAAATTGTTTGTTTTTTTCGATAGATACTAAACTTAAAACCTGGGCTTTCCCTATGTACACGCACATCCAAAAACGGGATTGAGTTGTCTTGTTCCAATTCTAAAGTAAACTTAATGGAGGGGACTTGATCATTTAAGTGAAGAAGGAAGTCATCCAGGTGTTACTTTCTTGAAATAATTTTCATATATATATATATATATATATATATATATTTATATATATTTTTAAAAATTCAAATTTTTGTCTAATTAAAAAAAATTAAAATTTTGTCTGCTGAGTCGTAAATGCATCGTGTGAAAAGCACGCGCTAGAGCTCCACCCATTTTATGACGTTTCTATGATAGAGCTCCGCCCATTTTATGACGTGTCTATGATAGAGCTCCGCCCATTTTATGACGTTTCTATGATAGAGCTCCGCCCATTTTATGACGTGTCTATGATAGAGCTCCGCCCATTTTATGACGTGTCTATGATGTCACTATTTTCCAACCCATCCAGAATACAGAGGCCTCCAGCGGCCTCACATAACCTCGGAGACCGACGCCACATAGCCTATGTTCTTCACCGGCCCCAGTTACCCCTATCCTCCAAGTCTCATCCAAAACTGGCCAGTGGTTTGGCCGGTCGTAAGCAACAAAATTCTTCGACCGTCACAAATATTAGTAAGAATCTCCAGTATTTATACTGTTATAAGTTAAACAAAAGCAATAAAAGCAACTAAGACATACGAGATAACAATTTTATATAAAAAATGTCAGCTATTGCACGTAAATATAAAGTTGTTTCACCAGTGTAAAAAATTTTGAGAAAAAATAAAAATTTTGTGGGTAAATAATCTGATGTCGCTTACTTTATTTGCACCCATAATTGCAAAAATGTGTAAATTTTAGATTCAAACAAGGCTGTATATACATTCAACGGTGTAAATATCATCAGAAGGTATCATAATCGTATATATTCGGTAGATTTTCCGTGTTGTTTTACAATTTTGGTAGCTTCTTAGTTTATCAAAGAATTTCTGATTTTTCATATCAACGCGTAATTTCTGTAAAAATCAAAAAAAATTGTCGGTAATAATAACTGAGTTTTATTTCTGTGCATTTCATGGATATATCTGCTTATAGGAAAAAGTTTCATACGAGTACATATAATAGCAATATTTATATACATTTTATGGATGACGGGGAAAGCACGTGTCCAAATGCTCCCCCCCCCCCTGCGGGCGAAAGGAGAAAGGTTAAAAGATGGAAGAAAATTTAAAGATAAGTGAAAATTTTAAAGCAAAATAAAGAAGGGAAGTTGAAAGAAAGGAAGGAAATTAAGAGATACTGTAAAAGTGAACATTTTAAAGCAAAGAGGAGAGACTCCGAGTGAAAACTCGACGATGCTTTTAGGCACTAACAAATATTTTTAACTGGGGCTTTAAGGCAAAATAAGCATCTAGTCTCTCTTTAAAAGATTCGACCGAATTACTTTGACCCCCACTGGCTGGCAATCTATTTCACAATTTAATCATACGATTGAAGAAGACATGCTTAACTTCATTAGAATTTAAATGCTTACCGACTAATTTCAGACCATTACATTGACTTCCAACTGCATTTCTGAAGGGATAATATTTTTGCGTCGGAGTTATCAAAACCTTTAATCATTTTAAACGCCTCGATTAAATCTCCTCGAATAAGCATTTATAGAATTGAGTATGAATTTAACTTTCTTAACGGTCAGCGTATGATTTGTTTCTAGGAATCATCTTTGTAGCCCATCGCTGCACTCTCACCATTCTGTCATGCCGTAAATATGGAGACCAGAACCGAATGCATTATTCCAGGTGGGGGCGTACTAAGGAATTATATAATGTTAGCATTGTTTTTTCCGACTTAAGTTCAAATGATCTACCAATAAATCACATGAGTCTATTTGCTTTTCTGACCGCTTCGATACATTGCTTACTCAGTTTAAGAGTGCCGGCAACAATAATAACTAACGGTTCTCATCCGTAATACTCGTTAGTGTCTTCTCGCGCATAGAATACTTCTTTAACATTGTTTCTACCGATATACAACGTTTTACATTTATCTATATTAAAATTCATTTGCCAAAGAACTGCCCACTCAAGTAATTTATTAATATCTTCTTGAATCTGCAAACGTTCTGCCACTGATTTTGTTCGTCTCTTTAGTTTGATATCATCTGCAAAATTTGAATTATACTGTTAATTCCTATGTCGATGTCACTGATATACTCGTAAATAATAAAAAAAACTGGTCCCAGAGCTGATCCCTGAAGTATACCGCTAGTTACACTTTTCCAGTTAGACTCGTTGCCATTAATGACCATTCTTTGTTTACGTCTACAAAGCCAATTTTCGATCCATTTGAGAAAATTACCATCAATTTTGTGAGACTGAAGTTTAGCTAATAATCTTCTATGTGGCTCTTTATCAAACCCTTTTAAAACTTGAAATATATATCTACTGTTTTACTCTCGTCATATACATTTACAATGTCCTTAAAAAAGTTGAGCA
The DNA here is from genome assembly GCA_023014485.1 of Bathynomus jamesi. Lineage (NCBI taxonomy): Eukaryota > Metazoa > Arthropoda > Malacostraca > Isopoda > Cirolanidae > Bathynomus > Bathynomus jamesi. The sequence continues at coordinate 38,098 of JAJOZX010001899.1, read as the reverse complement.
AATTTGTAAGACAAGAATGATTACGTCGAGAGCCGTGTTGAGAATCTTTAATTAGATTATTTATTTCCAAAAGTTTAACTATTTTGTCCCGAATAATGGTCTTTAAGCTTACCAGCTACTGAAGTCAGACTAATGGGACGATAATTCCGGAAAGCTATTTCTCCCCTTTTTAAATACTGGGCTAACGTTTGCGTGTTTCCAATCGAACGGAATCTCATCAGACTGAAAAGATTTATTATTATTAATTATATTAATTATATCGGGTGGCCCAAAAAAAAACGCCTTGGGATTTGAACATCAATAACTTCAAAAATATGCAGTTTACACTTCCAAAATTTAAAAAACTTTTACCTCAATCTATTGCTAAGCCCTCATAAAAATTTCAGACAGCTACATAAAATACTTTTTCCACAGCTGAGTGAGGGAATAATGAGGTATGGTGAAAAAAACGAATATCATAAACTGAAAAAATTTTATTAATCACATCTTATCAAAAACTATGATCAATATGTCCGTCGTCCTGCTTACAAACTAATCTTAGCCTTTTCTTTCACGACATGATACATTTTCTGATTTCTGCTAATGTTATTTTGTCCCAACATTCGAGTATTTTTTTCTTTAATTGCATTTCTGTAAACTTTTCTGTTTGGCCTTCATAAATCTCTGCTAGAGTGTTCCATATGCAATAATCTATGGGATTGCAATCAGGTGATTGCGGGGGCCAGTCGCTTTTTCCAATGAAGTTGACTACATTCTGTTGTAGTTAACTGTGTGTAGCACCATCTTGTTGAAGTATGAAATCGTTTCCATAATACAGACGCCGAAATCAAGCAAAAGATTCTCCTCTAAGAGATTTACATAGGTTTCTGAATTAATTTTTTTATTTTTTGAAATGAAATGAATTTTTGTCTTTCCATTCCACGATACACCTGCTAATACCATGATTTTTTTGGAAAAACGACTTGGCTGGTGGTAAAGTCTCGATGGAGGAATGTCTTTCTTACCCCGACCAAAAACAACATCGTTCCGGGAGTTTCGAGCAATCTCGATGGTGAAATCTTTTTCATCTGTAAAAACTATTTTTTTAACATCATTGGACGAAAATCTATCAAGCAATTTTCTACAACGAATTTTTCTTTTAGCTCTTACACTGCTGTCACGTCTTGAAACACGGATCCTTTTAAATGCTTTAAATCCTACCGTTCTCTGCATTTTTTGCATGGAACTTCGACTGATACCCAAATTTCTTGCAATTTTCCTCCGAGAGCAGTGTGACCCAGGTCGATCCTCTTGAGATAGGCTCATCATTTCGATCATTGCTATATTGTCTTGAGTGTAAACTGTTTTAGGCCGACTACTTCTACGCTTCCGTGCCGTCGAACCGGTTGCTTTAAGTTTTTTAATTATTCTATTCACAGACGTAACATTACAAGTTATTTCTGGAAATTCCCTCAAAATTCTTGCCCCAGTCCATCTTTTTTTCAAGAAACACTTTTCAATCACTGCTTTTTCACTGATAGTTAGAACCATAATTTGAAGGGTAAGTTTAAAAAAACAGTATTTAAAATGGGCGTAGCCTTATCATTTGATGTTTTTCAGAGACTAACAGATTATCCATTGGCTAAAGAAACTACTACAAGTTTTAGAATAGTTGCCAGGTACAGCTATACACATTTAGAATTTACGATATTCGTTTTTTCACCATACCTCATTGTTCACTCAGCTGGGGAAAAAGTATTTTATGTAGAAGTCTGAAATTTTTATGATGGCTTATCAATAGATTGAGGTAAACGATATGTAAATTTTGAAAGTGTGAACTGCATATTTTTGAAGTTATTGATGTTCAAATCTCAAGGAGTTTTTTTTTGGCCACCCGATATATGTAAGAGGAGAGACTATTGTACAATTAATTTCTTTAAGTATTCTTGGGTAGAGCTTATCTGAACCTGGAGTTTTATTAGGATTAATTTTACCTATGGCCGAGAGTACCTCACTTTCACTAATGGTAAAATTGTAAAGCTTTAAATGATCATCACTGAGCATGATTACAAGAATGGAAATGTTGTTCATATTTTCGTTAGTAAAAATGGAGAAGAATTTATCAGACCTGTCAAGTCTTACACATTGACCGTGAGACTCACGCATTCGGATGTAAAAAGTAAAAGTAAAAAATACATATCATTACAGATCTATCATAATTATACGCCCGTCACCTTAGCGAGATCTATTAAATAATATATAACCCCCAGTGGGTTGCCAAGTGAATCTCACGCCTTGGAAAGATATCAACTTGAGAGTTCTGAATTATTTAAAACTTTCGTCACTTGTAAGTTATCGTAAATTTGTCCCTTGTTTTCATCTATGAGTGGACCAATAGTCTACGAAACTACTTTTTTATTCCGAACATAATTATAGAATTCCTTTGGATTCGACTTAATTTAGAGAGCTCATAGTTGAACTTACTTTTCCAAACAAGTTTTTTGCTTCGTCTTCTCAATAACTTGTATGCATGTTTCTCGGATAGAATATTTGTTTCTTTATATTGGAAATACACGTTCCTTTTTAACGTTAAACTACTTTTATTTTCAACATTCCACCATTTAAGTTTAACAGACTTCGCCAATCTCTTTTTACGTAATGGAATATTCCATGTACCATTAATATGATTTCGCAATAAAGTCTCATTTCAATTATGGGTCGAAAGTTTCAGTTTCATGTCACGAAATTTACCTCTTTTAAAATCCAAAACGTATTCCAAAGTCTGAATTATATGACCATTAACTACAATTTCAAATGTTATTTACCTATGATTACACAGGCCTGCAAAATTGAGGGTCCTAAAAACTTTTTGGAAATTGTATGCTGGTTTTATAGGAATTTGGGGTGCTAAATCCAAAAACGGCCTCAGATTTGCTCCATCACGTATAGTTTTTTCACAATTTGCTATGACGTTTTTATGTTGCAATATGTTACTGAATAAAATAAGTAGTGAAGAATTACCACATGAAACCTATTTCCTAACCATTTCTGAATATATTTATTTTAAAAAACTATAAAACTTGGATACTTACATCTTTACTTAGTGGAATGGCTTAGTAGTCCCGTTTTCTTTTGCCAGTGAAGCTGCGCCTGTTGCATTTCCTTTTGTGCGCTGCTTCCGGATTTTCACGATGCAACATCAAGCAATAATCCCCCATCATATTAACGTTCCACCGGCCTTGGTATCTCTTTTCCATCTCCTTAATGTCTTGATGGAAACGTTCTCCCTGTTCCTCACTTACTGCACCTAGATTTTCTGGGAAAAAGTCCAAGTGTGCATTTAAGAAATGAATTTTGATACTCATTGAGCATCCCAAAGCTTTGAATTTCTCCAGCATGTTTTCAACAATGAGTGAATATTCAGGGTCCTTATTATTCCCAAGGAACTTAGTAACCACACTTTTGAAGGAATTCCAAGCCTCTTTTTCTACTTCAGAAATCGTAGACAAGAAGTTTTCATCTGACAGCAGTCTTCTAATGTCTGGGCCTACAAAAATACCTTCTCTTAATTTTGCTTCTGATAGGTTAGGGAACTTCTTGCAGAGGTACTTAAAGCATTCTCCACTTTTTTCTAATGCCTTAACAAACTGTTTCATAAGGCCTAGTTTTATATGAAGAGGTGGTAGAAGTACTTTCTTTGGGTCAACAAGATTTTTACGCAAAATATTCTTGCTTCCAGGTTCTAGAGATCTTCTTTGTGGCCAGTGTTTTTGCTCCCAGTGTTGACTCTTTGCTCTGCTATCCCATTCACAAAGGAAACATGGGAACTTAGTATATCCTCCCTGCTGCCCCAGAAGCATGCACAATACCTTAAGGTCTCCACAAATCATCCAGTGATGATCATAATATTTTATCTTTGTAAGAACCAATTCCAAATTCTCATAACTTTCTTGGAGATGTACCGAGTGACCAACAGGTACAGAGGCATACATGTTCCCATTGTGCAAAAGAACAGCTTTTAGACTTCTTTTAGAAGAGTCGATGAAAAGTCTCCATTCATCCGCTTTGTACTCAATGCCAAATGCCTGCACCAAACCATCAATATCACTACAGTAAAATAAATTGCCCTCATGTGAAAAGTAGTGAATAAACTCCTTTTCTTCTTCTATACAAATATATCGATGTTCCAGCTGATAATAAATTTCTTTCTTTTAATCTGGAGCCTAAGAGTTCAGCAGATTCCTTGGATAATCCCAAATCTCTCACTAAATCGTTTAGTTCAGATTGAGTGAACAACTGAGGGTCTTGACTTCCTATATCACACTGAAATTCTTCATGATCAGTATCTGAACCAGAATTACTAGGCAAATCTTCCACTGTTTCTGGTGGAAGCGGAACTGGAACTTCTGGCCCATGAGGAACAGGTCGAAAAGCTGATGGAAGATTTGGATAGAATATGGCTTTCTTATTTTTTGAGTTATAGCCTTTAACATCACAAGAGCAAAAATAGCAGTCATCACAGTGATTTTTGGCTCCCTCCATACCAGTGGCACACCAAATCTGAATGCTTTCTTTTTGCCTTTATACCATTTCCTTAGATCCTCTCCGCAAATAAAACAAACTTTGTGTGGTGCCCATAGTTTGTCTTGGTCTCCTAGTTTCATTCCAAAGTAGGCATGGTACACTTGCCTAATAAAATTTGTTACGTTTCTTTGATGTTTCTTGATCACAAATTCCCCGCATATGTAGCAGAAGCTGTCGGGACTGTTGACACATCCACGGCTAGCCATGATTCACAACTTACTACAGTACCCAGAACACAATAAGAGTCTTCAATTTAATTTAATAAAGGCTAAATAAGGCTTTCCGGAAATCTGGCATTTTCTCGAAGTCGCTTCACAAAAAAATCGAATTTGTGAAATAACTTTGTGTGGTATGACATTTTTATTGTGTTTTTCGAATTCAGCACACAAAAATACATTGTAAACAGCTAAAATTATGAAAAACGTTTTTCCATCGCAGGCCTGTGAATTATTTACTAGAGTGGAATGAAAAAAACCTTTTTTTAGAATTTACTTTTGTAGGGGCACCCAAAAGTTAGTCTGTAGTACCAGTAAGAAATCTGTAAAATATTACCTACCTGCGACATCAACTTCACCGGCCCCAAGGAGGTCAAAGATTTTGCCTTTCAGGTGCCCCCCCCAAAAAATTACAAAATAATTCAAAGATTTAAGCGTATCTTCCTTTGTGTGTATGCTGGGAAGATCATTTTTGTTTCATTTGATTTGTCTATTTATGTTCTTTACCTTTTCCCTTATACATTGTTTTCCCATTCTTCACAGAAATTTTAAAAATTTGGTATTTCATGAAAAATAATAATAAAAAATAGGAATTTTTACATCTTTCATTGAGTTTCTCAACTTTAGTAGATGTTTTAGCACCATTTTAAGGTTTCCATTTGTTTAGATTTTCACAGATTTCAATTATTTCATAATTATATTATTTAGGGTTTGTAATTTATACTATATTACATTATAATTTATATCTCTTTTTCAGATTATTTGGCTGCTTTGATAAATTTTTATATTGAATCTGATTCGCTAAAAACATTTACAGTCACAAAGCAAAATTAGGCACAAAGCAAAATTAGGCATGGCTTCCATGGCCGCAAATGAATCAGCAAAAAGGAAGACAAGGAATACTTAACAGCTGAATCCAATCTTTGGACCACCAAAAGATCTCTTACTGGTTTATTTGCCTTCGTCCGAAGATATACTTCAGTGTTTCCTTTATGTTAGACAGGAAATAATTAATTCAGGAGAAACTAATCCAAAAATTTATGATGTTGCTACAATCGTTGCCCAAAAAGTAAGAACTGTATGGGATCGTGCTTTTATTCCAACTACCCAAGGTTTGTACGGAAAATATTAAAATGTCTTGAAACAATTTAAAGGCCGTAAAGACCAAGCATGCTATCAAGCATTGCTTCACAAATTTAAACTAAACTCACTGAGGCTCTTTGATATAGTTTCTTGTACATGTGAAGACTTCCTGACATGTCGTTGTGGGAAAGTCCGAAAAGTTCCTCTTCTGGAAAGGGATTTCCTTAATGACCAACGAACGTCTCGAAAAATGATGATTGGATCCGTAGATAAAGTCGTCACCAAAAAGATGGAAAAAAAGAAAAAGGCTACACAAAAGTATGAGGAATATACAGCACGGATCTCGAAAGAAATGAAAGAATTTGATACTGATGCAACTGTTTCGCCAAGTTCCAGCGAAACGGACGAAAGCAGTGAGTCGTTTAAACTCACGAAAAAGCCATTAATCAATACCGGACCTTCACAAATGAGAATGCGGTTGCCAACAGTGGGTAGAGAATGCAATCGAAGAGGAATATCTGACCGTGCTGGGGCAGCTCTTACATCTGCTGTTTTTCAAGATTTAAAATTAATTAGTAGTGAAGATACTTCTTCAGTGATCGACAGAAGCAAGATAGACGAGAAAGGAGCAAGATTAGAAAAGATCTCTCTGAAGATACTTCAACTTTCAGTTCAAGTTATCATGTTATGGGTCTCTACTTTGATGGAAGAAAAGATCGAACAAACGTTATGATAATGAAAGGTAGTAAGTATCATTCTAAAATTACTATGGAAGAACATACTGTTCTTTTGAAAGAACCAGGCTCAACTTACTTAGGCCACATATCTCCAGAATTGAGCACAGCAAAAAACATTTATAAAGGCATTTTGGAGTTATTGGGATGCAAAAATATCAGCGCTAGGAATATTGTTGCCACTGGCTGTGATGGCACTGCAGTCAATACTGGAATAAAAGAAGGCATATTAAAAAAATTGGAGCAGAACTTAAAGAAACACTTTCACTTGTTTATTTGTCTCTTTCATTTTAATGAGTTACCATTGAGGCATTTGTTAGAACATCTCGATGGGCCCTCCCATGGTCCACGAGAAATGTCAGGACGAATTGGAAAAGCATTAAAATCTGTCGACCAACCAATAGTTGAGTTTGAAGCCGTGGAAGGAAATCCTCTTCCAATTACTGATTCTGATGATCTAAGTACAGATCAAGTTTACCTCTATAAAGCTTCTCAGGCTATTACTTCTGGGTGTTGCAGCAATGACTTAGCAAATCTTCAGTCTGAGCCAATGGTCCAATCCAGATGGTTGACTTCTGCTAACCGCATCCTGCGTTTCTAAATGGGATGTGAAAATCTGATGGATAGCTTAAAAGTGCTAGTAGAATACATCGTTAAAGTTTATGATCCAATGTGGTTCACGATCAAGACAAAACCTTGGTGCTATGATGGGACCTCGTCACCTGTGGCAGATGGTAGCTTATTCAAGATACCTAACAAAGGAGCTTAGAGATATTGTTGATAAAGTTATCATTCGTAACTCCTACTTTGCACACCAAGAGACCCTTCTTCTTGCAGTGATTACTTATAACCGGCCAAACATTCGAAAATTGACAATATGAAGGATCAAAGTAGCAAGATCTCAAGCTGAAAAAATGAAAAGCATTCGCGAGTTCAGTGTACCGAAGCTAAATTTCAATGCACTTGACTACACTGATATATTTTGGAGATATAATCTCATCAGGCTTGAGCCACCATTGACAAAACAACCAAAGAGGAGTTGATATCATTGGCTGAGAACACTAGCGAAGAAAAATTAAAACTCATTCAATTCCCTTGTCATACGCAAGCAGTAGAAAGGAGCATCAAACTTGTAACAGAAGCGGCAAGGGATCACTTTAACATATTACTTTCCAGGAACCTTTCTTTAACATATTGTTTCCCAGTGTATATCACTTTAATCACTTTAACATATTGCTTCCCAATATTTAGGATAAGATGTACGATAAAAAATGTTCGCTTTAATAAAGTAAAGGCATAAAAAGTAAATCATAACATGTTCAAATATTAGATTGAAAGTAAATTTATTAGAATTGTTGCGCAATATGGTTACACAAAGTAAAAAATGGATTTTGGAAGAATCGGTCACGGCACATCATTTGCCACAAGTACGAGTTGAGTAGCTCCTTTTTGCATCCTTTCATTTTCTTTATATATTTAATGTACGTTAACTGAATGCCCGGTAAGGTCAACTGTACGCCCTTGACGATTGGCTAGGTTAAGTTGTAGTGGTGGACCGGATGTCAGTTTTTCAACATCTTCGGATGCGGATGCAGATTTTTAATTCCAATATTCGCGGATGCGGATGCGGTTATTTAGTTAATCTATCACTATAATATAGAATTATGAATATATGACAATTTTTCAAATTTCGTGATATTACTATTGTGGCAGGCAATTCATAAGAATTAAAATTAATATTAATGTTTTCATTATGATAAAAATAATAACTTTCTCAAAAGTTTCAGCCACAGAAAATTCAATGAAACAAGTTTCATTCAATTTTCTGTGTTACCAGGTATTTATATTTTGGCGTTTATATATTTATTTGTTCATTAATAATTAATATTTTACATGAAATGTGCATGACTGGGCCTTATAAGCTACTTTATAAGCTAGTTTAATTGTAAATTGCATAATTTATTAGAGGCAATATCCCCATAACATCCGCAGTCAGAAATGCGGATGCGGATGCGGATGTTAAAAATGATGCGGGTGCGGATATCCTGTCCACCACTATTAAGTTGTGATATTTTCGTTAAAACTAACGAAAATATCACGACTTAACCTAACCAATCATCAAGGGTGTACAGATGACCTAACCGGGCATTCAGTTAACCTACATTAAATATATAAAGAATGCCCGGTTAGGGCATTTATAGCTTTGTTTACGGTCGGTAGGTTATCTCCTAGATTACCAACCTCTTTCTAACCAACCAACCTTTCTCTTTTTAACATATTGCTTTCCAGTGTTAATCACTTTAACATATTGCTTCCCAGGAGGGATCACTTTAACATATTGCTTCCCGAATGCTTTGGGAAGCAATATGTTAAAGTGATCTGCGGTAAGAGCAGTTTATGGAAGTGAGAGGGGAGATGGCTACGTTAAAATCAAAATTGCATCTCAAGCAATAATGAAATCATTTGAAACCAAGAGAGACTACAAAACTGAATAAGAAGCTTTCTAAAATATTGTGGTGGGTGTGTTAGGGTGGAACTCAAAGAGCAGCCATCTCCACGTCGTAAGTTCTGGGTAATTTAAGCCGAAATATGCATGACTCGTATCTAACTTAAATTAGCGGAGAGCTCCTCCAATAAAACCAATATATTTAAAGCCATGCAACTATTTTATGAGCTTCTAAAAGAAAACTGAATCACTGAATGACGCTTAACATCAACCAATCAACGAAAGCAATAAAAACTCCTATTTTTTGTTAGTATATTTCATGAAATACCAAATTTTCAAATTTCTGTGAGGAATGGGAAAAAAGTGTATAAGAGTAAAGTTAAAGAACATAAATAGACAAATCAAATGAAACAAGAATGATCTTCCTTGCATAAACACGACGGAACATACGCTTAAATCTTTGAATTTTCCCTTAATTTTTTGGAGCACTTGAAAGGCAAAATCTTTGACCTCCTTGAGGCCGGTGAAGTTGATGTCGCAGGTAGCTAATATTTTGCAGATTTCTTATTGGTACCACAGACTAACTTTTGGGTGCCCCTACAAAACTGAATTCTGAAAAAAAGTTTTTCACTCGGCCATAAATTAATCATTGGTGGAGAAGTTCTCCTACAGAGATAATATCAATTAATCGGATCACCTGAAGATTAGGGCCCCCAGCCTTCTTTAGTTAGCCTTATAAGGCTAACTAACGAAAATATCACGACTTAACCTAACCAATCGTTGGGTCAACTGTACGCCCTTGACGATTGGTTAGGTTAAGTCGTGATATTTTCGTTAGTTAGCTTATAGGCTAACTAACGAAGGCTGGGGGCCCTGATCTTCAAGTGATCCAATTAATTTAGGTCTGTATTTAAAATTAAATCTAGAATATTAAGATCTCTAGTGGGATCCTTGACCATTTGAAAAAGTGAACTTTCGAGCAAACTCTCGACGGCAGAATGGGTCCATTAGTCTACTTACATAAAAAATTAGTTCCTGTAAGTCTATTATCACTAACGACACTCTGAGATGAAGGACTATATACTAAACCTATAATTAATTTCTTTCGTGAGTTGTCTTTAATTTCAACGGACGTTGTATTGATATTACAAATTTCTGCAAACTTTTTAATCAAAAGTTTTAAGTATGACTTAACGTATGGTAGAGTACCACTACCCATTCTTTCTATTCTATTATTGTCAAATATCTCATAACTAGGAATATGATATTTTCCAAGAAGTTCCCGATTCTCTTTATTTAACCAGGCCTCAGTAATTGCTACACTCTCAAATACTTGGTCAAGGACAATACTTAATAGTTCATCAGATTTAAATCTTAACTTTGAGCATTAATGAAAAATACAGTTATGAAATTTTTAGTACCTCATTAGAATCTCGAAGTTCTTCCTGGACGCATTCACTCAACGTAAAGAAAATTTATGTTTGGCTGTTTGAGGAGTTTCGCCGTGTTTTGTCTTAAAAGCCATCCCAGAGCCGTGAAATATTCTACTAATAGTTGCTGCTCCCATGCCATTCAGGTGAAGACCATCACATAGGAATAAATAATCTTTATTATAAAAAGGACTCCAGAAATCGACAAATTAAACACTTCCCCGTTGGCAAAGAGTTACCTATAATGTAAGTAACTCTGCTGAAAAAGTCGTCGGATCCTAGTATTCTGAGAAGAATTCCTAAAAAAATTAGCTTATTACTCCTATCTTTTAGAGTCCGCATTAGCCGCTTGTATTTCTCTATTAGCTCCTCTGACCTGGAAAAACTTAACATTGTTAGTCCCAACATGCATCATAAATATCGTATTTTGATCAGCATCCTTACCTAACTCGCCTATGGAGTCCATGATATCATCAACACGTACTCCAGGATAGTAGTATTTCCTTCTTCGAGTTGAGTTTCTGTGCTGAACTCATGTAATTGCCCTCAAGTAATGGAATCGCCAGCTAGTCTAATCTCTTACGCATCATTCTGCTCTGGCTCTAAAACGGAAAATCTATTAGTTGTAACTACTTCTAATCAAGGTTTATACTGTCTAAGTCCGGCCCCATTTCTAACTGGCTCAAACGGTTGATCCATGGAGGGTAAAAAGGGGCGGGAATGATGACTGATCCGAGCTCGTCGTAAAGGTTTCGCTCAATCTCCGCCCTGCGTGAGAACTCAAGCCCAAACTCTGAAACAAAATCTTCTACTGAGTTAAACCTCGTTGAGAAGGCACTAAAATCCTCTCAACGCGGTCGCCTCTCCCCTACTTCTTCGAAGCTCAATTCTTGCAGAAATGACCTCATTTCCTAGTTCTCGCAAGGTCTGCAAACTAAAGGGTTCGACAACATTAAAAATGTACTGAGGAAATTTTCCACTGCATTCAGAACAATCGCGAAGATTCGGTGGGGCCATGTCTAGAAAAATTTTCTCACGAAAAATTAATTTCTTAGTCTAACAGGTGGGCAGAAGAGTCTGGAAAGAAGTATCGATTCGTGATCCTGAAGATAGTAAACAAGAGTCCGGAAATACCAAAAGAAGAAATTTCCACATACACACTCAATAATTTTTGTTTTGTTTTCAGCAGGTAATTGAGAGGTCTAAGTAAGGGATCAAGGATGACGGTATACAAAAAAAATCCTAAATTTCCTGTGTATTTAGAAGTAGTATTATGTAAATAAAACAGAAAACTATAATAATAAACTATAACAAAAGATTTCAAATTTCTTGTGTAATAATTATTTTGTGTGTATATATATATATAAAACAGAAGTACTGTAATAATAATAAACGATAACAAATGATATACTGACATGCAAATATAAATGGTAAATTCTACAATAAACACTGCAATAATTAAAATATTAATATAAAATAATTTCACTCACTAATGAGCAAAATATTAATAAAATGACAAATTAAACAAATTAAGAACTTCAGTAAATCAGATACACTCAAAAAAGATCGAATTTCAAATCGCTTTGCAGGAGCTCCGAATACGCGCCCATTCTGTTAAAAGGCCAAAATTTTAATTTTATATATGTATATATAAGATGAATAAAACCACGAAGGAAAGGAAACACAAAATGGTGCTCAAGCGCTTTCGTCTAATGACATCCTCAGGAACACTGAAATACATAAAAAGGTTAAGCCTATATATAGGTTACAGAAAGAAAAAAAAAAGAAAAAATAAATAACATACATACACACACACACACATATATATATATATATATATATATACATACATATCTATATATACAAATACATACATACATACATACATACATACATATATATACAATAAACAGAGAAGTAAAAATAATAAAAAATTAAAAATTAAAACCTTAAAGGATTACCAGTGAGGCGTACAGATTTGTAAGGAAAAATATCGATTTTTAGCACAAGATCAAATGGATTATAAAAATACAAATTTATACTGGAACTCTGTCCGGGTTTTAACACATTGCTGCCTATGGTCAGGTTTCGATATATATAAAAAAAATAAAATGCAAATTAAAAGTTAATAAAGTAGAAGACAAGTTTACCAAAGATTTAATGTTTTACACTTCTTATCTAAATCTGTTTTAAAGGAATTCAACATAACAGGATCGAGTTGAAAAAGACCTTTGCTTATGTTGAAGTTATTTGAAAGTTGGATAATGGCAGACTCAAGAATATTTCTATTAACAATGTTGCTTGAATGGAATAAAACTGAAGCATTATTCCAATCAATACAGTGGGCTAACTCCTTACAAATCTGTACGCCTCACTGGTAATCCTTTAAGGTTTTAATTTTTAATTTTTTATTATTTTTACTTCTCTGTTTATTGTATATATGTATGTATGTATGTATGTATGTATTTGTATATATAGATATGTATATATATATATATATATATATATATATAATATAATGTGTGTGTGTGTGTATGTATGTTATTTTTTTTATTTTTTTTTCTTTCTGTAACCTATATATAGGCTTAACCTTTTTATGTACTTCAGTGTTCCTGAGGATGTCATTAGACGAAAGCGCTTGAGCACCATTTTGTGTTTCCTTTCCTTCGTGGTTTGTATTCATCATAAATATTTTTCACGTGTTACCTTCGTGAAATAATTTTCATATGTATATATAAATGTAGCTCTAAAACTGACCACGGATAATCTCCACGTCTTTTCGTCTCTATATCTTTAGAATTACTGTAAATAACCTCAATTCACTCAATGTATTATCTGAAAACATTTGTCAACTAAACCCATTCTGCCAATAGAGCATAAAATTTGTTGGTAGATGGCAGTTCTAATGATGTATTGGATAACATTAAGTGTCCCATATGTACTTTTCTTGTTACACCTAATGTACGTCTTATACATGTGTAGAGGCATATCGGAAATTCCCTTTCCTCGCCTTCTTCTCATGGCTTGAAGATGTAAACAAGGTGAAATCTAAACACGTGGCTCACAGATAATGCAAATTTCACCATCTTCCGGAAAGTTCGCGCCAATACGTCCATAAAAATGCAAGTCCAATTCGCTCTCATTCTTCATTATTCATTCCTCGTTCATCATCTGTACCATCCTCCGCTCTACGACCTTCGTCGAGAAACCTCGCACTCATTCGTCCTGCTGACCTTCGAACCCCAGCTTGATCCTACACGATGTACATCACCGTTGCAAGCCTACTACAGTTTCGCTCTCCCCACCCAGCGTAGTAACATTACTGTTGCAAAACTGAACTGGGTCCCCAAGTGTCGTTGTTCAGCCGACTCATAGTCTTCATAGTCTGTCTCCATTACCAAGAGCCAACTCTGTAAATCTCGCATAGACCTCCAGCTCACTTGACCTACAGTGTTTTACTTCGTCATTCTAAGCTACTTCGTTACATAGCCTACAAAGTCAACAAACCTTCAGCGTAACCGTATAGGCTATAGGCTCTCTGAAGTGTTTCCATACCATTAAATCGAACTCAAATATTTACGACCGCAAAAAGGTTCATTCATTATTGTGTATTAATTCGTACATTTTGTTACCCCAATTATTGCCTTTAACGCCATTGTATCATTTAATTCCTGACCTGCGTAAAATCATTCCCTGTTATCAATAATATTCATTGTAATAGTGCACAATTTTCGTATAAATAATTGTTAATTACAGTAAACAAATACAGTAATTCATTTATTTTGCCAATTAAACTAAAACTAAAGAGTCGTTTCTGTCTCCTTTATTAAATCTTTTTTATTTGGTCGAGAGACCAAATTGGTAACCCTGTAAACATTTCATTTTAACTCAGTTGCTTTATTATAGTGGGCCAACCGTCAACAGGTCACTATACATATATAAATATAACAGTGAATTATATTGTACAGTATTATTGTATAATGTTTTGTCACCTTTCCAAATTTCTGAAGGTAATTCTTTCACATAAAGAAATGTTTCCGAAATCGCTTTTATTATATTTAATGTTACGTTTATTATATTGCATTGAACATGGGGTAGCCCAAGCAAATATATGAAACATCCTTTGGAAGTAATTCATAAAAAAAATGTCTGCGAACTCTCTCGAATAATGACAACAAAGTCAAACTTCCACAATGTTTAAAGAGCTAAATATTTTAAAAATGAATTATATAAAATTCAATGTTGCTGTCAATATTTTCAAAGTTATCAATAAAATTTAACATACATCACCCATTCAAAGATCAATCACCCCCTCATCAAATACCATTGTTAAAACACCAGACTGGCCTGTGATTTTATACACAAACCTGACGATACAATAGAAACTGCGGGAAATGCACTCTCTTTCAAAGGAGCAGGTGGGTGGAATGCAATTCCCATGCATATTTAAGTAGGCTTCATCACCAAATGTGTTTTGCAAATCACTAAAATTGTATTTCATTAGCTCCTACTGATGTATAAGTTCACTAATGCCATTTTTTTCCATAGTAACGAAGTTCCCATTTTATAATCAACTATTTAAAATATGCTAATTTCCTTAAACACTTTTAATTCCGTAATTTATTCTTTTTATATTTTTTATTAAGCTTCATTTATTTTCTACTAAATTCACAATAAATCATTTAATTTAAAATCATGTTACATTGTGCAATCTTTAAATTGTATTTATTAATTTTATTGTTTTGTATTTATTAATTTTTATCACTATTACTATCACTTGCACTTTCACTTTTTATATAATAAATAAACTAAATACCATTAATTTTTTCCTAAAAAGCAAGCATAAATGTTTCCAATGGCATATTCAGATAAAAAAAAATATACGAAGGTCGGTCAGAAAATAAGTTTACACGGCGTATAATTTCGTAGCTAAAGGACCTACATTGATTATGTTTGTATCAGATGAATTCGTTAGTCATTATTGGCAATGCTGCATGTCGATTCGGCTGTCATCTACCGTACATTGGTTATATGAGTCAATTGAACATGGCGGTTCGACTGGAACAGTGCCCTGCCCTACTGACAGTCCAGGATGTTTACATTTAATGGCCGCTCGTAAATGTTCCAGTGTTGAACAATATGCAGCTGCATTGACTGTTGTGCCTTTTTGCATGGAGTCTGCGAGCAAAACACCTTTTTGGTCGCAAAACACGGTAACCATTACTTTGCCAGCGGAGCTCACAATCTTGAACTTCTTTGGTCGTGGGGACCCAGGGTGTTTCTATTCCATGCTGGCACTTTTTGTTTCCGGAGTACGATGATGAGCCCATGTCTCGTCTCCTGTGACAATGCGCTCGAGAAATTCTTGACCACTGACAGACTCGGAATATCGTTGCAGAAATAACAGGGCACTGTTCCAGTCGAGCCGCCACGTTCAACTGACTCATATAACCAATGTACGGTACATGGCAGCCGAATCGACATTCAGTGTTGCCAATAATGACTAACGAATTCACCTGATACAAACATAATCAATGTAGGTCCTTTAAGCCGGGTTTACATGGTGAGAGCTACTCGCGCGAGTAACTCTCACGTCTGGACATGAGAGTACTCTCATGAGATAGTCTCGTGAGAGTAGCTGTTGACACGCGTTGGTCACTCACAGTGATAGTTGACGTCGAAATGCCATCAACGCAGGTTGTTGCTGCGGCAACCCGAATGTTTTGTGAAATAATTAGACGCACAAGAAAAAAAAAACGTAGAATATGGGTAAGAAAATGGATTGGTAGGAGAAAAGAAACAGGTGCTTCAAATTTACTTTTACAGGAACTCCGAGGGAAGATGAAAGAAGCTTTAATAATTTTCTACGACTAGATAAAATTCAGTTGACTTTTTACTAACGAATATTACAACTGCAATTGAGAAACAGGATACATGCATGAGAAGAGCGCTGCCTGCCAAAATAAAATTGGAAATTACTTTGTGGTATATTGCAACAGGCAATTCATTAACGTCTCTACGATATATGTATCGCGTTCCCAAAAGTACAATTTCCAAATTCCTTCCCCAAGTCTTCGATGCTATATATACTGCATTAAAGGAATGGATTCAGGTAAGAGCATTTATACAATTCTTTATTTAATCAATCAATAACATATACTGTAGAATGTTATAATAAACACATTAATTAGTTAAATTACAAATTAAGAAATGCATGGAAGGATGGTTGATCCAATAAACTTTGAGATAACTTTTCTTGTCATTCATCCTGGAGAAGCTCAGGAATTGAAGAGACAGAAGGGTTACTCGATGTTGAAGGACCGCTGGATACATTTGCAGAGGGAAATGGGATGTATTCTTTTGTCTTAGCAACTCCAAACGACGTTTACCTATTAGGTGCTGAATTTCAATTTGGGGTTGTAAAGCATCATATGAAGGCATTTGTTTCAGTTGTGCAACGATGTACTTGCCAAAATAGTCAATTTCGTTATCCTGAGGGACCTCGACAATAGCGTTAAGCGCTTTTACGGCCGCATCCAGTGGATCGGGTTTTCTTTTTTTTTGGGGGGGGGGGAACCAGATGTAGGGGTGGAAACTGATGAAGATATCGCACTCCTGTGCGCAGTACTGATGACCAGGGAGTCTGAAAGGCTGGGCTCCAATTGTAAAGCAGCAGGTGATTCCTCCCCACATGCAAGAGTTGCGCTGCCGACCTCCTGAGTGTCCAAAAAACCACAGTCCACGTCTGAACTCGCATGACAGTAAACTGAAAAGTTGGAAGAAACCAACTTTGTTGAGAGTGGAAAATTACTAGCGCGAGAGTGGGCGGCGCTAGTAACTCTCAGCTAGCGTGGTAGTTGACATGAAGCAAGTAGTGCGATAGTTACTCTCATGATAGTTGCTCGCGCGAGTAGCTCTCACCGTGTAAACCCGCTTTAGTTACGAAATTACACGCCGTGTAAACTTATTTTCTGACCGCCCCTCATGTGTGTATATATATATATATATATATATATATATATATATACTGTATATATAGGGTGGCCCAAAAGTCTGTTGCCCCGACGCATTTATTCACATATTTATTTGTTTTGCGTGTTTGTTATAGGTTTTAGAGGTTTTATAGTTATTGATTTGTGTGTACTTGAAGATGTTGCAAGAAAAAATCATTCCTGCTCTACAGGTTAGTCCTATTTTCCTGGAAATGTTCTTTCAACAGGATGGTGTCCCACCACATTACCATACAGACGTTAGAAGTTCCTAGATGTCACTTTCAGTGGAAAGTGGACAAGTCGTAGGTCCTATCGAGTGGCCAGCCCGGTCACCAGACCTCATGCCTATAGAAAAAAATCTGTATGGGGCATTGTTGAGGAAGAGGTTTATAAACAAAAACCCGTGACATTGATAGCTTGAAAGCTCAAATCATAGCAGCTTTTCAGAAATTTATCCTGGCGTTGTGCGAGTCCATTTGCTTATCGATTCCTGAACAATACCAAGCTTCTATTGATTACCAAGGTCATCATTTTGAACACCTTGTCTGATTCTTGACTGATATTTTTTTTATTATGTTAGAATTACGTTTCAATAAATATGTTCGTTAAATCTTTTTAACTACTAATAATACCAAATAATAAGTCTATTCTAAACTATTTTTTTCGGGGCAACAGACTTTTGGGCCACCATATAAATATATATATATATATGTTGTAAAACTCTGTCATTTTTATTTTTTTCTGACTAAAGGTTTTTAATTTTAATTTTAATTAGACTGTACACTTCAGGCATTATCAAAGAAATGAAAATAACTGAAATTGTTGTCATTAATAATGTGTTATGAAATACTTTGCTAGAAGGAGTTTACTTTTAAGAGAATAATATATTTCAATAAAAATTATCTTTAAATTTTAATTAGGTGGGAAGAATACACAAACACATGCACACACAGACACACACACATAAGAGGTCTGTTCAAAAAGTATCCGGACAGGGTGTTTATTTTTTGAACAAAGTCACGCTTGGAGTTGTGACTGTGCTAAACATGACACTGCATGTCCAGACAAGTTGATTGATAGGGTAGCACTTCATTGTGTAGTGTCAGTCCACTGTGGTGAGCCGATAAAGTTAAGCCTGTTTTGTTTCGCGGCGATTTCTTACGATGTCGGGGAGTCGGAGAGTTTTCTTTTTACTGTGAAGGTGTTGTGTACCATGAATATATTCCACAGGGACAAACAATCAACAAGGAATTTTACATTGAAGTTTTGAGACGTCTACGTGAAGCAGTTTGGAGGAAACCCGCAGAAGTGGGAGTCCGGAGATTGGATGCTTCATCACGATAACGCACCATTTCACTTGTCGCAACTTCTCCAGCAATTTTTGGCTAAAAACGCTACCCTTCAAGTACAGCAGCTTCCATATTCACCGGATTTGGCTCCATGCGACTTTTTTTTTTGTTTCCGAAGCTCAAACAAACCCTGAAAGGATACCGATTTGATGATGTTTGAGATCATTAAAAGAAATTCGAAGGAACAACTTTTGGTCATTCCGAAAAGTGTTTTCGAAAAATGTTTTCAACAGTCGCAGGATCGTTCAGCAAAGTGTGTGGCTTCAGAAGGAGCGTACTTTGGGGGAGATTAAGCCCCAAACCCTGTAAGTACCATTTCTGTCTATAATAGCATCAGTCTGGACACGTTTTGAACAAACCTCATATATATATATATATATATATATATATTAATTCGTTATATGAAGTTATAATTTTCTCCTAATTATGAAACTTTCTTGGTTGGTATGCGTTCTTTTCTATTATTATTTAGAATTTCTGCTCCGCAGAAATTCTTCTTCTTTTTCTTCTTCTTTGTTTTACTTGCGTGACTTTTAATTTGTTTCAGTTTCTTCATAATTATGATACAATTTGAAATCAATTGTGTTACAACAGTAATCAAGATATAACTCATGAAGACATACCATGGCCATAGTCATATTTTCTGTACTATGGCCGAATTCTTTCTTAACCTAGACCAGTGGTTCTTAACCAGGGGGGCGCGCCCCCCTAGAAACAGGAATTTCTCTAATTGTATTTGTTATTCTCTTAACGAGAGCATGGGCTAATATTGAGAAGTTATTGAGAATGTTATTTTGATTGAAGGGGGGCGTGGAGGGAAGGACCAATTCCTAGAGGCAGCATGGTAGTAAAAAGGTTAAGAACCACTGACCTAGACAGACGGCCAACGTGGTCTATTACAATAAAAGTACATTTATTTTTGTGGAAATGATGCGTTTTATTCTGCGCATGTTATTTTTTATTATTGTTTTAGTAACAATAAATTGTTCAATTCAACTACAAATGTAATTTTCATTATGAGGTTACGTAGACTTCACATTAGTCGCTACACTGGTCCTACACTGGCATTCTAGGATTAACTTGGACTCTGCAAGACTTTCTATATGCTGTCTCTCTTTCTATCATGTGTAGGATTTTCTGAATTTATTTTAATAAATATTCATACTTAGAATCGTCAGTAAGAACACAATTTTCTTTTCTACTTTAATTCTTTATACTGGAGGGGTTACTCTATTCATATTCATTTCATATTCATTTTCATACCTTCAATTGACCTAAACATCTTTTAGAAACTTATCATCAGTTTTATACGAGTTAGTGTTTCTCACCCGGGATGCCGCGGGTGCCTCCTGAAGGGGTGCAGCGAAATTTCAGGCAAGAATGAGTAATTGAACGTTCAAAAATTACTGAAGATATGAAAATTTCAAGTAAAAGAAGATATTCGTGATTTATTATGCCCATACGGAAACTATATGGGCTCAGTTGGACAGTGGGAGAAGAAAATGATCAGGGCTGCCGCGAAAGAAGAATAGATGGCATTCGGATGCCAAACTAAATTATTTTCTGAGAAATCGCTTACATATCAGTAGCTCCCACGTGGACAGCCATCTTTCTGTGGTAGAGGAGATTAAATACCCCAGTGATGTCGTGAGCCGTACTGAATAGGGCTACTTATGGCAGTGTGGCAAGACAGAGGGGTCAAACTAAGAAATTAAGTCGTGTCCCTGCCCCTTGGTTTTAGGGCTTGAGTGAAAAATAACAAAAATATGAACAAAACTGTGAAAAGTTGGAAATTGCTCGTACAGTATATTAATAGAAAAATTCAAATGCAAATTTTCAATCTCGTAACAGCTAACAAAGTAGAAAAAGGGAAACTAGGCAGCGGTATACATTTGCATGAGAAATGAGCAACGGAAATATTGGTAAGTTAAACAACTTTATAAGGTAGTTATCATTTAAATAAGCAATATTAAATTTGGAATCAATAATACCGTACAGATTTCCAGTGCCCCATCGGAAAATTCCGGCGTGTCTTTGAATAAAGACTAAATATTTTAGGAAATCCAGTATTTAATGTTATCTGTAAAGAATTTTCTTTTGTTTTTCTGAAATAAATAAAAACACGTAAAAACGTAAAAACACGTAAGAAAACCAATAATAATATTTGTGTTTTTGAACCTTCGGAAATGAATTTGGGAGCAATGAATATGTCCGCGGTAAATTTATGTGCCACGAGTAATGATTAACTTCCCCACAAAAAACTCGCTGAAAAGTCCAATGTGAGCCAATTTTCAGTAATCCAAATCCGGACAGAAAGATAAGCGAGATCAAATCCTTTGGGTATTATACGATATAGATGAAATTTTTAACACAGAAGAAGTAGAAACCATTCTTAACAATCTAGACATTACCTTCAGAAGTAGAGACATAGCAAGCAAATAAATACAGGTATTAAAATTCTATCTAATGAAAATATTTTAACTTACAATAAAAACCGATGAACACTTACTTGAACTTGAAAATAAGTTCAGCACTGTGAAAACCATGCTTACGACTTACATGACAAAAGATCTAAACACGTGTAAAGTTAAAAGTACATGTATATGTTACTGTAGAACACAATGAGACATTATTTTCCTAAATACAGGGTGATTTTTTGGATCACCTGAAGATCAGGGCCCCCAGCCTTCTTTAGTTAGATTTATAAGGCTAATTGACGAAAATATCACGACCTAACCTAACCAATCGTCAAGGGCGTACAGTTGACGAATCCAGGACAAAAACTCAATGGACAAAAACACACCAGACAAAAATTCACCGGACAAAAACTCACCGGACAAAAACTCACCGGACAAAACCTCACCACTTAAATGCAAAAAAGGACAAAAACTCACCAGACAAATGTTTTGCGGAATATATACACTGTAGTCTAGATCTTAAGATTTTAGACTCATTGTAGATAATTACTCTTCATCTTTTAAAATATTCTGTTTTTAACCAAATCGGTATACTATTGTAGGTTTGGTCACTGATTTAAAAAATAACTTTCTTTTTTTGGAGAAATGAAAAACAAACATGTTAGAGCACTTTAAATAATTAATATGTTTTTAACGAAAATATTATGACTTAACCTAACCAGTCGTCAAGGGCGTACAGTTAACCTAACCGGGCATTCAATTGACCTAATCGGGCATTCAAATGACCTAACTGGGCATTAATTCTTGATTTTTTTCGGCTACTTTTACAGATCTGGCGGGATCCTTCAAAAAACGTACTCTTCGTAAAGTTGCACTTTTTACCGTTTGACCGACGCTTTTGGCAACGAAAGAACTGGGTATTTTTATCAAAGGAACACACTTTCCCACACTTAGAGCACTTTTCCATAAACAGTAGCAGTTTGTGACTCTACAATGAGTCTAAAATCTTGAGATCTTAAGATCTTAAGATCTAGACTAGAGTGTATGTATTTCGCAAAAACATTTGTCTGGTGAGTTTTTGTCCTCTTTTACATTTAAGTAGTGAGGTTTTGTCCGGTGAGTTTTTGTCCGGTGAGTTTTTTGTCCAGTGAGTTTTTGTCCGTGCCCCACAGTTGACCTAACGATTGGTTAGGTTAGGTCTGATATTTTCGTTAGTTATTCTTATAAAGCTAACTAAAGAAGGCTGGGGCCCAGATCTTCAGGTGATCCGATTTTTTTACTCGAGAACTCTTAATAATAACTTTTATGGTTTCATAGTTCTCGAATAAAAAATTCACCCTGTACCTTCCTTCAAAACTTAATCACAAATATCCAGACTTAACACATTTTAAGCATGGTTGATGTGTTTAAATATCAATACACCGAATCTGATTTCTCCAATTTTAAATGCTGCTCAGGAAAACGACATTTATATTTAAAAAGTGATTCGAAAATTGATACACTGACCTTTAGAAATTAAGTATGTTTTTATATACCTGTATGTATAAACAATTACATTTGCACATGCGTCTTGTCGTGTTTGCCAGTTGAAGTTCATAGTTTACACTTTACAGGAAGAGTCGTGGAAGAAGTGAGTCCTTAGCAATTAATTTAAAGGAAGTTCATTACGGCTTATAATATAAATAGTAATTATCTAATACTAGAAAGTGTTATAAGTTTTATATAAATAAAAGTTTGGGATCACCTGAAGATCAGGGCCCCCAGCCTTCTTTAGTTAGCCTTGTTAGGCTAACTAACGAAAATATCACGACCTAACCTAACCAATCGTTAGGCCAACTGTACGCCCTTGACGATTGGTTAGGTTGAGTCGTAATATTTTCGTTAGTTAGCTTTATGAGGCTAACTAACGAAGGCTGAGGGCCCTGATCTTCAGGTGATCCCACATATTTAAGTTTTGTACTTTGGTTACTAATCAATATACGTTTATAAGAATATACGTTATAAGTTTATAACGTAATTTTTGCCTGAAAATCTCTCATGCTTTCCAAAGGTATTTTCAGGTAAAAATGCCCTGATTAGACTACTTCCTACTAAAATACAAAATTAAACGTTAATGCCAACATTCTCTAATCCTCCATGGATGTGATGTATACCTTATGTAATGTATCCTTTCTGAATAAAGATCGTTTGTTTGTTTGTTTTGTTTACTTAAGTCCAGTTAATAATACTAATAATAATAATTGTGCTTGTTTAGCTTTCTTCGTAACAGCTATAAAATCACATGAAGGAGGAAACCTACAATTTATGAAGTACTCTCAGATTTTTTTCTATTATATTCCTATTCTTGGAGAGTGTCAAAACATATATAATTTGTATATAAGAAGGAATAAAGCATTCAAATTTAGGTACTTGTAGGTTATCTCTCCCCCCGCCAATTTTGACAGAATATTTTCGTTAAAACTAACGAAAATATTACGACTTAACTTAACTAATTATCAAGGGCGTACAGTTGATCTATTATTAATTATAACATTGTTTTTTCTGGAATAGTATTTACCATTTACTAATAGATCAACTGTACGCCCTTGATAATTGGTTAGGTTAAGTCTTGATATTTTCGTTAGTTTTAACGAAAATATTCTGTCAAAATTGGTGGGGGGGGGGGAGAACCTCCAAGTACACAAATTTATAACGTATTGCTTTTCTACTTTCTTTAAACATGTTTAGATTTTGATGGTGTGTAAAAAGTGGCGTCACAGAAGTGTTTCGAAAAGTATTTATAATTCAAACACCGTCTTTTAGTCAACAAGAAAAAAAACGTCTTCAGTTAGAAAAATCTTGTTTATCACAATAGTAAAACAGATTTGGCTAGAAAATATTAATTTCGCGAAGAAAACTAAGCATAATATTTATTGTGTGTGTGTAAATAAAACATGCAGGAAATTCTTAACTAAGTAAAAAAACTGTGAAAGGTCAAAGGACATTAGCATCAGCATTAGATGTTCACAGATAAGACAAGAACAGTATGAAATTTAAGAGTGATGGAATTTAGCATTTTACAGTAGATGCAGAAAGTTACGCAAAGAACTAAAGGTGTAATTTACTATTTGTCGTAAACAGGAAGTACGCAAGAACCGACAACCAAAGGTCTAAAGAGTAAGTGTGACTACTAACACAAAATTCTAAAACCACACTACGATTGCAAATATCAAAATTTAAAGAAAAGTAACCGGATGAATGTTGAAAACTTTCAAACCCAGTAGGCATGTGAAAAATAATTATTTCCCTTGTTAAGAGTTTGAACAAACTAAAATGAGATTATGAATGAAAATTTACGCCCTTTATATCAAAAGGGGGACAGTTAGAAGTAGTACAGCAGTGCAGCACTTTACAGTCAAAATAAACTTTTCGTGCGTTAGATTCGTTATACTCGGTGACAGGAGCAGCGATATGGACACAGACATACATAAAAAATAACATAAAAACCTTAAAATTTATTTTGAGGGGCGTATTAGTATTTAAATGTCAGAACAACGAAACTAGGATTTTCCCAAAATGTTGTAGAGAAATATTTTCTTGTGGTTTGTTCTGTCTTGTAAATTTTTTATCGAAGTCTTTGTAAGTGATGGGATACAATTCGATGATTTGGTCAGTAGATCAAATTTTGCTTTGAGAATTTGTTTCGTTGAGAATTTCACAGTCGGTCAAAATTTTATATATATATATATATATCGGGTGGCCCCAAAAACACGCCTCGAGATTTGAACATCAATAACTTAAAAAATATGCAGTTCACACTTCCAAAATATACATAACTTTTACCTCAATCTATCATAAAAATTTCAGACCTCTACATAAAATACTTTTTCCACAGCTGAGGGAACAATGAGGTATGATGAAAAAAACGAATATCCTAAATCCTAAATGTGTATAGCTGTACCTGGCAACTATTCTAAGACTTGTAGTAGTTTCTTTAGCCTATGGATAATCTGTTAGTCTCTGAAAAACGTCAGATGATATAGGCTACGCCCATTTTAAATACTGTTTTTTAAACTTACCCTTCACATTATGGTTCTAACTAACGGTGAAAAAGCGGTGATTGAAGTGTTTCTTGGCAAAAAGATGGAGTGGGGAAAGAATTTTGAGGGAATTTCCAGGAATAACTTGTAATGTTACGTCTGTGAATAGAATAATTAAACTTAAAGCAACCGGTTCGACGGCACGGAAGCGTGAAAGTGGTCGGCCTAAAACAGTTTACACTCAAGACAATATAGCAATGATCGAAATGATGAGAGGATCGACCTGGGTCACACTGCTCTCAGAGGAAAATTGCAAGAAATTTAGGTATCAGTCGAAGTTCCATAAAAAGAATGCAGAGAACGGAAGGACTTAAAGCATTTAAAAGGACCCGTGTTTCAAGACGTGACAGTAATGTAAGAGCTAAAAGAAAAATTCGTTGTAGAAAATTGCTTGATAGATTTTCGTTCAATGATGCTAAAAAAAGTTTTTACAGATGAAAAAGATTTCACCATCGAGATTGCTCGAAACTCTCGGAATGATGTTGTTTATGGTCGGCGTAAGAAAGACATTCCTCCATCGAGACTTTACCACCAGCTAAGTCGGTTTTCCAAAAAAATCATGGTATTAGCAGGTGTATCGTGGAATGGAAAGACGAAAATTCATTTCATTTCAGAAAATAAAAAATTAATTCAGAAACCTATATAAATCTCTTAGAGGAGAATCTTTTGCTTGATTTCGGCGTCTGTATTATGGAAACGATTTCATACTCCAACAAGATGCTGCTACAGCTCATACTAGTAAGTTCACACACGATTATCTACAACAGAATGTAGTCAACTTCATTGAAAAAAACGACTGGCCCCCGCAATCACCTGATTGCAATCCCATGGATTATTGCATATGGAACACACTAGCAGAGATTTATAAAGGCCAAACCGAAAAGTTTACAGAAATGCAATTAAAGAAAAAAATACTCGAATGTTGGGACAAAATAACATTCGTAGAAATCAGAAAATTTATCATGTCGTGAAAGAAAAGGCTAAGATTAGTTTGTAAGCAGGACGACGGACATATTGATCATAGTTGTTGATAAGATGTGAATAATAAATTTTTTTTCAGTTTATGATATTCGTTTTTTTCACCATACCTCATTATTCCCTCAGCTGTGGAAAAAGTATTTTATATAGCGGTCTGAAATTTTCAAGATGGCTTACCAATAGATTGAGGTAAAAGTTCTGTAAATTTTGAAAGTGTGAACTGCATATTTTTGAAGTTATTGATGTTCAAATCTCGAGGCGTTGTTTTTTGGGGCACCCGATATATATATATATATATATATATATATATATATATATATATAATATTATATATTATATATATATAATAAACAGGAACACCAGAAAAAAAATAAACATCCTCTAAACTCTAAAGTTTAATCAGTACCAACATATCGGAATGCACTAATTCCATCTTCAGGGCTAAAACAATAAAAGGCCAATTCACATACAAAATACAAATTGCAATTGTCAGTTGCTTACTAACAATTTAAAGTAACAAAGTTAAAATTATAAAAAGTAGCTAAGAAAATGTAAAAGCGTTAAAACTAAAAGGTAAATGCTTTAATGCTTTTACATTTTCTTAGCTACTTTTTATAATTTTAACTGTGTTACTTTAAATTGTTATTAAGCAACTTACAATTGCAATTTGTATTTTGTATGTGAATTGGCCTTTTATTGTTTTAGCCCCGAAGATGGAATTAATGCATTCCGAAACGTTGGTACTGATTAAACTTTGAAGAATGTTTATTTTTTCTCTGGTGTTCCTGTTTATTATTAAACTGCGTTTTCCACGCAATTAATCAATAGCGATATATATATATATATATATATATATATATATATATATATATATATATATAATACTTATGACCAGATTCAGCGTACTTAATGCCGGTTAGGCGTACGCTCGGTTAAGTAGTTAGTATTGGATTGAGTAGATCTATTCTAGATTTTGTCTCATCACAAACAATGTAAAATTTCGAATCGAAAAATATGTTTCATTGCCTTTGAAGGCCCAACGATTTTTGTCGCGAAATTTTTCATTCGCGAAAAATTTTTCGACGATTCGAGAATGTGTTATGTCGGTCAAAAGTTGTCTTTCAAAAAGTCTCACCGCCTTTATAAGTGCAATAACCGCATCTAAATAAGATAGAAAAGGAAATGGCATTTAAAGTGCAAAATTAGAAGCTAGGGAAGCTGAAACCTTCGTCGCCTTGTCTCAGATCCATTGCGAAGGAGTTGAAAGGAGCATGGTGAAACAAGAGCAAATATTAACTTCGCCCGAGCAAACCTTTCCTGGGGTTCTGGATGACATGGTCAGTAGGAGCACTGACTCGAACCACCTGACGCTAGTTCGAGTCCCACTACTCTTTAGTTTCACGCTTTAATGCCTTTTCCCTTTCCAAAACCTTACAAATTTCAGGAAAAAAAATTTAAGTTTTAAAGAGAGAGAGAGAGAGAGAGAGAGAGAGAGAGGAGAGAGAGAGACTTATATCCGTAAAGGCACATTTAATTATAATGATTTAATTAACAGTTAAATCGAGTGATGTTTTAATTCCTTGCGTTTTTGTATTTTCATAATTTATATATTCTTCATATAACTTTGGATATGTTTGCTAAAATGAATGAAGATGAGAAAATGAAATTTAATGTCCTTACCGCATATAAAAAACAAGTGCAAGTGTATACACGGACACGTTCCACCTTTGGAGACAACATGAATATTGATGTTTGTCTACTATTATTTAGATTTGGCCAGAAGAGCCTTGTGGCATTTATTCCTTTCGCATATTAACAACTTTCGGGTAAATGTAGGAATTTGAAAACATGACTAAGAGCGTTGGAACAACAGTTAGTATTAGATAAGAATGAAAATTCATAAGATAGTATACGATGGAACAGTTCTTTTAGCTGAAACTTATCAGGTCACAATAAATAAAGTCCTTTGAAAGTATTTGTTTAAGATAATCATTTTAATCATGTAATACAAATTTGAGGCCCCCATTATATTAGAGAATTTGTATGTGCAGCGCCTTTTAAAAATATAAATGCTAATAGGAGAGAAGTGAAACACATACCAAAACTAGGAAATGTATTCAATTAATATTTAATCGCCAAATAAAGTAGTAAAAGATAACCTAGATAACAAAAAAAAATATATAAATATAAAAACATCAAAGAACATACACTGTACATCTTTTAAAGATATATAATTATTACATAAAAATTTTATTATATCAAGAATTTTGTATTTAAACTACTGATTATTCCTTAGTATTTCATGTAAGCACCTCTTGCGTGAATGACTTCGTGGCATCGAGTCGTCAAAGAGTCGCTCACACATTGCTGGAGTGAGTCAGAGCTACTCTCCAATGTTTTTGGCATGTTCCAATGGATTCTCCCGATTCGTAAGGGCGATATCACTCCTTTGTGATACACGCCCCATATAGATTCTCTTTGGGATTTAAATCAGGAGATTTCGCTGTCTATTGAAGGCCATGCGTTTCTCGTGTCTTCATGATGTGGTTTCACTGCGGGCAGACAATGATGAATTTTTATTCGAGCTAATCTCCGATTTGTCTGAAGGTTGTTGCTTTTTGAATATATTCCGGTGGTTTGTCCTATGGAAGAATTTAATTAAATTTACTGACTGAAGTTAATCTTAAAAGTAGGCCCCATTCCCCACAGGCTGGGAAGAGATACTAAACTAAAAATGATAAGGGAGGGCAAATATGATCTTCTGATGGACTGCTCTCGACTAACTTCTTCCTCTGTTTGACTCTTTCTCTCTGGCTTTCGATGCGATTTTCCGTGTCTCTCACTCACTCACTGACTCTCGATCTGCGCTGCGTCCTCTTTTCCACTTTGAGAATTTGGGTTTTCATCTCGCATTGGAAAAGCACAATCGTACTTCTTTTTTTCGTTTGATTCTGGAACTTAGAAACAATTTTAGAATACATTATATTACGAGTTTTACAAATTCCTAACTGTTTTATATTATTGGATCAAGTAAAGATAAGCACCCCCAGCCTTCTTTAATTAGCCTTATAAGGCTAACTAACGAAAATATCACGATTTAACCTAACCAATCGTCAAGAGCGTACAGTTGACTTAACGATTGGTTAGGTTGGGTCGTGATATTTTCGTTAGTTAGCCCTATAAGGCTAATTAAAGAAGGCTGGGGGTGCTTATCTTTACTTGATCCATATTATTTAACTAACTTATGTTACCCTATTTGACAATATTAAATTATCTTGATATTTATTTTTAAGTACTATTTTTAACTAAGAATTATTTACGAATAAATGATTTGTTGAATTGAAAGTGTGGCATCACGTTATGTATTCTCTCACACCTTAGTGGTTGAAGAAAACAGCGTAACATATTCCAGTACAAACACGTTCAGACCTGTTCGGATGTTTTCGTGCAAGCAGTCACGTATTTTTTTTCTGGAATTTACCTAAGCCCTACGTGTAGTTTATATCCTAACTAACTTATGTTTTTCATTTATGTTAAAAATTTTACTATATTTCATATTATTGATAAATCCCCAATTTTGCAATCCCAACATCTTTCTATTTCTCGCTTCGTCCCTACGATGTGCCGAATTCAATCATTTACACAGAAATTGTTAATATGCGAAAGGAATGAACGCTACAAGCCTCCTTGGAACAACTACACATAACTAGTATGTAATTACAATCTTGACAGATAAACAGTTTCTCCATACGCTACATACGTAGAGGGGAACTACGATAATTATTATATTTTCATAGACAGGTTTGTTATTATTAATTATGTAATTATAATTACTGATCAATCATAGTACAGATAGGTCCCGTTATCCGCGGGAGTTACGTTCCTCGAAAACACCCCGAATAACGGATCATTATTTCCCAATAGGCCCAACCACGAAAGATTATAGCTATCGAAAACCCTATTATGAAAGTTAATCATGACTTACCTTCCAACAGAACAAATACATATACTGTATATGTAAAGGAACATAAAAAAAGTGATTTATTCTTTTTTTTAAGAATTCAAAGAACACTAGACATAAGTAAAATAAAGACTAAAAATTGAATATAAGTTTTTGGTCAGAGCGGAAAGGTTCTTTATTAAAACAATACTGACAGAAATAAAAAAAATACCACCAATGCCAAAGTGGATATGACAGCCCGTGGCCGGACAGTTTGCCTACGGACAGTTTGCCTACGGACAGTTTGCCTACTGGACATTATGCCTATGGACACCAGGCCTACCGGACATTATGTCTAACGGACATGATGCCTAACGGACATGATGCCTAAAGGACATTTCGCATCTACACTCTTTCATGACGAGAATATTTTCTTAATTTTTTTTATTATATAGTGAACAACTGTGGTATATTTATCCTTACCTTATTTAACTTATTTAACTTATTTAACTTCAGATTCATGCAAAAGAATTAATTCAAAATTGGCTCTGAATTGCACTTATACTCGTCAATAATTTACCAATAGTTTACATTGGAAGTTCCAACGACCACAGTGGTCAGTCTAGCAGGTTAGGTTAGGTTAGGTTAGGTTAGGTGGGACTTTGCCACCAACCAAGAAAAAGTACGAGTATGTCAATCAGCGCCTGAAGAACCTCGTGGAGAAGTATGACACCACCCCGGTTCTTGAATATCTTCGTGGCATTGCTCACAATTTATAGAATTTCTGACTATGTTCGTTCATTCTAGATTGATTTTTTGGTTTCATTGCATTTAAATGTTTTCTTGCCTCACTATGTCTTTTCCTTCTACACTGATTTTTTAAAATCTTATTATATCTCCGGCAAAGATGTTATTTTATATATGGTTTTTAAAAAAATCCATTTTAGACATGAATTTTATTCTTTTTTATTTATGTTAAAATTCTAATAAATGTAATTAAAATAAAATTAAATATATGAAAATGAAATAAAATGAAATAGAATGAAATAGAATGGAATAAAATCGATGCCTCAATAAGCTGCGTCTGTTAGGCGTGTCGTCCTTTAGGCATCATGTCCGTTAGACATAATGTCCGGTAGGCATGGTGTCCATAGGCATAATGTCCAGTAGGCAAACTGTCCGTAGGCAAACTGTCCGTAGGCAAATTGTCCGTAGGCAAACTGTCCTAGCGCCATGACAGCCATAGACTGTCTCTGGTCCTGGTGTAGTGTCCCATGGCAGTATAAGAAACAGAGAGGGGTGCAGCAACGAGCACACTACGCGTAATTTGACTTGACCCATTTCTCTTTTTAAAGGGGACGTTTTTCCTGGATGGGAGCATTACCGCCATCTCATTGTCATTATTTGAACCAAGGATGTTAAAGAGATCAAACAACCAACTCGGGTTAGGAGAACTACAAAGAAGAGACTGTAACGGTCTACGTTGGAAGAAGAGCGATAGAGATAAATTAGCTCTCTCTCATTACCAATGTTACAGATGGAATAAAAATTATATAATAAAAACTGCATATGCTGGGATTGTAAAATCGGGATTTATTAATTAATGAATATACTCGTAAAAAATAGAATAATAATCTGAATAAAAACATCAGTAGTTACGCTACCATCCTAAGTGATAAATGTGAAATGTCGTAACACCCACCCACGAACGGGTCAATGGTCGGTTCACCAAATCACACAACCCCGAATCCTACACATAAATAAGAACGTATCTAAGTTATAAAATACAATTAGGCATAATTAGTTGCTTAAATAAAGAAGCGAGCCTAACTAACTAACTAAACAAATAATAAATTAAAAATTCTGCGCAAAATGACCTCAGAGTTCAAGGGTTATCTTCTTTAAGTGTGACGAAGCAAGGTAAAAATAGTTTCGTCAATACAGCATGCATTAGTGATAAGTTAGAACGCATTGGATATTCATGCAGTTTTTTTATGCAGGAAAGGGGGACCAAGGCCGAATGCCCGCAAGAACGAACCCCCCCCCCCCCATAAAGAAAGAAGAGAGCCAAAATCAAGGTCCAAGGTTTTCGAGATGCCTAGACACTCTACGTTTGAAAGACTGGAGATCACAGATAGAGGAAAATATGGAGTAAGGAAGATTGTTCCAGAGTTGACCGGTTGAGTAGATGAAAGATTGAGAATACCGATTAACCCTTGCGTTAAAAGGTTGAATAGAAGAAGAATGGGAATGAGTCGAAAGACAACGACAGAATGTGCAGAATGAACAACAAATTATTATGTGTCAAAGATTATGATAAGTTTTATTTAATAACCCGAGTCACTGTTGCCTATTCTGGCATGAAGGTATAGGGTTTCATTTGATAAAATTTATCGATGAATTTAATACGTTGTACAACTTATATATACTCCTATATGAATTAAAATTTTTACGGTTATGAAACTAATTAAGCTTGCTAGACTCCCCAGTATTCATTTAAATTCCTATAACTCCGTTTTTCTCTTTCTTTATGCTTTCTATTTCGAAACTTATTCTATATAACTCATTTTCATTAAAAAAGAAGGCTGTTTACATCACAAAATAATGACCACAAAAGCGAATACTTTCAATTTCCAAAGTCCTTTAACAAGTGTGGCCTCCTTCGATTCTGGAAAACGTTTTCGAAGGTCTTCTACCACCTGAAGCAGGAATTGTGTTTTCATCCTTCATGAGAATTCTGTTGTATTTTTTAATTAGAGCAGCCTCTCTTTCGGCAAAGTCATTTACGACTTTCATTTACATCAGGATCTCCTTGCTCCTTTTGTAAAGCCTCATCTTGACGTGACGAGAAAGCGGCTTTAAATATCCCTCCTGGAAGTTTAGTTCGTTTTGGTGGAACCCCTTTCAACTCTTTCTCCTCCAGAACCTCAACCATTCAACGTTTTGATACTTCTTCAATCAACAAAGTAGGCAAATCCGACGAGTTTCTCGCTCAGGTTCCACAAGTTCCGAAGGAATTATTTGGTGGCAGCTTCTAAGACTTGTGGATAGAGAGCAGAGTAGCAATTCAGTTTCTTCAAGAGTTGAAGATCATTAGTTGGTTCCGAGACGGGAATGAAGGGCATAAACCACGCCTTTGTGTACACGAGAAAAGTGAAAATATTCACATCATACAAGCCTCTAGGTTCACAGGCGGTCAGAGAGCCCTGGTCTCTGAACATCCAAATCTTGAGAGAATGGATTAATTTAGCATATCCAATGTGTGTCTATGATGCCTCCCCGCCGATTAATCGGAATCTACGAAAAGAAGTACCACCCACCTAAAAGGATGATGACAAGCCCAACAACTCCCTGTAGTTATCCTTGGTATGAACCTTGGTCATTGAGAGACGCTTTGAGATGCTCCACTGTCAGTGAAGCCTGTTGGGGAGGGGAGTAGGGCAGGGGTGTGCTGCCAATTTCTTAATAACCGGTTGTGACACAAATAGGGGTGTAAATCGGCGAGTGCCAATGGCGCGAGTCATTAAGCTAGGGGGTCTGGAGTGAGCGGTAGCTCCCTCAGCGAGGTCCGGGGCGGAGCCCCGGAATCCCACGCATTTTAGTTTTTCCAAACAGCATTTTGTAACATTTTGGCAGAAATTATTTAACATATTCTTTATACTCACTAATGACATAATTATCTAAATATAAACTAATTTTTCATCAAAAAATAAATAAATATTGAAACGACCACTGCTTGTGATACTATTTATATTTTTCCATAAAATCCTGAAAAAATGAAAAAAAATTAGATGTAAATAAATTTCTACTGACTGTTAAATATTTGTTAAAAACAAACAAACGGTTCGGTGATCCAATCAAAAGTTAACAACCGGTTCGGGCGAACCGGACCGAACCGGTCCCAGCACACCCCTGGATTAAGGATACTATGGATCCGGATGTTCCCTAATCAGGCCACCATCCCCATGTGGTCTGAAATAACTCTAGCATTATCTATATATAAATATTCAATGTAAATTTCATAATTACATTTAGGATAAACAGTTCTAATTGTGGCATATGTGCATGTATTATATGTATTTATATGGCTTCCAAGACAATGCTCCCAAGACAACTCCCAAGACAATTTTATTTCTACAAATTTTGAAAATTCCTTGTCGCCCAGTACGGTACCCTAAAATTTCATTTACTGGGCGACAAATTTTCTTCACTGGGTGACATTCATGTCGCCCACTCAGTAAGTTAAAAAATGCTCTGGATCTGTTACCACCCTCTGCTTTAATGTAGCCGATTAAAATGTGCGATGATGAAAATCATTTTATTCCTCCGCTTCTCGATCTCTCTCACGTTTACCAAACACTGCATTGATGTTGAAAAGAAAAGGCAATAAGGTACTAGAAGACACTAAAAGACATTCCTTCTACCTAAGTAAAGATGCTATTCTTTCTCACTACAAAAGAATGATTATGCCCCACCACGTGTACGCTGTCCAGTTGTGGTACCCATCTTGAGAAAAGACATACAAAGGCTTGGAAGTGTTCAATTCAGAACGACGAGGTTAAACTCGACCATCCGTCATAAATCATATGAACGGTGTCTCACTAGCCATGTTTACTTTAGCACAGAAACTTTGATTTTGTTTTCATGTCTGAGTTGTCATTTAAGGAGCTGGTGATAATGGGACTCAGCTACTTAAATTCTTGCACTTCCTTTATTGGTTCACCTCTCATTTTGAAACTAATATCAGTGACTAATTAGAGCTTTTAGGATGGAGCTGCAGAACCTTAGTTTTGGTAACATTTAAAAGAATATCATTCTTTTTTAAATATAATTCACAAATTTTTAGAAGACATTCCAGACCTTTAACAGAAGGATCTATAATATTTTATCATTGGCAAAGACTAAGTTATTTATCCTCCTATTATCTAGCCTATAGAATGTCCAACTTTTGCCTCGTTAAGTGAAACAATTAAACCATCAATATGCACATTAAACAGCAGAGGAGAGCAAGGAACCTTGCTTCAATCCGCAGGAAAAACCACAAACACATTACCCACCTAACTGTTAAAGATTGCTAGATATACAAAAATTTCAATATGTTTAACATGTACAAATGAGCTTTCCTGCCCTCTTATTTTTCAATAAAATATTGTTGTTCACTCTATCATATGTCTTACTTATATCCAGGAAAAAACTATAAATAGCTGAATTAGTGCCAGTGTATTTAAATATAATTTTCTTCAATAAATAGACACATATTAGTTGAGTGGGACCTTTTAAAACCAAACTGATTAGATGTCCATAACGAATCTTATAATTGGCATAGTAAAAGTCTATTAGTTTCGAGATACAGGAAGTGACAGCAATAGACCCGTAATTATTGCTGGAGAGAATGTCCACATATTTCTTTTTGACATAAACTCTCCAGGAATATAACTATGAGAACGTATAGCTGAGAAAAGTAATGAGATACGCAGACCCCATATCAGTGGCATATTTTAAGTACTCATTTGATAGGTCATCTACCACTGAGGCAGAACCAGTTTTTAACTCTTTAATCAGACTCTTAATTTCACGAACTAAAGTCTAGGTATTTTCCCTGGACCCCCCCACAGGTGTTTCATTGCAGCTCATATTAAGATTAATCCTTCCCACACTATTAAGAATGTTTGAAGGGTGATTCTTCTATAGGCTCGCAATTTCCCCTTCCTGTTTGCATATCTTATGACTGTTTTATATTGACCCCTACTTCTACACATATTCATGTAAACCAGTCCTGTTCTGGGTCCACCATGAAGGCACTATAAACCACAAATGTCTTTTGATTCTCTCTTCAGAGGAACAACAACAAGATTTTATTCAGGAATAATTGTAGTTGTAATACTTAATCATGGTCTTTCCTGCTCCCCTTAGTGAATATTGATACTATCTCATTGTAGTACTTATTTGTGAGTTTACAATGAGAATCATTTGATAAAAAATTATAGGCAAGATGTCGAATTTCTGAATTTTTAGAAGTGATCTGTTCTGTCTTTATATTCTATTCTCCGTTGCATGTTAACATAAGACCAATTGACACAATTATTCTTTCTTGCTGAGTTCTTGTTATGTCATGTATTACATAAGTTGGTAAAATTAATTACTAACTACAAAATATAAAATTTAGCCTATTATGGCATACCAGTCTTGGTAGAGAGAGCAACCACAACATTTTGACCAAGCTCATTTCCCCACAATGTGAGAGTGAGTGCATCCCAAGGATCATCTTCAACAGAATAAGTGACCAACTCAAACCATCCCAGGAGCAAGCAAGCAGGGGTGAACCAGAGCCTCATCGCTAAGCCTGCCACTGAACTACCAGATACACGCAGTTCTTTCCACTATAGCCTAACTTTTGTGTATAAGAACCTTTGGATCACCTGAAGATCAACTGTACGCCCTTGACGATTGGTCAGGTTAAGTCATGATATTTTCGTTAGTTAGCCTTATAAGGCTAACTAACGAATGTTGGGGGCCCTGATCTTCAGGTGATCCGAACCTTTCATTAAACTTTAAAGCAAATCAAGATTTATGTACATTTTAATCGTTCTAGTCGTGAAAGATGAGAATGATTAAAACATTCGAAAATTATAAGTATTATAAAGTAGACCTAAATAAATGCTTATCTAGCATTAATAAATCATTGTTCTTCAACTATTTTAAGACATTTGAATTCACAGTTTTATTTTCTATTATGTCACTTTACTTTGGATTTAATAACGTGTTTTGGGGCTGCGCTAAATTCTTTTCATTGTCAAATAAGCTTAAAATATTCACTTAAATAAGATGAGGAAATGTTTAATGTTTCCAGGTTTCTATTCTCAGGATCTATCTAATACTAAGACATGGGAAGTTTTTTAGATGTATCAACTTTTCGTAGCATTTTCTGGGTTCTGGCTTGAGTTAATCTAATTCTGTATCACGTTATGAATATGTTGAAGAAAACCATTTACTGGACTGGTGTATTATCCAGGGTTTTACTGAATGAAGGACTGATTCCTCTGTAACTGAAAAATACATTTTA
Source organism: Bathynomus jamesi (assembly GCA_023014485.1). Taxonomy (NCBI): domain Eukaryota; kingdom Metazoa; phylum Arthropoda; class Malacostraca; order Isopoda; family Cirolanidae; genus Bathynomus; species Bathynomus jamesi. Next base: position 809 of record JAJOZX010001899.1, on the reverse strand, counting down.
AAAGCCGTTACACAGTTTTTCCATGTTTCCTGTACAGTATTATTGCTCTGAGTTAAAACTTTCCTCTATATTCTTCTCATGGTCCTTCATGTATTATTTCTTTATAAATACGTTAGTGTATGTGAAACCAACAACTGTAACACGAAGATCCTATCCCATGAATAAGACCTAATAAATACGGCCAAATTATCAAAAGAATGGATGAGATAAAACAAGAATAGCTAAAATATAAGTAAGTAATAATCATTATGCTATAACTTATGCACCTTACCACATTTAAGTCTTGGTTGAATAGCTATACAGTATTTATATATTATGAAATACATCTTTCATTCATGAAAACAGCTAACTATTAAAAATAGCTAACAATCTAATGTTTAACACCACAGGTCAAGTTGTTCAAAAAATTTGGTGCCATGACTAAAATATTTTGAGGGAACCATTCATTACAACTTTGTTTCCTATCAACTTTCTCTCCCCAAGTTCTTCTGTCACACTTTAAAAAATAATGGTTACCTACATCTGAATCTGACACTTCCCCATATATCTCCTAAGCCTTTTGGTAAGGAGGGTGTAAGGTCAATGCAAGGTCCTGTAAAACTGACAAAAATCACATCTGTTTTGGCTTCAGCTTAAGTTGGTTTATCCACTTTGACGAGACTTTTAGCCAACTTAAACCATTTATGCCGGAACAAATTTTAATATTTGCCTTTAAATTACAGTGTAATTGTTAACAATCTTACTGTCCTGCACATGGGACGCAAGGCATAAATGGGCTAAGCCAATCTAGTTTAATACTGTGTATCTTG